>CAJQZJ010000953.1:4494763-4516973 GCA_907164525.1 Lophiomys imhausi
TTTTTTTTTTTTTTTGGTATTTCTCAGGTTGCCTCAGAGGCTTCCTTGCCTCCAACCCAGCTATTTCTTCTGACTTCCTTATATTTTTGTTAATTTCCTAGTTATAATTTTTGAGTGTTACCTTGGATTTCATTGCATTAAGCATATGTGAAGTTAATTCGTGTGTCATGTGTCTGCCTTCTACTTTACATCGCTATTACTGATAGCTATCTTGAAGCTATTATTAGCATATGCTTGGGCTATTGCAATAGTCCTTTCCCTTCTATCCAAGCTGCTTATCTTCTGATTACATTATAGCAATGTTCATTCTAAAAAAATTCAGTGGTATTTATTTGCAGGTATTAGAAATGTTCTAATTTCTTTACAAACTAGGATTTACTATCCAAGAAAATCTTAGAGAAATAATTAAACACAATCAGCTAGTGATTTGTTACCTTCTCATTCTAGAACACAGTTTCTTCTTAAGTAAAATGATATTCTATTTCTAGGGATTTCTTAGAGATTTTATAAATAGGTACAACGAGACAGAATTTGAAGGGCAGGTGAAGAGAATGCAATTAAAATGTACTAAGAGAAAATGAAGAATAGAAGTGAGAGATGAAAGAGGGAAAACATGAGGAAGAATACCTTTTTAAACATTTTTGTTCATGTACCCTTACTCTTCCTGCTTACTATTTCACTTGGAAATTGGCACTTTGACTAGAGCTATTAGGGTTTAAATCAATGAAACTTTAAGCCAGATCATTATTTGTCCAGTCAATCTGGAGGAAAATGTCTAGATTCATAGACCAGACAGAAAGAAGCTAACTGACACTACCAGTTCTGGCTTTGATTTCACTTGGTCAGAGGATATATCCAGCTGGGCTAACATTTTGCAAAGGATAAACAACCATATGGCTGTGACTGAATTTAGAAATGTTTCAACCAACTGGAATATATAGGGAGTTTGCAGAGAGCAAGTCCAGAGTCACTGACAATTAAGGTCCTAAGTCTGATATTGAATTGCTGGGAAAGTTCACTGGCTAGAAATTTAGTTGAATAAAATGTACTTAGAAATCATAGTTAGTCATCACAATGGTTGATTACTTAAGAGTCTAATCAGTCATGACTCCAAAGCGTTTGTGCTCATTCAGGCAGCATACTCAGTAAGAAAGAATGACTGAATTCTTAGCTAGAAGTTTGATTTTACTAGCCACTATTTTAGCTCTTATGTATGATTCTGAGTGAGACAAAGAGTTGTAATGGCATATGTACATAAAAGTATTGATCTGTTGAAGAGTTAAGTATTTACCTAGAGAGAAGAGCTATAGAACATGGGGGAATCAGTTAATGGTAAGCATTTATTTCTATAGTGTGGGGACTTCACCAGAGGCAGTAATAGATTTGCACACCAAACACTTGTTTCCATGAAGCCACAGGGATGTAAAGGCATGGAGCTGTTCTGTGTCTTCAAGCTGGCCTACTTTTAAATTTGTGTTAAATTTACCAGTGTGTTTTAAAACTGTTTGACAACTCCCTTAGGCCATAAAACATGTTTATATTTTGGACTGAAGCCGGATAATCATAATACTCTGGAATCTTCTTAGGGAAACGTTCCAATCTGTAGTGTTTAACTCTCCAAATATCAACAAGGGAGCATCTTGTTACTTGCAATAACTTGGATGAATCTGGAGGGTATTATCCTAACTGAAATGAGCAAGGTACGGAAAAACAAGTATCGTACCATCTTATTCACATATGGTTTCTAAAAATGTTGATCCCATGGAAGTAGAGAGTAAAATAGTTTTAACTAGAACCTGGGATGGTTAGGAGGACAGGTCATAAGGTAGTATTGGTGACAGTATGCATAGTTATAATTAGAAGTAATTGGTTTCAAGAGGTCTATATAGAAGTGACTATAGCTAGTACTGATACATTCTTGAAAAACATAGAATGAATATTAAGTGTTAGTACCACAAAACAATGACTATATTTTATTGTTTAGATTTAAGTATTTCCCCATGTATATACACATTCTACCTATTTATTTATTTATTTATTTGGATTTTCAAGACAGGATTTCTCTGTGTAGCCCTGGCTGTCCTGGGCTCTCTTTGTAGACCAGGCTGGCCTCACATTTACAGAGATCCACTGCCTCTGCCTCCCTAGTGCTAGGATTAAAGACATGTACCACCGTGCTGGCTGTACTAACATTTGTATAAGCTGAAACATATTATGTCGTTCAGATGTTCTTTAAGATTTATTAGCTATTTTGAGTGAAGAACACAGAGCAATGCATAAGACAATGATTTGGGATTTGTTTTAGGAGAGAAACAAAACAGTCAATTTCTATTGAAAAATTCATATTTAAGCAACTTCACAAATTTTTCAATACATACCTCAGAAGAGAAATGCACCTTCCCTGTCCAGTATTGTATTGGTAGGCTTAAGGAGATCCGGGCCATCCTCAAGGGATACTTTGCTCTCTATTGAGGAACTTAATAGTATAAAAGGCACATTCCCTTTAACCTTAGAACCGTGACAACTGCCCAGCTTAGGTGGCCTCACTTGGATAAGAAGACTTTTTTCTCAGCCTGAAATAATGGCTTCTGCCTTGGATGATCTAGTTGTTTCTCCTATTTTAACCACTGATGCAGATAACAGGATTGGTAATATGGGAGCAGCAGCCATCCAGAGCCACTGTCAAAGTGGACTTGATGAATGGAGTTTCTGGATGCAGAATGAGTTTGGTCTGCATAGTTGGCTTCACAAAGCAGAGAAGGTACCCAGGATGACTTATGCTAATAACCCAAATCTAAAGAATGATAGTCTGTGACAGGGTCTACTTTGCCATACCTCTGTACAGATCTGGCTACAAAATGTTTCTTTTAGCCTTAATAGGAAAGGAAGCTATTGTTAGTTAAGAAGTTGGTGTGCCAGTCTCTTATTCTAAGCACACTAGTTGGGTATAACTCATTCAGAAAAATGGAATATATGCCCCTTCTACTACAGAAGTCTCAATCTTAGTGGCAGAAATCATGAAGATGCTATACATTTGCAACTTAATATATGCCCTATGCACAAGCAACATTGGCATTATTAAGGCCATTTGTTAGAAATGTGAATCCTTTGTTTCCTCCCTACACTTAATAAACTACAATATATTTTAAATATGTAAATAATACATATTCTCATGTGACACATAAGAACTTGAGAAGTAATGGTCTTACCACTACTCTACAATTACTCAGACACACAGATTGTCTGATTAACATAGATGGGCAATTCATATGTATGAAAGGCTCAGTATTTGGTGGATGTAACAGAGGGAAAGTGAACATTGGTGGGTTAGGAGGAAACCAGGTCATGAATTGGCAAAGATTTGAGAATGGCCAGCTTGTTGAATATATGCCCACAAAAAGCCTTTTGACACCATGTTGAGAAATTTATGCAGCTGATCTTGTGGCATACCAAGTAGCACATCAAGATCTTCATCTTTTGGGGATAGTCCAAGGCTACAATGCAGGCAGATCAGGGGAAATCCCAGCATCATCAGGCTGAAATAAACTCTTTCTTATTCACTTTAAGCAGACATCCAAACATTTTCTATTCTGTTGTCCTTCCTATCATTTATGGAGACTCACAAGGTCTGCAGTGAGACTAGAGACTAGCAGCTTCCTGTACAAGTAGGAAGGGCTGTATGCAGAGAAGTCCTTGGATTGAAGCTTGTATTACAGAGAAACAATCTACTGGGACTGTATTCATTTATTTCTTTCTGCATGGGTGGCATAGAGGAGATAGACACCTACTAGTGATCCCTCAAACTTGCTCAAAGGTAGAGAATGGGCAATTAAAGCCACTTGGGAAAAACTCCAGCAACATACCCTCTGTCCTTTGTGAAATAACTGCTGTACTCCAATTTTTAAAATCCACCTAAAGTTTGGTCTTCAATGGTTATTTGAAAGAATGAATTTTGTAAACCTCATACCACTTTCTACCAACTTATAAGCCATACAATTCTTTCATCTTCTTGGACAAAGTACAAAAACACACATGAAAATACAAAGAGAAATAATATCTTTCATAAGCATTCTCACTGCCTAACCCCTACTCCAACTTAGTCAGCAAGTGATATGGGGCAGTATATAATTTTATAGCTGATGAGATATTTGCATTGATAATATTCTGAAAGTGGCCTTAAAGTTTCTCTAGGATGTGTCAAGGATGAAGTTGTTGTGCCAACTTTGTTCTGGCTTTGCCATAATTGTGGCTGAAATGGGTATGAAAGGTATTTATAAAGTGTTTCCTGTCCCCAGAGCTTGAAAGTCCCCTGTGCCATTTTAATTTAAGCCTTTTGGATTGGAATAAAATGAACACACAGAGGAGGTTAATTATCCTAATTAGAAAAGAAGTAAAACCATGGTCCTTTTAGGTCAGGCATTTGGACAAGCTTCCCTTTGCTCGGCACTTTGGGCATTAGTTACTTGAATGCCAGCGGAATCACAAAGCATCCTCTCCAGTCCTTGCCAAAGTCCCCAGTGCATGACAGAGGGGAATTCTTTTTCAGGAAATGGTGTACCCTAGAGCCAGAGAGAGGGTTATCTAGAAGTAGCAGGAAGGGGGCATAGCTCAATCAGGATAACTGTGTTGGTCCAACCCCAAACGTCCCTACTTTGTTTTGGATGCCAAGGAAGCTCAACATAGCTTGGGGAAATACTACTGTTGTGAGCATTTCAAAAGATATGTATCATTCTCAGAGTTTCTTAACAATGTTTTATTCAGCTGGCTAAGGCAGTGATGGTATCTTTTTACAAGGCATACTCCTCTTGTCAGAGAATGCTGGGATTTCTTGACTATTTTATTGTTGCATTTCTTGATTCCCAGAGGCAACACCTTTGTCTTCTCCAATGAGCCATTTATTTCCAGAGTAGATCAACCCAGCTGTCTATAAAATATGTTTTAGATGAGGTATGTCTTTCACACAGTAAGTGCTTGCTCATGCTGATTTACCTCTTCCTTCCTATTAGGTAAGAATATGATCAAGACAAAAGAATAACCTGTTCTTCTTCCTCCTGATATTTTTATGTATGATATCTGTTCAATTGTGTTCTAGTGACATAGGGAAGCATAAAGTCTTGGATAAAGCTAAAATACTGATTGTTTAGTACTGAAGATCAAACTGGCCAATTAGTCAGACAGATATGCTTTTAAATTATCTACACACCCATGGGATGAACAAGGAAAGAACTTAAAATCCATCTTTCAAGATAGACCTTAGATTGTTGAGTGATCAATCTGTGGGGCTACGACAGTTTGCCTAATTCATACAGAGTAGTCCAAGAACATTAATGTCAATGACTTTTAATAGAGTACTGGAGAAAGTACAAGTCTCACTAGACATTTAGACTATCAAACTTTGCTTCTTCCTGCCTTTCCTTCTCTATCCATCATGTCTATCCAGTCTTTGAGATTTTTTTCAACCAGTTTTTTGAGATCCAATCTTTTGATTATTTACAGCAAGGATAGGAAATCCAGGGTTTAGACAGTACTGAATAATACATACATTTAAATTAATTTATATTTAATTTTACAAGCTTTTTATATTTTGTATTTCAATGTATCTACATGATGCGGGGATGGTAATTTAACTGAAAAGACATGATGCTAGAGGAAATGGGAGATGATTTCAGCTTCTTATACTTATCTCACATGCATGTTTTAGCTTTGACTCTCAACACTCTCCATCTTCATCTCTGAGGCTTATACAAAATACTTGCCCATGTGGCATTGCTTTCTTCCATCGATCTCTGGTGCAGACAGGATGATTATCAACTTAAACGATTGGAAAGGCCGGGGTGTAGCTCAGTGTCAGAGTGATTGCTTATCATGCACAGGGCCCTCAGTTCAACCCATAGTATCACAAAAATCAAGCAGTCAATCAACCATACATGTGAGTGCAAATTTTCAGAAATGGAAAATAAACAGAAACTTTGTGGCACCATAACAGCATTTGATATGTGGGGAGAGATGTCTCAGTGGATAATGTGCTTGTCTCACAAGCCTCATGGCTTGAATTCAGATCCCCAGAATCCATGTAAAAATCCAGTATAGTATTGCATGTATCTTTAATCCCAGTACTCCAATAGAGAGATGATGGACAGATATAGGACAATCTCCATATCCACATTTGCCAGTTGGGTTGGTATGTGCCATTGCAGTGAACAAGAGAGATCTCATTTCAAACAAGTTGGAAATCTCTCTCTCTCTCTCTCTCTCTCTCTCTCTCACACACACACACACACACACACACACACACAAGCATGCGTGCACGCGCATGTGCAATTGAAAAAAATAAGCTTTCAAGTTATCCACATCTTCACCAAAATAAATAAAGAAAATGTACAAGTGGTGTTTAGCAATGTAGGAAGGACTTCTGAGGTAGCTAGAAAGATTCTTCTCATTGGTAGTAGTTTGAGGGATATCTTATAATACAATAACTTGTGAGTTTGTTTTATATTGCCTTCTATGTTTATATTATTCTTAAATATAAGCAGGCCACTAGAAAGAAGCCTTAAATTAAAAATAAGGGCTGTGAAAAATAGATATTTATGATGCAGCACAGAGTCATATTGATACTACAAAGAACTAACTGCTTATAATCAGGCAAGTATGATGCAGAAGAGAAGCCTTCCAAAGTCTTGGTATTTATTTTTGGAACATGAAGTGTTTTTTTTCTTTTGATCTATGTAGATTCATATGTTGGGATATAGAATTGATATAGACACTATAAGGCATCATGAATTTTTTAAATATCTTGGTCTTTTTGTTCATTACTATTATTTTGCTAGTTTTGATATTATTCTCTTCTGTAACCAGAGCAGATATGTCACTCTTCACTAGGCAGAATTGGTAACAGATTTTTAGCTTGTGTTTGGGTTGGTGTGGGTTCAAAATCAGGTCAGGTAATATACATTTGTTTTGAAAGTAACTTCTTTTCACACTGAGTTCTACATTTAATAGATGTGGTTCAGGTAAGCTGCTAGAAAATGTCATTTGTTGTGGGCAGAAGTATCCAGGGACTACCTCTACTTGGGGAGTAAATTGTGTCTTCTGAGATATTTAACACTTATAGAACTTGGGGAGATAGTTTTTTGGTATTTTAGTTATATATCCATTTGGGGGAGAGAGGTTGTAGAAATACATTTGAACCTACTGGTAAAGGATTTCTGAAGGTATTTTGTTAAGACTACCACCAAATGCCAGTGCTGCCTATGGCGTACCTACCAGTAAGTAGATTTGTGTATTTTTTATCTGATATATTCTAAAGTTCTCTTGTTGCTTTTCAGTTAATAATACAAATTTAATTTCAAAGTATCTTGAGACCAGCATAGCCTTTTGGAAGCAGCTGCCAAAGTGTCCTTTATTGAATTCTCCAAACTGCTTCCCTGTTCTCATCAGGGAACATCCTGGTCTTCTATGGAGTGGTCCTCACCATTTCAAAGATACTCTTCACTGGCTTTTTGTAGCCTTCCATATGTGGGATAAGAAAAATATCTTAGTCAACTTGTGTTAATTGTCCTGAGACTACTCTCTAGCCTTTGTGGCAGTCCTGAGACTGCTCACTAGCCTTTGAGATTTCAAAGGGCAATAATGGAAGGACAGTGCCCAATCTCTCAATACATTGGAGCA
Organism: Lophiomys imhausi; assembly: GCA_907164525.1. Classification (NCBI taxonomy): domain Eukaryota; kingdom Metazoa; phylum Chordata; class Mammalia; order Rodentia; family Muridae; genus Lophiomys; species Lophiomys imhausi. Next base: position 4,502,432 of record CAJQZJ010000953.1, read on the forward strand.
TCTATCTTCAGCCTTTTGGCCCAGGATCTCTGACAGACATTAATTATAAAGCAGGAATTAGGAAGGATTTGCTTACCCTGTCTTGGCAGAGCTAGGCTGGCGACTTACCTGCTTTCAAATTTTGTCCTTTTTGGACAGCATTCTGTCTACAGTTGAAGCAAGGGATTTCCCTTGCCCAGTGACAAGCTTGCCACTAATGTAGCCATCTCCAAATGGAGATTCTTTGATGCTTATCATCGACTTGGAGTAGAATTGGGGGTGCTGTCAAGAGCTGACATGTCTCAATATCAAAAAAAAATCTTAAGAAAACATCTTTGAATGCCATATTCTACAGATCTCTTGAGCTTTTTGAAGACTGCCTATCTATCTCCGTACATTTGGATAAGCAAATGTTGCTTGTCTCTTAACAACTTGATTTCTGATTAACTTAGAAAACATCTGTGATACAGGCAGGCAGCCAGTTGTCTGTCATTTCTTAGTTTTGGAAGCTGCTGGCTCTGCACTTCCTGTTTATTCAGGTATATTTATCCTTCTCAGATCTCTGATGTGGTTGAAGACTAGGTAGTTATAGTCTCACCATTAAATTGTAAGTTGTTTAGGAATTAAAAGGATGTTCTAGGTCTAAGAAGATATTTTTAAGTTGGTAATGCAAGTTAGGATGGAAACTTTGAGTTAGGTATAGAACTTTAAACTCATTGAGATAGATAGACAATAGAATATTAATATCAGTTGCCAAATACGTATGGACTGGACATTGGGAATGTATGTTATACTCTATAATTTTCATAATTGTTGCCTAATTGTTCTTATTGTTTTGCATTGTATTTACTGTTACAAGAAAAAGAGCCCATTATTGGACTAAAAGGTAGAGCGCTTATGGAGAAAATAGATACGCCTTAAATTAAAAAACAACAATAACAAAAAAGCAGATAGGAGGGTGAGGGAGGAAAAGATAGGAGGAGGGAACTGGGAGGGGGAGGAGGGAGGCGACTTTGACTGAAATGTAACTTGAAGAAATAAATGTTTAAAGAAAAAATTCTCCATTAAAAAAAAGGACAGTGACTGAATTATGTTTCCTTTGAGGAAGGCTCTGGTAGAATTAATATTAATGCCATATATACAGAAGTCAATCAAGGAATTACAAAGACAACACAATTACTGGACATAAGAATTATGAAAGACTTTAGATAACATCTAATCTAATCTAATCTTTTTATTTTACAGATGTATACACTGAAAGCCAGAGGTTATGTGTTATGCCCAGGAAACTGAAAATGAGAAGAGAGGCAGAGGATTATCTTATAGTAACATATGGACAAATTGTTGGGTACCTGAACAATAACCAGAGAGTCCCTTTGTAGTTATTTTATTGTTATTGAAATGTTACTGTATATCTAAAACATATACATCCAACTTCCTTTCATAATAAATATGATCAAATGAATAGTGCATAATTGTTTTTGTTCTCTGAGAATCTTTGAGTGTCTTAGGATTATCATTGCAGCATATATATTAATTACTCAGGTCTGGAGAAGCCAAAATTGTAAGAAATTGGCTAAGTATACACTGACCCTGGAATAATCCAAGGAAACTGTCACTTCTATTAAATCTCTGCTGTTGCCTTATCATAGTTTGTAATGGCTTCTTAAAAAAAACAAAAACAAAAACGAAAAACAAAAAAACGGTCTAGACAGAAATTCTGGTTATTTGACTCATTAGATGCTGGTTGATTTAAACTTAACTATAAAGGAAAGCCGAAATGTAATGGCACCTCTTTTGTGTTACACCTGGGCATGGGGCCTGCCCAGTAATTTTTGTCTCACTAGTTCTTGTTTGTTTATTTTCTTTTTGTTTTTTTGTTTCAGAGAGAGAGAGGAGAGAGGAGGGGAAAAAAGAAAGAGTGTATAAAGTTGGGTGGGTAAGGTGGTGGATAGAATGTGGGAGGCGTTGGGGAGTAGGAAAGAACATGATAAAAATATATTTTATGAAAATACTAACAAATAACAAAAAAGAAAACCAAGTGTTATTTTGTAGTTTGAAAATAGGCAGACACATTACAGGCCTTCAGCGAATTGTCTATGGGCTTAGTGCTAAAACTAGGGCCTTAGGACTAATGAGGGAGCCTCCCCTCAGAAGAAATTGTTTGAAGTGTATTCCTGGTGTATGAAAGTCAGAAGCTGTGGTAGTGACTGTGGAGGCAATGAATGCTACCTTGTTGCAGAGTGACCCTATTTAAAATGAGCACCAATGTAAAGCTTGAATCACTAAGGGGATTTCAGGCAAAGGATGGAACTTTGAAATCATAGTACTTCTCCAGGTACATGTTTCCTTTGATGTTTAAATGGAAAATCATGTGATTCACATCAATGGTTGAGAATTTACTCCTAGCAGTAGATGTTCTGTGAACAAATTATATATTCTTAGCACAATTTCTTATATACACCACACTGTCATTCAAACCTAGGTAACACAACCTAAGTAACACATATTCCCTGTATTTGGTATTTTATTTATTTGAATGATCCTTGACTTGGGAGAAAAAAAAAGTTTCTTACCAGGACCAAAACACTGTTGTGTAAACAAGTGATTTTATAATTTGGTTGGTCAAAGATAAATCTAGATGATCTTTACTACTACTAAATAGTTCTTACTTTTAATGTGCTTGCTCAGTAACTTATAAAGACTCTGTCTCAGTCCTCAGCCTGCTTTTTTCCCTTAAGTGCCAAGTGCCATAGAACATATACCAAAATAAAATATGAATGCATCAAAAGGTAATTTGATTTATATAGTTTTTCATGTCCCCTTGGAAGTAATGGGATACACTTGTAGATGTAAAATGGTAAAGGGGATGACAAGAGAAATTTTTTGCTTCCAAACCTGGATTTGAAATAATCCTTAGAAGCTCAGGTCATAGAAAAGAAATTCTATTGTGAATGTGTAATATTGAACACTGGTCCTCTAAGGTTTAGATAGAGGGTGGAACTGCCAAGGGAAAGCCATGACCTTTGCAGTTGCTATTTTCACAGCTTTTCTCTGACCTTGTCAAGAAATTAAAGACCTTCAGTGGAACTTCCTGGTTTATAGGGAAAGATATCAGTTTTAAGAGAGGGCATGAGCCAATGTTGACCTTAGCATCTCTTGAGACATACAAGAGTGGCTCAGAACAGGTAGAGTGACAGACACGTGTAATGATTCTCATAAAGTTAGCAGTGATCTGCAGTAGTAAGCCAAACACCTTCAATTACATCTAACTCTCACTTGTGTATAGTCTGGGGCCTGTGGGTAGTATATTATTATATGTACGAGGAAACTGAGGCCCAGAGAGAGGTATAGTGTTAGAGGCAAGGACGAAAGACTAAGGATATGCCTATTCCTAATGTCTGTTATTTCTATAGCACAAGACATGAGAGAGGAGATTTTCTATCATGCAACATAGAGTTGAACAGCATGAGTTCTGTATCTTTTAAACAAGGTTTCGTGTTCTAGATCTACCCACTCTCTGGCTATGTGATATTGGAAAAGCTTTTCAATCTCTCTGTGTATAAATGTCTCCATTTATAACATGAAGATAGTAACCTCAGGCATTTATTGAATGGATACTATATGCTGTTATGTTTTATGCATATTGATTCCTTTAATCGTTGTGACTACTTGTGAGATGCTATTTCATAGGTGAAGAAACCAAGGCACAGGAAGCTTAAACATTTTGTCTGTGATTACAGAGTCAGAAAATATTAAAAACGGGATTTAAACTCAGACCATCTGTCACATTTACCCACTATAGAATACCTAGCATATTGAGTTGGTATGAAGATTAAACGAGAAAAAGCCTAGCCACAAGAATTAGAAAACAATAAGTATTTGATAAATATTAGCTATTATTATTGTTTTTCCATATATCCCAAAATATTGGCTAGTAGCTTATTAATGATTTCTCATCCCAATAACTTTCCATCAATAACCCAATTAATTTATCTGATCCTCTCTATGTTTGCATTATTGCAATAGAGACTCTACAATTATAGATTATAATTTATCCTACGTGATAATTATGCCTCTTCCTTTGTGTTTTCTAAAGACTCACAGGAGCTTAGGAGGTGTTTGTGAACTGGAGCATGCAGTGCGACTGCTGCTATTATGTTATGGGATGAACATATAGTCCCGTAGTGTATATATGAATCACATGAAAATTTTGTATATGTAGACTCTGCTTCTGTAGGCTTAGAATTCTACATCTAAAAAGTATTCAGATGGTGGCAGTGCTTCTGCCCTATGGACTCCATAGATAGTAGCAAGGCTATATACTGTAGTAACTTGAGAGTCTTCTTTATAGCTGGTATGTTTTTGGAGGGATGTAACTGACTACATTTGATAAGCAGTGACTATATATCACTATATAAAACAAAACCCAGCATTTCATTTCTGTGAGAAATAGTATGTAAATGAGGGAATACTGGTGAGCAATCATAAATTTAGCAAGCCATCCTTAAGGACACTACCCCATGTATGGACATGTGCTAAATGTTCCTGTGAACAATGTAGAAATATGTCTGAGGTACAGACTGTACATTAGTGTGGGCATTGTTAGTTTTGGTAAAGTTTTCTACATTCTGACCCAGTAAACTGAGTGGACTTTGCCACATCCTAACTGAACTTTGGATGGAAAGTGGTGTAATTATTTATTTGTGTACACGAACTAGCAATACCAATTGTGCCTGTTTAGATTTGCTGGCTGTAGTTAACAGTCTTTTCCATTGTTTATTATTGGAATAATTGGCTCAAAGCAATTTCAGCAAGATTTTTTTTCCTCCCATTTAGATAATCTGAGAGTTTCAGTGTGTTGAATAGTAACTGGAGACCAGAACAGATGTGTAGATACGGGTGTAGGGGATAGATGGGATAGTACTGGGAATGGAGAGGCAAAAAATAAAAAAAAAAAGATTAATGAACATAGTATAAGATAGCAATATCCAAGAAGTTTATACTTTTCTCAAAGTAAATTAGCCAGAACAGCACAAGAGATACATGGCACAACTGGGACATTGGGGCAGCAGTCAGGGAACATACAACCTAAATGATCCTCTATATTCATCTTGTACGTTCATCTGGTTGTGAGTTCATGGGAGAATAGTCTCACCTCACTATGCCTGGAGTACGCATATGAGAAAAGTTCAGATTCTTAGACTTTAAGGTTAGTAGGTTGCTGATCAAAAGTGGTATACAAAGTGAAGATAGCAGAAGGGGAGTTCCTTCCTAGGGAAGAGAATGCTAATTGGTTATACAGTACCAAATGGTCACCCCTAAAGACATGTACACAGGTGATATTATATGGACTAAAAAGGTTATATTTAGGTACACACACACACGCACACACACACACACATGCACACACACGTGCACACAAACACATGTGCCCACACATACATGCATACAGAGATAGAGAGACAGAGAGAGACAGACAGACAGGAACAAAACAACAACTAGTGAAAAAAGAGGTCATGAATATGAAAAGGGAGGGGAAATTACAATTACAATTGCAACAATTAAAGAATTGAGCTAGGAAATCTAATAGAAGAGAAAGTGGGGAAAAGCCTCCAAGTCATCGGCACAGGTGACAACTTCCTGAACAGAACACCAACATCTCAGACTCTAAGACCAACCAACAATCAATAAATGGGACCTCATAAAACTGAAAAGCTTCTGTAAGGCAAAAGACACTGTCATTCGAACAAGATGGCAACCTACAGACTGAGAAAAGTTCTTCACCAACCCCACATCTGACAGAGGGCTAATATCTATAATTTTTAAAGAACTCAAGAAATTAAATGCCAAGAAACCAAATAATTCAATAAAAATGGGGAACAGAGCTAAACAGAGAATTCACAAAGGAGGAATCCCTAATGGCTGAGAGACACTTGAAGAAATCCTCAGCATCCTTAATCATCAGAGAAATGCAACTCAAGATGACTCTGAGATTCCACCTCACACCAGTCAGAATGGCTAAGATCAGAATAATTTACTTGATGCTATTAGATCATAGTGGAATAAAACTAGAAATTAATAGCAAGAGAAACTATATAGTTACTCGGAGACTGAACAACATACTTTTGAATAAACAACAGGTATTTGAAGAAATCAAGAAAGAAATTTAATTTTTTTAATCAAAGGATAATGAAATCGTAACTTACTGGAACCATGGGATACAGCTAATCCAGTTCTAAGAGGAATGTCTATAGTTATGAGTGTTATATGACAAACCAATGGATAGTTCAAATAACCTAATGAAGCACTATGGAGACTTGAATAATAGAAACAAGTCAACCTCCAATAGCAGCAGATGGCAGGAAATAAAGTTCGGGGCAGAAACTAATGAATGGTTCACAGTTGGTTCTTTGAAAAGCTCAACAAGATTGACAGAGTCCTGACCAAACTAACCAAAATAAAGAGGGGAAAGACCCAAATGAACAAAATCAGAGATGAAAATGAAGGTGTTATGACACACTCCAGTGAAATTCAGAGAATTGTTTAAGAATACTTTGAAATTTTACATTCCAATCTAGAAAAAATTATAAATTACTAGGCACATATGACCTACCAAAATTAAATCAAGAAGATATGAAGACAAACTTTCAGCAGATTCACTGATAAATTCTACCAAACCTTTAAGGAAGAGAAAAAATTAATACTTCTCAAGCTGTTCCACAAAATAGAAGGAGCAAACACTGTATTAAACTCATTCCATGAGACCAGGATTATTCAAAACCAGCTCAGGACATAACAAGGAAAACTGTAGACAATTATCCTAATAAACATGCTTGAGGGTAGAGGGTGGGAGGGCGGGACTGGGAGGGGTTGAAAGAGGGTACTGTGATGGAGATGTAACCTGAAGTAATAAATAAACATAAAAAAAAAAGCTCAAATGACAGCACATGCTGGCGAGGTTGTGGAGAAAAGGGAACTCTCCTCCATTGCTGGTGGGAGTGCAGGCTGGTGCAACCACTATGGAAATCAGTCTGGTGGTACCTTAGAAAACTTGGAATAGCTCTAACTCAAGACCCAGGCATACCACTTCTGGGTATACATCCAAATGACTCCTCACTAAACCGCAAGGATGTTTCCTCATCTATGTTCATAGCAGGCTTATTTGTAATAGCTAGAAACTGGAAACAGCTCAGATATCCCTCAACCAAGGAATGGATAAAAAAAAAAAAAAACCAAACTGTGGTAATCTACACAATGGAATACTAATCAGCCATCAGAAACAACAAAATCATGCAATTTTCAGCAAAATGGATGGAACTAGAGAAGCTCATCCTGAGTGATCTAACCCAGACTCAGAAGGATGCACATGACATTTATTCACTTATAATCAGATTTTAGCCATATAGTACAGGATAACTATACTACAATCAGTGCACCAAAGGGAACAGGAACATAGACTTTGTTACCTTTCAATGAGACACTTTGCCCTAGTGGTGCTGCCTTGTAGGGCCCCAGTGTATGAGGAGGCTCTTGGCCCATGTATGACTGCTGAACTGGGGCAGGGGACTGATATGTAAGGACACTCTACTCCAGAGGAGTGGGTTGGAAAGGATAGGAGGTAGAGGCTGGGAGGGCAGTACTGGGAGGGGCGGAAAGAGGTCACTGTGATGGAGATGTAACCTGAAGTAATAAACATAAAAAAAAGAAAGTAGCTCTGACACCCAAACCTTCCAGAAGTTTTCATCCACCAAAAAAAAAAAAAAAAAAGAATTGAGCTGGGTATATTGGTAGACACATTTAATGTCTTCCACTCTCACCCTGGAATGACCTATGGTTTTCCATCATACATATAGGGAGTTGGAAGAAAAATTACTTAAATGTGTGCCAAATAATAGTTAATGCTACCTTGACATTTTTAGATTTTTTGAGATTATAACTTATTTAATAAGAAATGTTGCTCCATTTGCTCAATTGTTTTTTTTTGTGTGTCAGGGAAAGGACACGTTTTATTCTACTCACATATGGCTTATCTTAGTGATACATTCCAACATCATAAAGGATGGAGACAAAATAGAGGCATAGGAAATTGAATCTCTTTCCCCAAATTCTGCCAAATACATTCTTTATTGAAAAAACATAACACTATGAGTCTTATGTGTGTATCTATGATTTGTTTCCTGCATGTAAAAAAAATCAGAACCAATCAATGATTCTGCCCAATATGCTCCTAGCCAACTGGGGTTTTATTGGAACAATTCTTCCTTCCTCTTTTTATAGATCCTAATCCCCAGTCAATGAGCTGCAGTTACAGTTATGGGCCACGCTGTTTAAATCACAGTGTACTTTAGATGATGTCCCTCTCTCAGTACCACCATAATTCAGAATACTTCCGGGGTATGCTATTTAAATATCCAACTCAGCATCCTGTGACATAAAGAGCCCTCCCATGCCATTCATCATAAATGAGTGGGTAAGGCCTAACTCTTGAACAGGGGGCTTCAATGCACAATAAATCCAACCACCCCCTGTTGGCAATGCACATAATTATAAAAAATGCAGAATGCTTGTTATTAACTAGTCACATGGAGAAGATCTACTGTGTTATTCGGGATTGGAATGGTACTATAAACAAAGATTGATTTAAAAAATCTTCACATCTCTCCTATACTTTTAATTAGTCAACCTCTAAGAATATTTAAGCATTTAATGAATGGGAAACGATTCTTCACAAAGACTGACAAAAATTATTGTTTTCTTTTTCAATGAAGTAATCCTGATTTTGTTTTAATATAAAATTACTTGACACATTTTTAATACTGTCTATTCAGAAGTAGGGACTGAGTGATACAAATCAGCTGGGAATTATCAGGGGAGCTACCTAATAGTTTTAAAAGCAAGGAACGTTTTGTAATCTTTAGCCATTTGAATTCTGATCAATAAACCATCATTCTTATATGGTTTATTCTGGCCAACATTTGTCCCCAGCTGCTTCTGCACATTAAGCCAACCACCACCATCACAACAAAAGCATTAAAAATATTCTCATTCTTCTGCAATGAAGCTACTACAGTTAACTGTAGGACACTTGTGGAAGAAGCAGAGGTTACAGGGATTGTCTGAAAGCCTCCAAGGATGCTATGAGCGTCTGTGGGGAGAGGCTGAAGGCATGTAAGTAAGGATCAAAAGTAAACTTTGCTCAATTGATGATGCCTCTGTATATCTTAGTATGGTGCTTCTCAGGGTGACATGCTGCTGTTTTGCTGTTCTAAGAAATATTTTCCAGTACTAGCAATAGAGCTATCTTCATAATTTCTTTTTCCTGTCTGAAAGGGACTTTCTTTCTTCAGAAATTTGTGGGTGTGTATGTGTGCATGTGTGCATGCTTGCATGCACATGATGCTGAAGATCAAGCTCCAGGGCTTGTACAAGCTAGGAACCCTACCCACCACTGACTTACACCCCCAACGTGGAAGGGAGTGCCACAGGACATGGGGAATCCTGGCATGAGCTTTGGTTTCAGTAGGGGATTCTTCACTGGAGAGTCTAAGCTGCATATCATCAGAAATTCTGGTTTCCTGATGGGAAGGAACTTCCAAGTAGAAGCTCAACCTGTGCAGTATCTGATATCTTTTAACGAGTAATGCCAGGTTACTCATTAAAGCATATTCTTAGAATGAAGTTACCTTTGGTTTCCACTATTCGCTGGTGGCATAGTCTATTTTTTTTCATCAAAGATTAATACACCTGCCGTATACACACAGGCTACAAGAGTTCTGCTACTTATTAGCTGCATGACTCAGGGTAAGTTATTTAACCTCTCTGTGCCCTAGTTTCTTCATTTTCAAACCAGGAATAATAATAGCAGTACCAAATGCATTGAGTTGTCAAGATTAAGTGAATTCATACATTTCACTTAGAACTCCTTTGGTTATAGCAGACAGAAACCCTGCTTAAACTGACTTGAAAAAAGGGATTACTGGCTTATGTAACCTAGAAGTCTGGAGATCATTCTTTCTCTTCTTTCATTGGCTCTGCTTTACAAATACAGAATTTTGACTTAAATCTATGTGCTTCATTGGGGACCAAGGGAGAGACAAGAGGATTGGGAGAGGGAAGTGTATAGGGGAAGATCAGTAAGAATGAAATATATTATGGAACCTATTACTCTGTATGCTAATATAAAAATCTGTGCCTTCATTGTCTTAAGCCTATAAAATATAATAGCAATAATGCATCAACTTCATAGAATTACTGCAAAGATTTAAATGAGTTTATGCTTGTGAAGTGCTTCCAACAGAGCTTATAAGGCATATGTTATATGAATGTTATTTATTGTTAGTGTTAATTACTTTAGTATCCAATTTCTTCTTTCTATATCATTTTTACTTCTTCACATTCCTCTGCCTATTACTTTAACCCTCAATTAATTCATTTTTCTACTCTCTCCCTTACATGTTCTTTTCTATACACACCACAACCTCTTATTCTCTCCAGCTACAGATTCCAATGAGTCTTATCTGTATAGCAGCGTCAGATTGGGTTTCCTATGAGGTACGGACAAACAAAAATACAAAGGACATATACTAAATGATGCTAGTTATAAAGGAATGTGATTATATAGTCCACTGATGTTCTACCTTTTCATCAATTTTATTCTTTCTTTTAAACTTCTCAATGAAATATTTCATGATTCATATTTATAATTACTATCAGTGTCAGAACTTGTACCAGGTGCTTTGTGCCGCCATGTTTCATTTGAAAGATGGGTTACATACTCCAGCCCAAGTACATTCCTCTGATTTGAATAAGAGCTTGTCAAGAACAGATGTCACAATTGTCTGAATTATTCCAGGCATCTGCCATTTTCTTACCACCACCGCTTGTATATGTATCGTGTGTGACACTGCACGTGAACATGCGTTTCTGTGCATGTGGAACTCCAAAGGTTGACATTGGGTGTTTTCCTCAACTGCTCTTCTAACTTCTTCCAACTTCTTTTTGAGAAAGGCTCTGTCAGTGATATGGATATTGGTAGATGTACTGATCAGCCAACCTTAAGGATCCTTATGTCTCCAACTCTCAGTGCTAGGATTACAGACGTGTGCCACTGAGGAGAATGGCAATCTGAAATTAGTTTCTCTTGCTTTCATTGACTGACATACCTCCTAGGCCAGCCTGTTTTTCCCTGAGACTCTAGTAGCTATTTGTTCTTATTTGCTTAAAGTGGAATTTCTCCTAAGATATTCCACTGAGTTCTGTCTGGTTCCCAAACTACAATCATATTCTTTCCTCTAAAGACAAAAGAGTATGGAAACCTACTATAGCCTTTGAGTACTGATATTTTCTGGGAGTCGGAAGATCAAGCAGAATAACTAATTCCAGATTGGCCATATGTCCCCAAGAACAATATTAATAGAACTTTTGTCATGACAGACCAAGGAAAAAATTTTTGTGAAATAAAATTCCCTTTCAAATCACATTCTGTAGGCCATTGGTAACAGACTGTAGGAAGTTAAATTTTGAAAGAATCAATGAAATGTGATTTCTGGTTATTCCTATCAGCATCAGGAATGACTACAGTCACAGTACTGCCACTTTCTCTCCTAGCATCCTTTATTTATCTTTCCTTGTGGGGGGGGGAGACTCACCAAGAATGAAAATTTAATAGAAATAATTCCAGAACTATTATTTTTCCCTTGCTCTTTTCATTGGGGATGGTAAGGCAAACACCTTTAAATCTCCTTTTTTAGATTATGAGAATTCCTTTATATTAAGCAGTCATCAACTAGGATGAGCTTGGAAGGTGTGTAGAAATAATGGTGTGGTGGTGAGATGGAACCTAAAGTACTTGTGCCATTGTATTACTGTCCATAGTTAGAATCTATTCTGCAATCCATCTTCAAAAGCAATTTGCAGTACATCTGGGCATAAATCCAATTAAAAAGCAGAAAGGTATTTGCATGCATAAATAACTCCAATGAATGTTTTTGTTTTTGTTTTCACAAAACAACCCTGATAGCTACAGTTCAAAGGCCTTTCTTTGTGAACTTCCATATACAGACTGGGTTAGCTCATGATTAAATCTATACCAATGTAGCTGAAGAAATTATAGTTCCAAAATTCAGTGTGCATCAGTGGCTAGGAACAAAATAAAAGTAGCAGAGGTGGACATTTAGCCTGGAAATGTACTTTTGTGGAATTGTTTTGTTTAGTTGATTTCTGATCCGTCTAAGACAAAAGTCTGATCTCCAAGCCCATGGCAGTGTTTTTCCCTTACTAAGTGCCCAACAAATTTTGTGGGGTTGAATTAGAGCACCCAAGATTAGGTTTTGGTTTTTGACAGACCTGTTTCCTAGCCAATGCCACTTTCCTTCCTCCTTGCTGCTAGCTCTGAGAGCAATGAAAATGGTTAGATGCCCTCTTAAGAAGAAGGTCCCTGTGAAATAGTGTTGAGTAGTGGGATATGCAGTACGGTTCTGACCGAAGACATTGAAATGAAAGTATGTTAGGAATTTTCACAGAAAATTGCTACTTTTTGGCAAAAGGAAACATGCATGATTATATTGTTTCCTAATTTCATTTTTCTGTCCCTTAGGATTGATGTCAGAGTCATCTTGTGACCATGAGGTAAGAAGCACTCAGGTAAAAATCAGCTGAAAGGAAACACTTGGGTTTTTGATGAAACTCATTAGCAGTGGAGCTAATGCATAAAACTGCCCAGTTGGAGGTTTTTATTATGAAAAATGATCTCTATATGTTTAAACTACTGATAGGATTTTATGACTTTCAGGTAATGTGATCCAACTGGACACATATCTACCTACCACTTGGCTAGTGACACCTCCAGGTTAGTTCCTGGTTACTTAGTTCTGTTTACTAGGTCACTTTGTCTAGCTCTTCTGACCTCTGTCTGCTACCACTCAATCCAAAGTTTAACTTGTTATATGTCCTGCCTCTTTAGGACCTTTCAAAGTATTAAAAACTAATTAAATAGATATCTATGCATAAGACCTCAACTTACTGCAATGTTTTCAATGTGTTAACCTCAAAGGATGCCTTCTGAGACTATGACAGTTGGTTCTGATAGCTGTGGCAGGCAGATCAAAGGAGGCATTTGGGTCAGAAAAAGATTTTGAGTGCCCATCAACTCTATCCTATAATTGACACCTTCAAAATCTGTCACTCTTCTTAGAAATGTTGTGAAGATGTCATTTTATTGCCTCCATAGATTTTATTTCAAGTTGTCAATAGCATTTGCATGATTCTGACAGAAATGAAAAAAAAAAAACTCAAACAACAACAACAACAAAAACAAAAAACCAAAACAAATGCCCCCTAAAAGTTAAACTAGAATTTTTTAAATGAAGTTACAGAAGACATTGGTGGAACTGGAGATCATCATATTAAGTGAAGAAAACCACATTCATAAAGATAAATATCTAATGATTTCCCTTATGTGTAGAATTTCAGAAAACAGGAATAGGACTTGAAAGTAAAAGGAAGGCTGCCAGCAGATATAGAAGAGGAAAAGAAGGTATGAAGTGTGTGGGGGAGGGTAATATGATTGGAGTATGCTATCTACATGTACAGAAATGTCAGAATGAAATCTGTTCACTTCGTGTAATCAATATATGCTAATAATTTTTCATACATATATGTAATGCATTTTTGATTACTCTTACCCACATCCTCTTTTAATTCCTTTCCACCCCTGTCAACCTTTCCTTTCCCCACAGGTTCAATACAATTTTTAGAAAAATAGTTCTGTATAAATTAAAAATATGATGTCTAATGAAAAATATTTTCTTATATGTACTCTTACACACATACACATATATATATAATATATATATATATTATATATATCCATGCATTAGCTCACTCTATTGGAGGACAGAATTTAGAACACAAAGCTGAACATTGGGTCAGTGTGTATTATAGGCCCCTGTCCCATAAAGAGGACTCACTTGTTTAGATCTGTATCCTAGCAAGTTATGTGTCACAATATTTTCTAAACTTCATTAGTAAATATAGTGGAATTATATTGAGAACATGCTTGATATACAGTCACTATCCCAGAAGACACAATATATATATATATATATATATATATTTGTTATAACTTGACAATAAAAAAGTGAAAATACAGGCAAACTCATAGCTGTCAACACAAGTGAAAAGACTACATTTCACATCCAAACTTGAAAAGTCTTTCCTAACTCTAGAAATAGAGGAAAAGAGTGGACAGCAATATTTAATGTTGTAGGAGGAGAGTTTCAAACTTGTATCTAGCCATCTTTCTAATTAATGGCACTTTAAGTTATTTTCCTCACATATTTTTGAGATCTCTCTCTCCTCATAATTTAATTTAATTCATTATTTCAATATGCTATGATGTCATTACAATTATGAGACTAACACAGATGGGTTGCCATGATTATTTTTTAGCCAACCTGGGCTACTTAGTGATTTCTATATTAGACTGGGCTACAGAGAGAGACCCTGCCTCAATGCACACACACACACACACACACACACACACACACACACACACACACAC
>CAJQZJ010000953.1:4516983-4535220 GCA_907164525.1 Lophiomys imhausi
ACACACACACACACACACACACACACACACACACACACACACACACATACACACACACACCCCATGATATTTCTTAGAATATTGAAAAGATAAAAAATCAATATGGAGAAGTAGGGAACATCAATGGCTCTGAAGGCTTTGAAGTACCTCCAGTATGCCATAAAGAAGCATGAAAGACAAAACAAACAATAAACCAAAAAAAAAAAAACCAGAACAAAGCCAAAACCAAACTAATCAACCCAAAACAAACAATTCCAAAACCAAAACCCACAAAGAGAAAGTAGATTTAAAGCATTAAAAATATTTAAATACAAATCTTTTCCTTACTGGACAGAACTCACTTAGAACCATGTGCTTTAACAATCTGAGATATATATGCAGGCATGGGGTGGGTTGAGGTGGGGAATTGTATGGAAAACTGAAGGATGGAAGAACCTGCCTCCCTATCCTAGTCTCATGAGGTTTAATGATATGTAAATCCAGGAAAGAGGTACTACCCAGGTTAGGTAAGAAAAGAAGAGGGGTGAGATCATCCTTAGAGTCCTTGCTCACTGTTATTCTTCATATGAGGAGTTCTGTAATCTGAGCATACCTGAAAAATGCCCAATAACCAGAGACATTCAAGAGTTTAGATTCTTAAGTGTCACTTCAGGAAACTGATTTTTTTCATGGCTATATTGTGACCCTTTCATGTCCATTCCTCATAATATACCAAGTCATTCTTCCACTGTTCACCTGGGAATGTGACTCTAAGAAACACTATCTTATGAAATTAAAAGAGAGGATCCCCTTTTGATGACCCCTGAGTGACTCCAAAACAGAAAGCTTTCTAGTTCTAGAGAAAGGAAGGAAGCAAATGTTTCCATTTGAAATGGTTCCAGCACATGCAATTTTGGTAAGGAAATGTGATAGTTTTCCAGACATCAGGAGGATTTCTTCTGTGACTGAGAAGCATGGACACATGGTCCTGTATGGGAAATGAAGGGAAAGGGGAAGGGGCACACATAGAGACAAGAGTACTCAACTCATTCTGTCTCCCTTTGTTTGATTTCCTTTCATATACAGTCTGAAATGTTTCTTTTAAATCTTAAGAGAGACACAGATTCTAAATAGTATCTGTGGCTCCAAGTATATTCCTTGAACAAGTATCATTGGCACTACTTGGAAACTTGAGAAAATAAAGATTCTTGGGGAACTTCCTCTAGACCAATTGAAGCAGAGTCTAAATTTAAGCCAATTTTCCAGATGTTTCTAACGTATATTAGAAATATTTATCTGTATAAGTGATTACCAACATTGAAGTTTGAACTCTCTGCATGTTTCATGTCTCCATTCCCACTCAGCTTCCAACCAAGAATATGGTGCTGACTACAGAGTAGGGGATTATGAAATTGTTGATTGAAGCAGCTTCCATTCTCTAGGATCTTAATGCCTTCAGTCCCAGGAACAAAATTATGTGAGTTGATCTTTATAGTTATCATTTAAATTTGGCAGGGTGGGCAATTTTCAGTATCATCTCAGAAAGCAGATTTGTAAAAAGCTTTCAGGGCATACTGGAGTAAGTGAACTTTGTTAAGTACCACAGGGGACTGAGATATGTGGCCCTTGTTGAGGTATCCTGGTGATAAAGGTGAACTTCAGGAACCACTTTTATGAAACAGGGCCCTGACTTCATCAACTTAGAAGAGTAATTAAAAAAACAGTGGAGATGACTACTTTTTAATTACCTAAAAGCTATACAAACCATGTCAGAACACGTATTCTACTGCTTTTCAAATAGTATTCTTTAGCCTCTCAGAAGTCTAGTAGCATATTATTGGAAGACACTAGAACCTCTCTGAAAAAAAGTTATTCCATAGACAAGTGTCCTCAAAAGAAAGATGCAAATGAGCATTTAGTATGCCAAGATCATATTATGCAAAATAAATGGCTCTCAACTGTGGGGTGCTTAAGGACATTATTATGGCAACCACTATTATCTAACCCATGACTTCGACCTAAGCTATTCTTAGTGCTACTAAAGCTGCGTACATATTCAGATATTACTCCTACTGTGGTGAGATCAGTTGAGCCCACCCAGTGTGGACTGCTTGAGAGGAAGTCAATACAAATATAGTAAAGGAAGAAGTGATATACATATCACAGTATGGTGGACTAGAACAATCAGTAGACTGGAGTTTCAGAAACTTGATTAATACCATCACTGGGAAAGTTCTTTAGCATCTTCCTGCCTCAGTTTATAAATCAGAAATTTATCTCCCAAGAGTTCAGGCATGAAACTGCATGGAAAAGTTAGAAGTATTACATTTTGTATAATCAGAACTTTCATTAACAATATTGTTCGCTTTCCATGTGTGGTGGCTTGAGTGAGATTGTTGCCCATAACTCATATGTTTAAATACTTGGTTCTGAGTTGGTGATTCTGTTTGAGTAAGTTTTGGAGTTGTGATCTTGCTGGAGGAATTATGTCAAAGAAGGTGGGGTTTGAGGTTTCAAAACATCATGCCATTCCCAGTTTACTCTGTTTCCTGCTTGTGGTTAGAGATATGAGCTCTCAGCTGTTCATGTTGTCCGTGCTTGGCGCTTGCTGTACTTCCCCACCATGATGGACTCTCATCACTATGTAACCATAAACCATATAAAACCTTCCTTCTGTAAGCTGCCCTGGTCATGATGTTTTAGTACAACAATAGAAAAGTGACTGATACACCACGCCATTAACTTATTAAAAGAAGTAATGAACTATAAGTCTCTGAAGTTGGATACTTTTTCCAAGTTATGTCCTGAGTTTAGTTCATTCTTTTTTATTCCTCTCTTCATTTGTAATCCTGGACCTTGACAATACATGTTCCAAATGCTAACTCAAAGCCCATGCAAGAATCAGTGGTATTTTATGTGCAGAACACAGACCAAGGTACACCAGAAGTAGTCCAAACTTAATGAATTATTTCCGCCCCCTTTTAGTTTCAGCTCCAGCATTTATTAGAAGACTCTCAATTAGAACAGTTCATTACTTGAGAATTTTGATGGACTAATCCTCAGCTGCCTTCTTTTTAATAAAAAGAAGTGTGCATATTTAATTTGGCTTTTTGCCATGGAACTGCTTCAACAGCTGAACTAAAAAGCACAAAAAAGGTTCAGGAATCTCTATATAGTCTAGGGGCAACAGTTAGGCAAGAAATAAAGTGAAACTACAGTGTAAAAAATCAGAAGCACTTCTTTATACAACAAACAAATGGGCTGAGGAAGAAATAAGGGAAACAACTCCCTTCACAATAGCCACAAACAATATAAAATACCTGGGGGTAACTCTAACCAAGCAAGTAAAGGACCTGTATGACAAAAAACTTCAAGCCCTTGAAGAAAGAAATTGAAGAGGCCATCAGAAGATGGAAAGATCTCCCACGCTCATGGATAGGTAGGATCAACATAATAAAAATGGCCATCCTACCAAAAGCAATATACAGATTCAATGCAATTCCTATCAAAATACCAACACAATTCTTTATAGACCTGGAAAAAGCTATTCTCAATTTCATATGGAACAACCAAAAACCCAGAATAGCTAAATCAATCCTGTCCAATGAAAAAACATCTGGAGTTATCACCATCCCAGATTTCAAGCTGTACTACAGAGCAATAGTAATAAAAACAGCATGGTACTGGTATAGAAACAGACCAGTGGATCAATGGAATTGCATTGAAGACCCAGAAATGAACCCACACACCTATGGTCACCTAATTTTTGACAAAGAAGCCAACACCGCACAATAGAAAAAGGACAGCATCTTCAACAAATGGTGCTGGTCCAACTGGATGTCCACTTGTAAAAGAATGAAATTAGACCCATACTTATCACCCTGTACAAAACTTAAGTCCAAGTGGATCAAAGACCTTAACATAAGCCTGGTCACACTAAATCTACTAAAGAGAAAGTGGGAAAACCCCTCAAACTCAATGGCACAGGTGACAACTTCCTGAACAGAACACCAACAGCTCAGGACCTAAGACCAACAATCAATAAATGGGACCTCATGAAACTGAAAAGCTTCTGTAAGGCAAAAGACACTGTCATTTGAACAAAACGGCAGCCTACAGATTGGAAACTACAGTGTAAACAGGATATTTCTGCACAATCTGCTTGGGTTTGGGCATCCAGAGCCCTGGTCTGCTTTTTCAATATGAACCCAGGAGTGTGCTCTGATTGGGAATCAAGCTGGTGATGATTGCTTTGCTCTTGGAGAGTCTTTCTTTGGAATTATGCCACTTGTTTGTGAAGCGAAAACTCCTGATCTCCTGTGTGATGTTTTCCCTTCAGTTGAAAGATGGAATTACAAGCACCTGCAGTCTTGCAAAGTTTCAGTTTTAGGCATGGTGGGAATAGAATGCCTTGATTCATCAAATAGTGTTAGCCGTATGCTTCTGGCGGGACTTTGTGATTGTCATGGAGTAAATATAAAGCAAAACATAAGTAATATTATTGCATTGGGCTAAGCAATATTGTATCATTGTGTTGGTAATTTAAGGAGGCACTTCAGGGCCTTGAAAAATTCTTGAGCCCTGAAGTGGAATGTCAGGTTTCCATGTGTTGTTGATATGGAAGTAAAGTTGGGTCACAGAGAAATCTGTGGAGGATTAAAGTGCTAGGAAAGACAAAGTGTGTTGTGCTGTTCTACTGGGACCTGACAAGAAGTTATCTGAATTAATCAGAGTATTCTCCTCCCATCTCTCTTTCCCTTAACCAGCTCTTCTCTGTCCTCTTCAACTTGCATATCTCTGTACTTCCATTTGCCTGCTGTTTTGAATCTTCTATTTCCCTGGAGTAAAGCAATTACATGTGGTAGGAACAACGTTTGAGCCAATACCCAAATCCTAAATTCACTTGTTCTTTTAAATGACTCATTTTAAGACTAAGAAATATCCATGGTAGTATAGTCCTGAATTAGGGATTCTGGGAGCATCCATTGATGGTGGGGAGGGATTTCTTAGAGACAGCTTTATGTAGAAATCAGAGTTATTCATGATGACTGAAACATTGCTTCCTTATGAAGCCTGCAGCACGCTGAAAGGACCTTTCTCAATATTTGAAACTGACCACTGACCTCTCTTACTGTGGGTCATATTCAAAGCTTAGAGGGACTTCAGAGATCAACTGGTTCAAAGAGTTTGACTCTGTTCCTTGCAATCATGTAGAGTGTGTGTTGAAGCCTAAGCCCAGAGTGTGTGTTGAAGCCTAAACTCAGAAGAGTAGATATTACTGACTGATTTCCAGACAGGCAAACAAGCCCAATAATGCTAAGCAGCAGTGTGAGCATTACATTTCAAACAATTAGCAAAGTTGCAGGTGATAATTAGCAGAGTTGGAAATTGACCACATATTGTGTGACTGCATTTCAAAGGTCAGGTCTTTTCTATACATATCAGAATCTCTCTTGTCATTGCTGGAGAGCACCCAGTCAGCAGTGTAGTGTTAAAACTGCTTTCTCAGGCTTTGTCATAGAGGCACATTTGAGCCGAGTATCAATGTTCACTGTGTAGCCTCTCTGTGCCACTTCGTGGGTTCTTCTTTTTCCCCACTCTTTATCACTCCCCCCAGTTCCACCCCCTGACATTAGGAGAGAAAGAAGGATAGAGGGAGAGAGAGAGAGAGAGAGAGATCCCTGAATGTAATTTCTTTCCTTTTGTTTTTTCTTTGAGTATGACAACTAACAAACCTAAACCACCCCTCCCCCAAAAAGACCAACAACCACCTTGCTCATAGGGGTCTCTTAGCATTTATATAACCGCTGAAAAGTTCCCAGAATTCCAAACATCACACAACTGTAGAAACTCTCTGCAGCTGGCAAAATCATGCTTATGATAGAGCATGAGGCAAATTATAGTCAGCTGCTGTGGATAGTCCAAAGCAGCCCCACATCCCTAAATCTGGGATTAAAACGAAAATGTATTCTTACTGTAGTATTCTGTGTTCTTTAAAGAAACCAAAATTCCAGAATTCTCATTAGGACACTGGGCTCTATCTCAGGGAGGAAACTAATTATATGCAATAATAGGATTTGGCCTTACTTGCTTGCTGTAGTATGGAAGGGCCTTCATCCTCAGACTCCCACCATTTTCTTCAGCTTCACTTTCTTACTCTTTGTTTACTGTCTTTGTGCTGAAAAGCTAGTAGGTATCAGATCACAACACACTTGACACACTAGGTAGAAGAGTTGAAATTTCAGTCTCTACAGAAGCATTGACCAGTAGACCTTTCTACAATAATAGTAATAATCTGTTCTTTTGCTGTCCATGTTTTAAAATATTTATTTTTATTTTATTAGAAAAGTTCATTTGTGTATAGATGTGTGTACGTGAGCACAAGTACCTATGGAGGTGAAAAGAGGACTCCAGATTTCCTGGAGCTGGATTTACAGGGGGTCCTGAGCAACCTGATCTGGGTTTTGGGAGCTAAACTCTGGTCTTCTGCAAGAGCAGCAAGTGAGGTGGAGCACTAAGACATCTCTCCAGCTTCTGTGTTGTCCAAGTCTGTAGCCACTGCCTCCACATAGACCTTGAGTGGCTGGTGAGTCTAAAGAATTACAATTTAAGTTTCATTTATTTGTAACTAATTTAGAATTCTATTTGAACAGTCATATGTGTCCAGTGACTACTCTAATAGAGAGTGTGGCTTTAAGGGCAGGAGAGAAGAGCTCAATAATAGCAAAGCGTAAAGAAAGTACATTGGCACCAGCAGTATGTCCATTTCTCTAGAATGGACTGAGTAAAGACTAGGAGCATGAACACTAAGTATAGACCGAGTTAAAATTCCAGTTGTGTCGCTTATAAGCTGTGCAGTCTTAGGAATCACTTAAGCTCTCTGAACCTGACAATCTTCACCTGCAAAATAGACCAAAGAATACTGCCTAAGCCATAGTGGTATTGTGAGGATGCTGTTATATCCATGCACTGTGATTAGCGCACGGTAGATATGCTGGAGGAAACAGCCAGTGGTCCCAGGTTTCTTGGTTGTTACACAGGATCCGCTGTGCTTTCAATTTAAAAATATAATATTCTTAAAATAACCACCTGTACACAGGAGTTTGTAAAAAAGACTGAAGATGTGATCTCAAAGGAAGGGAGTATGTTGTGGAAAGATAAGTAAGTGGTTTCCAAACAAAAGACGAAGGCATTGAACCAGGAGGTTCTTGCAGTAAAAGTGTATGTATTAGAAGAAAAAGACTATGGAATATTGGAACAAGCCCATTTCCAGAAATATATCCTCTGATAGTTGACAGAGCACTGGGTTGAGCCCATGAGCTGTTGTGGGACTCTGTGACGAGTACTTCATTTTCTTATGTGTAAAAATGATGTTAGAATACTTTCATTTATTTGATAAAATTTGTGTGTCTTGTGAAACTCTCTGCCAGATATAACTATGAGTAAATGATCTTCAGCATCCATACCCTTATATTGTTGCAGAAGAGACAGACATGTGCTGGATATAATGATGGAAAAGCAGAGCGGAAGAATATAAGGAACAAATGATTCCACCTGGAAAAATGAGGGCAGCCTCACAGACATGGGATGCTATTTAATATGAGAGTCAAAGGTTAGAAACTAAGATATCAGAAGACTCACATGATCTCAAGGATCCTTCAAAAGTTTCAAAGAACCGACAGATACATATGCTCTAGTTTTCACTACAAGGACCAAAATCAAAGCCAACAATCTTAGTTCTGTGCTGACAAGAGACCAGTAATTGTTAATTCATTGAGAGCATGTGAGGCTGAGGAGGCACTAAAGGCTCCTTCTGTTCTAGATTCCTTTGTCCATTTGACAAGTGGGCATCCTTGTGCTAAGAATGCTTAGGTGTTTGGAGAGATCTTGTAATTATTTTCAAAGGTTAGGAAAGTCTCTTCAAGAACAACTAGATCCCAGCACCTGGAAGGCAGACAGAGAACTGCCTTGAGTTCAAGGCTAGACTGGTCTCCATAGCTAGCTATGAGCCAATTTAGCAACACCTTGTCTGAGAAAAAAAAATGAAAGAAGCAAGTGAACAAACAACAGACCAGATTAGAACAATGGTAGAGCCTAGTAGTTAAATATGTGGGCTTTGGCACCTGACTGCCTAGGTTTGATTTTTCTGATTCATAGTTCAATAATTGTGTGACTCTAGGCAAGTTATGTAATTGTTCTTCACACCATAAAATGTTGGTGACAAGCCTCATAGGGTTGTTGTCAGGATTAAATGAGTCAATTCATGTGAAATACAGAGTGCAGTTGCTGGCACATAACAAGCTCTCAGTAAGGTCTGCTATTTTTGTCATTATTGTCACCATTATGATTATCATTCAATGGCTTCATTTCTGGAGTTCATACTCCTCAATCTCTATAATTGTCTTGCATTTGAGCAAGCCCCATTTTGGTGTTCTAATTTTGTCATTTTCTCAATTTTGATGTCTTGGTAGGTAACTCAGCCACTGGACTAGTCTGACTAGCAAGAATTTTGTTTGATCTGTCAACCCCCCCCCCCAACCCTTGGGTGCAGCTTAGCTTCTATAGTGTGAATCTGCAAAGTTGCTTGACGCTGGCAACATCTTAAATCTTGATGTTGTGAAATTGTTAATTAGGCTTCTCCACTCCACTCCTCTCCACTCCACTTCGCTAGCATACATATTGGTCATGGAACTCTTCCCACCATCACTCTTGGGGTCTGTGCTTTGGCACTTAATTACATTTGGGCAGCGCTGCTATCTGTGCAGTGGTTTGATTGTACCCTGCAGCCTGTTTTGCTGTTTGCTTGTGATGTGCCTTCTGAGGCCCAGATGACTCCCTGAGAACACAGAGCCTGGTAATGCCAATATGTATGCCTTTTTAATATATCCGAGGGCAGGAAATGATAGAGGGTATCATCACAGCAAGTTGGAAGGTTGGTGGAAAGAGGCAGATAAAGCTAGTTCTGTTGTGTAAAATGGTCTAATGACATTATTTTTTTTTGTCATAGAGAGGTGATAAAGACCAGTCTTACACAGTGATTGTTTTCTCTGTCTCTGTCATATCTCTTTGCCTGCCTTCCAACCCTCAGTCCTTTAGCTTTGTCCTTCGGAATTAGGCATCAACAAGTGTCACAAGCAAACAGATACCCAAAGTCACTTCTGGAAGATGATTCTCCTTAGAATAGGACGTTGAATTAAATTTGGATTACCGGATATAGTAACAAACAGACAAAGCTACGTAAATTTGATCTTCAAATAGCATTGTTTTAGTTTAAGAATGACCATTCCATTTAGGTTGTACTTATAATAGATAAATATGTCTTTTTATTTATCTGAAAATGAAATTTTATTGGATCATCTACGTTATATCTAGCAAGTCTAAATTAGGTAGTTTAGATAGTGACTTAGGTAGTACAAATTAGTAAACCTGAGAAACTCAATGCTTTTTCTTTCACTGGCCTGGCTCATTACTTGCAGTCCTAGCCATGTAAAATGTCCCTGAATTAAGTAATTAGAAACTTCTGTCAAAACATGTACATTACCTGGGATGAGTTGTACATTGAGATGTTAACAAGCATGCAGTTTCCTAGCCCAGATTAATTTAGAAGGTGAGTTCAATGATCATTTCATAAACCATGGAAATGAGGCACAAAATAGATGAATTTCTTTTGGGAGAGAGGGAACTGTGCTACAACTATGTCTAGGTGGTATCTAAGAATGAATACTAGAACGGGGAGCCCAGACCTTGTCTCATACAAAGAATATCTCTTGTACAACAGCAGTGAGAAAGTGTTGCATCTCCACCCCCATAGTTAAAGTGTTGATACATCAGCACTGGCTTTCCATTGGAGTTATCATTTCTTTTTCTTCCAGTACTCTCATAGGCCAGAGGCTGTCTGAGAACCCAGACCAGTGTTCAAGTTACAAGTTGTATGATTTATTTTGGGCAAACAACATCTTCCTGATACTTAAAAAATCTTTAAGACTAGAAAAATGATTCAATTTTTTTATTGTTTCATTTTACTCTTTTATTTTTAAGAGTTTTTATTATTCTCACACGTATTACATCCCAACTACAGTTTCCCTCCTTCCCCTTCCCCAGTCTCCCTGTCCCACCTCCCCTGTCTCCCAGATATATCCCCTCTCCACTTCCCCTCAGAAAAGAACAATCCTCCTAGGGACATCAACCAAACATGGCATAATAAGCTACACTAAGAGCAGGCACACAACGTCACATTAAGACTGGATGAGGCAACCCAGTAGGAGGAAAAGGGTCACGTGTGCAGGCAACAGAGTCAGAGACAACCCTGCTCTCACTGTTAGGAATCCCACAAGAACAGTAAGCTATTTAACCATATCATATATCTAGAGGACCTAGGTCAGATCCTGCCAGGCTCCCTGATCTCTGTTAGGCCCATGAATCCCAGTCAGCTGTTTCTGTGGGCCAAGTTCTCCTGGTGTCCCTGATCCTTCTGATATCTCCTATGCTCCCCCCCCTTCCTCTGCAGGACTCCCCAAGCTTTGCCTAGTGTATGGCTGTGGGACTCTGCATCTGTTCCCATCAGTTGCTGGGTGAAGTTTCTCTGGTCTCTCTGATGAAGATTCTGCTAGGCTACAGACCTAGAACACTCTTCAAGCAGGACAAACTGTAGGTCGAAGGTTTTGTGTCTGGGTTGGTGTCTCAATCCCTCCACTTGAGGCATTGCCTTGTTTTCCTTATCTTGAAAGTCTAACTCAATTGTTGTAAGGAGGTAATGAAAGTACAGTATGTATAAAATCCTTGGAAAACAGGGAATTATTAATTCACTTTTTTCTTTCCTTGTTTACAATTATTTATTATTATTGTTGTTGTTGTCATGTGTGCACATGTGTTACTGTGTATGTGTGTGTATAAGTGGAAGTGCTCACATGCCATGATGCATATATGGAGAGCAGAGGACAACACTCAGGAGTCAGTTCTCTCCTCCACCATGGGTTTTAGGAATAGAATTTAGGTCATCAAGTTTGACAAGCAGTTTACCTGCTGATCCATTTTGCTAGTCCACCTATAAAATGCTTCCAAAAATGTTCCAAAATTTCAAAACTGCTTAACAGCTAACTAGTCTAGCTTAGCAGGTATATATTTTAATTACCCTCCTGGAATGTGGCGAGATGGATCTACAGCCAGCATGGCTATAACTGGTGACTGTTGCTTTGGGACTAGTTGGTTGTGGATGGAAAGGCTCAGACAAAGAAATCTGTGACTGGCCTGGCTGCCCCCATATAAACTTCCAACCATAGAATTTTGCCAATGATGTATGCTATGACATGATCTCACGACAGGAAGGCATTTGGGGGGAGCTGGTGCAGAAGGCTCCCTTAAAATACTGTGGGTAGCATTCACCAGCTCTCAAGGAAGAGCTCCAAGTTTTGGGGGACAGGTGGCCAGCAGAGGTTTTGAATCTACCACAGGGAATTATCCTCCCTCTATGTGCCCAGGATAAGATCTGAGAGCCAGGGAATGTTTGTAAATAGTCTCTCTCATTTAAATAAATCCCACTTAAATATTTATCAGATCATGAATATGCATGTTTCTCTCTCAGTGCTGGAAAGAGAACGGGAATGTAATTTTTAGATGGTCCATAAATAATGTAAGGGGGTAAAAGGGATCTTTGTTCTGTGTTGCCTGTGTATTTACAGCATCTCAAGAGATCTTAAAATAATGAACTGATTTTTCCCTTTCCCAGCCTAAGTGTTCACATGGAGTTTCACCTTTCCTGTCTTTAGGGTGATTTGCATGGATTTGTATCCTCACGGGAAGATCTATGAAGGCAGGAAAATGAAAATGGTCAACTTCAATAATTAGTGAGTTAGCCATGAAAATCCTCCCCTGGCTGGCTGTCTCCTAACTGGCCCCGCTTCTCTTTGCTGAGGCGTTTAAAGATAAAGGCCTAGAAGGAACTTCTTTTCAATTTTGTTTTATATTTTATGTGTATAGGTGTTTTGCTAGCACTTATATCAGGCTACAAAATATGTACAGTGCCCATGGAGGCCAGAAGATGGTGTCAGATTCTCTGTAATTGGAGTTACAGATGGTTGTTAGTCACTATATTGGTTATAGGAACCAAACCTGGGTTCTCTGGAAGAACAGTCAGATACTTCTTAAGAGAGAGAAGAACACTGAGACAGGGACCATAGTCCTTCTTAGCCATAAGAACTTGAATGTGACTCCAGCTGTCTGGTAGAGTTCTTGACAAAAAGAAACAGGGCAGTTTTGATGATGAATGAGGGTAAATGGGAATGTGGCTAGAATCTTAGGAGTGGACAAAGCTAAAAATTGACAACTATGATTTCACTTTTCGGTTTGATTAAGAACTAGCTGTGAAAAAAAAAACTAACCTTCTTTCTCTCCTGCATAAGTTTGGGGGGTTGGAAGGAATGGGGGTTTAATGGGAGGCATAAGGTATTAAGTATGACAAAACAAATTAGAGTATGTAATTAAGTATAGTATAAAAATAATAAAAGCCATCTTGTTACACATAAAAAAAAAAAAAAAAAAAAAAACTAGCTGTGACTGGAGACCAGGGTGTGAAGAGAGAGAATGTCCCCCTAACCCAGTCCTCTCTTCTAGACGCTGTGTCCCTTTCAGAGCTGCAAGTTCCTGGCTTTAATATTAGGCAAGATGTGCTTTCTTTGTGTACCTCTCTCTTCTATCAGTTTGAGAAACTGAGAGAGTACCACTTATCTTTCTGCCCTAAAGCATCTTGGTATGTCATTTCTTAGTTTTGGAAGCTGCAGGCCCTGCACTTCCTATATAAGCAGATATATTTATCCCTCTCAGGTCTCTGAGGTGGTTGAAGAATAGACAGCTAGAGTCTCATGGTTAAATTTTGAGTTGTTTAGGAATCAAGAGGGTGTTATAGATCTAAGAAGATACTCTTAAAATTGTGTTGCAAGTTAGTATGAATGTTGAGTCAGATATAGACCTTTAAACTCATGGAGATGGTTAGATAGTAGAATGTTAAAGTCAGGGGCCAAATATGTATAAACTGGACATTGGGAAGGTATACTGGGCCATTTAACTCTCATAAATGTGGCATATTTATATCTGTTGTTTTGTATAGTATTTACTGTTATAAGAGAAGGAACCATCTGTTGGACTGAAAGGGGAAGCTGCTGGGGGGAAGAGGGTGGAAGGGCGGGATAGGAAGGGGGCATAGGGAAGGGTTTGTGACTGAGATGTAACTTGAAGAAAAAAATAAAGTATTAAAAAAAAGAAATAATAAGAACAAAAAAATAATATCTCTATCTTGTGAATAGAAAGCTGAAGGTGGCTGTCAGTGTGGAGTGGTAGGAAGAACATTTTGAACAGAAGAGGAAACAGAATGTATACTGCAAGCTCTGCCACTTCCTAGGAGAATGATGGCAGAGCAAATCACTTAACCTTCCCATGCCTCTACTTTCTCATCTGTAAAAGAAGGACCATGGCAGTCACTCTCTGCTGAAAATCCCTCTGAAGATTAAAGGACGTCATGCATTTTAGACGCCTATTGCAGAGTCTGGTTTATAACAAGTGTTCCATCAAGGGTAGATATTAGTCTGAGGAACTGGTTATTCATTAGCACTCAGACTTTCCTCTAAAGCCTGAATCTTTCATGGTCCTTAAGAAAATAGCCCCATGCCTTAAAGGTACGAAGTAGTCTGATGGAGAAGAAAGATTTCTGGATAGTGTGTTTGGAAACTTGGGCTCTAGTCCTGCTTGTTTTATTTTATTTTTCACTTTTTTGTTAGCTACTTAACCTTGGGCAAATTGTTCTCCTATTTGGAGATATAGATTTGTTTTATCTCCAAACCAACAATACATCTGCCCTGCCCTCCTCACTGGGTATGAATAATGATAAAAGACATGGGAAAAGTGTCTGGAAGTGTAAAATGGTAGGTTTTATTTTGAGTAGAATTAATTAGAATAACTGAATGATCATCACTTTCAATAGATTCCCACCAAGCAACATTTTTGATCTCAATGTTACATATTGGGTGAGGTCATGAGAGTAAACAGTATATGGAAATATTTTACCAGTTTCATGTTGGAACACCCAGAGAATATAATAGATAGGTGTTAGGAATAGAAATCAGATCCCCAGAGCTCCAAATAGTTTATCAGAGGCTATGGGAATTATGGGGTCAAGAATGTTGCCTTTGCCTCCTATTTTTGTGTTTTTTCCATCACTTCATTTCAGATGCTTTGTTAAACAGAGGGGGAAGTAGTACATATAGATATAGTAATAAAACACCTAGGGTTTTATGTGATAGTCTCAATTTTGTATGTCTTCCTCCTGTTACTTTTGTGAAGGTGATTGGTGAGTGTAGTAATAGTAGTTTAATGTTGGTGCCATTGAAGAAATTTAATCATTATCACAAGCAATAATAGCTACCACTTACTGAGCATGCTTCTTTTTATCAGATACTGTTCTAAGCATGTTCACAGTATCTTATTTAATTTTCATAGCAGCTCATTGAAGTAGATACTACAACCACTGCAACTTTACAGGTACACAGAGAAGTTCGTACTTCAGTTCCGTAGAGCTGATTGATGTCACCATGAAAACTGAATCCTTAAGATTTGCCTTAGAGAAACAAAAGAAGCTATTTTCAGAGCACTTGACTCTGCATTCAGAAGAGATAGCTAGTGTACTATAGAGTTCTGAACATTTGCTTGGTTGGAACAGTCCTGAAGATCAAGTGATTTGTCAGGCATAATGGTGCTCACTTATAATCCTAGACTCAGGAGGCTGAGGCAGGAGGATTGTGAGTATGAAATGAGCCTGGTCTGCAGAGCAAGAGAAGAGGCCCAGACAAACAGAATAAAAGAAAACAAGTGATGAGAGAAGCTTTAGTCTGGAGGACACTGGCTGCAGATCTTGAGGGTAGTCAATAACAAATCTTTTTATCTGTTCACTTTTAAGATGGCAAAATAATCCATTCCTTGATCTCCTACAGAATGAATATAGACTCTACATGTTCTCTAAGATCTATACTTTCCTTTCTTATCATAGCCTACCTCATGACCTCAGGTTTTGGTTTATAGTCAAAGGGGAAATCTGAAAGGGAACTTAGAACTTCATTCTAATTTAGTTCCTCCTAAATTCCTAGTTATTTATTTATTTTTGTGTGTTGGTTTTTTGAGACAATTTCTCTGTATCACAGCCCTGGCTGTCTTGGAACTCACTTTGTAGACCAGGCTGGCCTTGAACTGATAGAGATCCACCTGCCTCTGGCTCCCGAGTGCTAAGATTAAAGGCGTGCACCACCGCATCTGGTACCACGTTATTTTTTAATCAATAGGTGTATAATTAGTTGTATGAGGAACAGAGGGAAGGCTGGCTATGAAGTCAGGACAACAGGATCACCAGTCTAGCAATCCTCCAAACAAGGCTTCCTTCCTTTAGGCCTGAGGGTTTCTTCACTTACAGAAATGTCATGTTTGAGCCCACTTTCCCTTTAGCCATCTCTGCCATCTTCTGTGAATTTTGACATCTTTTCACAGGAACACATTCTGATTCTGATAGAGTAGAATCAAACTTAGCACATTGAAAGGATAGGGAGGAAGGCACTGTGATCCAGGACTAGGGCTGTTTGGGCAGTAGGACTCCTCTTTCTCTGTTGAAGCAGCATCACTTTCCTGTGGCCCTGTTAAGAGCTTCTTAACAACAGTAAACAATTACAGATGCTTTGTGCCAGAAACTGACCTAAGTACCTTTTCACATGTGTTACCCATGTAGAAATCCTATGAGTTAGGGATCCATTTGAGTTATGGCATCCATTTTGAAGGTGAGGAAACATGCATGTAAAAAAGAACCTAGTGCCTGTGGCTTTTCTTGGCAGCCATGATGTGGCTGTCCCAAGATGTTTATTGTAGGAATTTGTTATTTGCTGATCATTTGTAGATCCTTCCTATTTGGTGCACTGACTTGTTGACTTGCTAATCTACAGAAGAAATTGGTAGAACTGGTTGAATCACCTGTGCAGGTAAACATGGAAAGGTGCATTAACTCTTTTAATTTGATTGGGTAGAACCTTACAAACAAGATTGTGATTCTGTGGACACAAAAGGATGAGCCAGTCTCACATCCTAACCACTCATCTATGGAGCTCTTATTTTAGCTTTAATGAACAGCCTGGTTGTACTCAGCATTGACTTGAGCTCACATTCTCCCATTCTCCTTTATTCCTATGAGACAGGGTATAATATATATATATATTATATTTATATATATTATATATTTATATATACTGTATGTAACTATATTTATATATATTATATATTTATATATACTGTATATAACTATCATGCAGATAAAATAATTAAAACGGGAGAAAATGGTTAATGTGATAATCTGAGGCTAGCCTTTATTTATTTATTTATTTATTTTAGAATAATACTTTTAAGTAAAATTATAGATTAGGAGAGTCATGAATCTGACAAAACATAGGGCTGATTCATTTTTTAAATCCCAAACTTCAGACTTAGGAAATTTCAAAGCCTTTCTAACATGATGTGTCCACTAAAAATTTGAATGTTACTGTTTAGTTCTGTTCTAGGTGGATAAAAAGTCACTTGATAAGGCTGTAGTTCTTTCTTTTGAAAATTTTCAGTTTGTCGATGAATCCTGACACTTTTGTGTTATTGAAAGGGGTCAAAAAATAAAAGAATGGATAGCTTTAGTAAATACCATTGTACTGGTCCCCTCCATACTTCGTGCCTAGTGGTAACCAGTCATTCTTCCTTGGGATTTTCAGCAGGGATATCCTTCTGCTGACAGCTTCCCAAGAGAGAAAGCAAGCTGACTAATCTTTAGGAGATTCATCTCACCTATTCAGTGTCATAAAGTGGATCTGTGGAATATGTCTGTACATCGTTTGTGGGCACCTGTAAATTTCACAGTTGATGCAATATGTGTTTCTTCAGTAATTGAGTGTCTTATATCACAAATCCTTAGCAAAAGTTATCGGGCTTACAGGTGTTTATTGTTCATTATCTTTGTTCTTTATTTGTATCCCTTAGCCAGATATAGTACTGGCCAACATTTGTTTCTCTTTTTGTTTGTTTTGAATACTACCTCATTTTTGTCTCTATCTCTTCTAATTCTAGTTTCATAGATGATTTTATATGCTACAGTCCTGTTACTCAATCAAAGTGGTACTTTCTATCTGTGGAAAATTTATAATTGAAGGGACATCCTAAAAAGAATCATTTTCCCTGGAATATTACTTACTTTCCATAACCAGGCAAGTCAAAGTAGGCTAGAATCAAAAGGGAAGATCTATTTTCACAAGACACTCTTTTATTTAGACAGAAATGCCCTTTAGATTATAAAGGTCCAGCTTCTCACTTATGTGCATAACCAAGAACTGACTGCATTGACTCTCACATCACTTTTTGTGTTTGTAGCATTACTTACAGAGACATTTTAAAGTAATTTCTTTCTTTAGTTTTATAGTTAGATCTGTGGAGATTAATGTTATTTTATTCTCATCTTCAGAGAATTCATGTGGTTTGCGTGAAATAGTGCAACAGCTATATCCTAGCCCTTGAGAGTCCTCCAAAATTAATGGCTTTGAATTGGCTGAGGTACAGGAACCATGCAGAGTTTTGAAAATGTGTCCATTACCTAGAGCCTCCAACTAAGATTGCTAGCATTCAAATATCTGTGTTGCTTCTCAGTGGTTGGGGTAGGTAGGTGGTATATTTAATATGAAGCTTGGGTCACAGGAGGACTCAAAATCATGTTTAGGCTAGTACAAAGGAGATAGATAACTATCTAATGCATAGTCTGAGAACACATTCTACTCAAACTGAAGGGTAAGCACATGTCCATGTCCTTCATTATATCTTCAAAGCCTATGTAATCCTACATTTTGTTTTAGCTAAGGTTCTTTCACTCCCTCATTCATTTGCTTAATAGTAATAATAAATCACTATGTTTTACTCAGCACTTAATCCAGTGCTTGCAAAGATGAATAAGGCAACAACCTCACCTTCAATAAGTTGATGGCATTGTTCAGAAGATAAATATGTAAAATAATGATAATAATAATAATACCATTTTGTGTTTAATTCTGTGCTAGAGGTTTAAACAAATAACTAGGAGGGCAGAGGGCAGCAGGCAGGGAAACCTAGGCCTATGAAAGCAAATATTTGAGCAGGACTCTGAAGGATAAGGCTCTTTCTAGATTTTTGTGTAGGTGTGTGTGTGTGTGTGTGTGTGTGTGTGTGTGT
>CAJQZJ010000953.1:4535230-4599427 GCA_907164525.1 Lophiomys imhausi
AGAACTTGAACAGAAAGTCTGTCATAATTTCCAACAACTCAAGTCCACATTCCTATGCTGGTCATAGCCCATTTGAAAATGCCTGTCTGAGAAACTCAAGGCTGCAAAATGAATTTATTACTTGCTCTAGTCAATGCCTAAATATAATGCCTATGTACCCTGGTCTCTAGTGGATGGCAGGAGGGTGAGTTTAGTGAGCACCACTTAACAAAACTGCATGAGTGTCCCATTGACCAAGCTTTCTGCTTATCTGTAACTTTTCACTTATGTGGTGATTGGGAGCCCTATTCAGTCACTTCTATTTTCTCTAAAATTCCCAGGAACTTTTGTCCAAATTAAAGATGAGTTCAGTTTATGCTGAACTCTTTCTGTATTGCAATAGTATGTTACTGACTAAAATCTGTTCTAAGCTGTCGAGTGTCCAGCTGTGTTTATCTTTGACAGTGTTTACGGACTCCTGATTATATGAGAGGAGGCAGAATGTTCCTGGATAACCTGCATCTATTTCTGAGCTTTCCCATCCTTTCATATCTCTTAGATGCATGCTATACTCTTAACATTAAATCTTAGGGGACAGAATGGCAGTATGCCCATGAGAAGGTGAACACTGCCTCAAAAAATCTACTATGTAATTTGTGACATCCTCAGTTCAGAGAAACCTCCAAATTCCTATCCTGCTCTTAATAACTCAGTGTAGGTCTGTTATCTGTAAAATCATCTAAACCTTTATTTGGGGGAGGGGAAGCTATTTATATTTTCAGTCTAATCTACCACTTGGTATAATGAGTTCCATATGCTTCTCCCATTTTCTACCTTCTGTGAGAAGTAGAGCTTCCTTTATTTGTCCTAAGCTCACCTCTATATGCTGTCTTTCAGGAAGAAACACAACACACTTATACATGATTTAATAGGGAAAATGACCCGACTATTAATTGTTGTCTTTGTTTACAAGCATATTAAAAATTCAAATGAAAGAGAGCCAGAGTAATGCAATTGAAAGCAAACACACTGGCACTTAATTACCCCAAGGAGAAGGAGGTAAATACTAAACAAAATGGAGGCCTGTTGATGCAGGAACCTGTGGAAATAAAGTGGAGGCTGCTCTGAAATCAGTGCCTAGCCAAGTGCTGCCTGCCTGTAATGAAGTTGAAACACCTTCTAAAAGTTCATTGTGGCCCAGGGACATAACCTGTCAGCCTCCTTGCCTGATATGATCTTAATTAGCCTCTTTTACTGCTGAGAAAGCCTGCTGAGGCAGTTAGCACCAGAGAATTCATCAGATCGTTTGTGGAGTCGACAAAGCAGGAGAACAGCAGCAGACACTGGAAACTTATTGATTGGAACGGATTCCTGAAAATGGGGAAGTGAAGTAGTCTTTATTTGAGTCCCTTCT
The DNA here is from genome assembly GCA_907164525.1 of Lophiomys imhausi. Classification (NCBI taxonomy): domain Eukaryota; kingdom Metazoa; phylum Chordata; class Mammalia; order Rodentia; family Muridae; genus Lophiomys; species Lophiomys imhausi. The sequence goes on from CAJQZJ010000953.1 coordinate 4,536,624, forward strand.
TTCCTGAATGAAGGTGCTCCACAGAGAATTTGCAAGGTGGACAGAGCTGTGCTGTATGTAAGCCTACCCTCCACCTCCTTGGCAGTTGGTTTTCTGTCTCTCTTGCTTTGGTAAGTTTTTTTTTTCAGTTGAGGCATTCTGTGCAGCCATACTGATACCAAACAATGTGTTTTACTGAAAGACTAAGGGAGAGAACTCTGTTGATTTTGCTGTAAATTGCACTTTTTCTAGAGCATTAGTTGCAAAAATGGAATTTTGCCAGCATTGCACTCCCTTTCTTTGTTTACAGCCTATTTTCAACAGCTCTGTAATTGCTTTCCATTTTATAAGAGGAACAGCCCTCCTTTTTGATTTTTTTAAATTGCATCTTGTCCTGATATCTTCTGTTGGAGAGCATTGATGGGAATGCCATGTTGTTCTGATCAACTGAGGTGAGTCATTGCTAGCTAGGTGAAGCAGTTCCCTTGTGGACTCGGAAACATACCTTCTTCCATAAAGCCTTCCCTGATGACTCTAGCCTGAAAATCAGAAACTCTCTCTTCTTTGGTCTCTCTTGGGATTTGAAATCCATTCCACACAATGCAGCTCTTGCCTTATGCTATTTCATACTAATTGTTGTTTCCTGTGCATTACTCTTAACCCACCTCTTCGTCTATGATACTCAAAGACTGCCCCATTTTGAACATTGTGGTTAATGCCAATGTAGGTAATAATGAAGCACTCAATTATTATTAAATTGGTTCATAGCTGGCCTCTTGAAGAATTCTAGCAACCAGTCCCTTGACTCAATACTGCTTTCCTAGAATCAACGTTTTATAACAGATACTTCCATGCTGGAGGAGGGGATGCTGTCTTGTGCATTATAGAATGCATAACAGTATTCCTGGATTTACCCCTCTACTAAAATGTTTCTATATACTGCCATAGGTCCCCTAAGGAACCAAAATTTATTTCTCCCTCCAATGAGGGGAAAAGTTTTGAAACTAGAATAAAATCACAAGAACTAAAATTCATTGAACATGTTATTCTGTTCAGCTTGGCACTAAAGACATTGTATGCATCATATTCTGTAATTCCCACACTCTGCCCTCTCTTAAATTGATGTCCACAGGGCTCCAAGTGACAAACTTCAAAGTCAGAGTTGTAGGATTAGTGCAAAATCTCTCTCATTTTCAAGAATCTCTCAGGCTCAACCCAGAAATTGTAGCAAATTGCAGCTAGCCCCTGGTAGTCTAAAGAACATTCATTTATTATGAAGTAGATATTCAGTTCATTGAGGGTTAATTCCTCAAGGGACCTGATGAAAGCAATGGAAGGTCAGAGCAAAAGAGCAACTCTGCAGCTGTCACCTTCTTTTCCCAAAGATGTGAATGCAGTTCTATATAGCTAAAGCATGATGGAGGTGGTGGTGGTAGTGCAACAAAAGATATACTTCTTTTGCACCAATGATGACATTCTGGGGCAGGAAGCACAATTTCTAGGTAGCCTATTGAAGGAATTCCTACCCTAAATCCTGACTAGCTGTCTTGCTAACAGTGCTGTTGGTCACAGGAAAGACACAGCAAAAGAAAACAAGCAGGGCAATATAGACTTCTTCTAAGAGGGAAGGGATTCTCAAAGCACATCTTGTGACAAGAGTACTGTCTCTGCATATGAAGGAAAACTCATGATAGAAAATTTAACATTTTGGTTTAATGTGTCTTTGGAGACAAATGTATATCTGGCTGTGAAATCAATTCAACCTCAAATTCACTGCCACCAAGGAGTTAACAATATATTAAAAGTAGTCATGTCATTTGATGGAAAAATATTCTTCTTATGGAAATACCTTTACAGGAAAACTGCCTTTCTGAGTCTGAGCTGGAAATATTACAGTAAACAGGATCTAATCCCAGTGAAGTCTTTTTTCAGCTTTGCATGACAGCTGTAAAACATGACAGTATTTATTAATAGTTGCTGCAGTCTAATCTGCAGCTCTGGAGAGCTACAGCAAAAATATGTTAAGCTATTAAGAGAACAATTTCCACAGTAACTAATATTCAGCTTTTGAAAGGATACTTTAATGTCTTGTGATTTTTTTCTTCCCCTACTGATAGTCCAACCTCGAGAATGAAGGAGCTACTAAGCTAATAACCTCTGTGGAGAGGAAGTGTTTAAATGATAATTTATTTCAAGAGCTGACAACAAATTGCTCGGCACTTTCTCTTTTTATGCCCCAAAGCAGTCAAGGATGTGCAAATCGAAGTATTAAAAATATGACAGCTTCAGTATTTTCATTTTCGATGAAACCCTCATTATAGACATATGTACAGTCTTTTATTCACAATCCAGTCCAAATATTCATTCACAAGAATTGCTCTACAGACTCTCAAGATGCTCTCAGGGGTGAAGACTCATCACAATAGATTAAGTAGGCTGCAGAAACTACCAACTGTCTTAGGTCCTGTCAACCCTGATTACTGCTGCTCGAACAGGAGAATTTAGTAGCTGTCTTTCACAGGAAAATGTACTCCCTGGGCTTTCCTAATTTATTCAGATATAAAAAAAAAGTAACTTGAATTTCAATAAAAACTCTCTTGACTTCACTTTTCCCAGAAGGTGAATGGACACTACTGGAATTAGAGCCATATGTTACCTTTGTATATCTTTTCATTAGATCTTGAAGTAGGTGAGAAAAAGGCAAAACAAAATAAAACAAAGCAACAAGATTTGTTTTGATGGAGACACCTACTACTCACAGTACTTGACGGGAAATTTAATCTTTGATAGCAACCCACCATTGATCATTCTTTGCTTTTTGCCACAATGAGTTATATATAGGTCCACAGTAGTGTGAACTTTTACGTTCATATCTTTCTGAGCTCTAGAAACTGTCTTAGCTACAGAGAGGAATGTATGAGTTCTCTTTACCTATGATGCAGCCTTCTCCACAGCTATCCATTTCAAACTTGCATTTTTCCTACACCCAGAATTTTGTCCTTTCTGTGCTTCCACCATTTTGACTCATCTGCTCTTTAACTTGTATCTTTGGCCTTCTGTGTACCTTCATCCCTGATATCTTGGTGCCAAAAGATATTGTGTGTATTTGTGATCACTACAATATATGAAGTAAATTGAGTACTGGATTCCATCTACATAGATATAATTGAAGTAGAGAGGATCTAAATATGGTGTCCTTTGAAGAACTACTACAGGAAAAATGAAGGAAAGGGTAACTGTGTGTGTGTGTATGAGTGTGTGTGTATGGTGACAATAGCATATGAGAATTGCTGATTTATTTTCTCTTGTCTCTCTGTCTCTGTCTGTATGTATGTCCCTCTCCCTCCCTCCCTCCCTCCCTCCCTCCCTCCCTCCTTCCCTCTCTCTCACACTCTCTCTGTGTTTGTGTATGTTTGTGAAGAGGATTAAACAAGAAGTGCAAAGGCCTCTTCTTGTCTTGAGGAATCTCTTTACTCCTTAAGACCTTGAGGACCTTGTAAAACTTCCCCAACATCTTAGCTGTCTGAGAACCTTTATTATTTTACTAAGTCCCAGACTGGGATGGCAACAGTTGGTTTTATTTTTTTCCTAGACCCATGAACCAAATCACTGTTTCCACAGTAGGTTTGACAATTCCTTAACGTCTGAGATTAACTTTGCTTCTTTTAAATCCCACAAATGAGCTAGAAGAGCACAATACTAGAGAAAGCTCAATAATTTCATGTTGACCAACAGAATAATTGTTATAGCTTTCTTGGTTTCTGCCACAACCTTTAATACAAGATAACAATGTCTCTTAAAAGGCTGTTGACTTTCATAGTGTTACTTGGGAACTGAGTAGCAAGTTTCATATTCAGAACAGAAGACAGAAGGAGTTTATTGAATGCTGGAAAGAAGAATGGCACTAGTTGTCTCAAAGGGCACCCAGATTACTATCTCATCATCCAAACCCACAGCCACAGCTGAGCCAGATTCTTTCATCTCTGTGGGTTCTGCCCATTGAGGCCGAGAAGAGGATCCTGGATTCAGTTTTCAGGTGTGTCACTATATCAGAGGAAATTGTGTTACTCTTTAGAATACTTGCATCCCAAAATATGTGTAATAACTGGAAAAAGTGGCCACTTTCTTGGAATGGTTTTAGAATCTTCTATATAGAGGAATGTGTGTATGTAAGCAACCTCCCAAATTAGATTCCTGGTGCTTGAGAGCTTGAGATTAAAGTTGACTTGCAGAAGTAGAGAATAGAATGGTGGTTACCATAGATTGAGGGGGAGAAGTTGGATAGAAGTTGGTCAATGGGTACACAGTTATAATTGGAAAGAAGGAATGGGCTTTGGTGTTGTGTTGCCCAGAAACATAAGTATAGTTAACAGCATTCTGTATGCTTCAAAAATAACCACAATTAACTTTGTGAGTGTATTTGCTACAAAGAAATGATAAACAGATGATGTGACCCATATGCAAATAACCTTAATTTGTTCACTACGCAATGTATATATGTATCAAAATATCACATTGTATCTCATAAATATGTATAACTAGTGTGTGCCAATTAAAAGTGATAATAACAAAAAGAAAACCATTTTTGGATTAAGGTTCTATTTCTACAGATGTTCTTTTCCTGAGTAGAAATTTCTTTTCTCCTGGATACACTAAGTCATTAGTAACCAATGCAAATTGCCATGAATAAATTGGTGAGCTGCAGTGTTGTCATTAGCAGAGAAGGACTATAAATCAACAGTAGCTAAACGCAGCACATGAAGATTTGTGAAGGTGTGGAGGAAGGGTAGGCAGAGATGTGGTTTTGCTCCTGGCAGGGAGGGCAGGCATGCAGAAGCTGTATAGTGAGGAGCACTGTGTAAACAAGGAATAGGGAAGTCGATAAAAGGAAAGGTTATAGAGGAGGCTGGCGACATACTTAGTCAAACTCATGATTCTCCTAAGAACTGACCTTTGATGTATATAGAACCAAATGCATATTTCCTAACTTGATATTAAGGAAGCAAGGTGGTATTATATTAACTAAGTGAAGCAGTGACTTGCAAATCCTGAATCAGACCTTTGTGTGTAGACAGAAATCAGAGCAGAGCCAGTGTATTCCACAAATTCATTCAGTGTTTGATGACACCAGAAAAAAATTGGCCATGTTTGTGCAACATATCTTTTAAACCCCCTCTGAAGTTTAACCCATTCCTTGGCTTCTTATTCATCCCTGAATCTAAACAGAACAGTCACAACATTGAATATTTAGCTTATTCTAAAGTATTATCAGGGTTCCTTTCTATCCCTTTGTCTCCCACATCTCATGCAATTTAAAATATTATAAAATTGTACTTGATACTATAATGTCTCCCCATCATTTTATTACTGAAGCAATAGATAATAATTGAAGAAAAAAAAGGAAACACAGAACAGATACTTTACGGAGTAATTTAAAGAACTGTTTATTATCACATTGGAGATGAGGGGTTAAGGTAGCTTATATCAGACCAAATGAAATAACAATAGGGGGCATTATGTTACACAGTAAGTGAATGGTATGGACCAAAGGGTTCTCTGGGTATTTAGAGGTTGGGAAGATTTCTACTCCTCATATATGGTTTAGTTAAAAACATCACCAATTTTTACTTCTCATCCTTTACCTCCAGCCTTGTTCATGCTGTTATTATTCCAACCTGAATGACTACAGTGGCCCTTTTTCTTTGTTGATTTTTCTTAGTTGATTCTCTTAACTATGGAAGCTTAAATCAAATCATTTGACCACTCTGCTAAGAATCTCGAAATACCTTCCCACTCTAGAATCTACGTTCCTTACCATGGTTCCTGGCCATACTCCATGGATGAAACATGTCTCTTCTATTTTTGGTTGTGGGCCTAGCCTTTAACACCTGAGCCATCTCTTCAGCCCAGTACAGCTCTTCTCTATCTTTGTACTATTCTTTCCAACTATCCTCCTCTCTTCTCACTAATCTTTACCCACATTGGTCTTTCATTAATTTGTACAGGTTGTTTGCACTGGCTGTTTCCACATTAGGTTCTATCCTGTAATTCTTTTAGTTGCAAGATTATAATGCTCCTCCTCAATAAGGTTATAACTGGACACCTTTACAAATTAGTCCAAGCATTATAATCTTTCTTTGTTCCTTTCACACCACATTATTTAAATGTACAATTAGAATTTGTTATTTACTTGATTTCTCTCTCTCTTATTAGAAAGCAAACCTTATGACAGTAAGAACCACATGGATCTTGTTTATCATTGTAAGCTTAACAACTATTAAATGAATGAGGAGGGAGGTACAGTTTGCTATGGGTTTAGAAAAATTGAAATGATTCTCATAATCAAAATATAAGAGAGTATTTCAGGCAGTAGTAGAAGACGTGAAGCTGAGAAATCAGAGGCATGGATCTGGCACATTTTGACAGTAGTGAAAAATGGACTATCTACAGTAAAAGGATGTTATAAGGTTGCATAGGGAGAACAGGTTAATTGGCTGAGGCATAAACATACTGAATCATAAGGAATGGACTGTATTTTTTCCCATGTGTGCCTAAAACGTTATTAAAATTTGGGATAATATTTGGTACAACGTTTTGAGAAGAGTTTCCAAAATGGAAATTAATATTAAAGATTATGTAATGTATTTCTCAGAACATATAATAGATTAGTCCTACCTGTTAGATAGCTACAGAGGAACTAAACATGGATTTACATCAACCAGAAAGGCCTCATTTGGCTGCTAGACCATACAATTGCCCAACCTATTTAATGAGATGGTTTAAGGATAAAATGGAGGATAAGAAGTAGACACAGATATATCAGCTTTCTTTTTTATAATAGAAATCTAATGAGCAGGGATGGCTCACAGGTGATGAAGAGAGAATGCATGCATTGGATCTTCTTTTGAATGAATGGAGTTATAGGATTAACAGAAATGATCTTTAATTTTAGCAAAGTTTCAGGAGAGAAGCTGCTGATTTCAACCTTCAGTACAGAAAGCTAAATTACAATGCTCCATATTGCATTATAAACAATATATAGAAACAAACTAATTCATTCTCAGTGTTTTGAACCAAAGGAAATTCATTAAAATTGAGAATATTGTGAATTAGAAATTTAAATAATATTTAAACAATGTTTCTACTCTAATGAATCAAGACTTTAAACAATTAGAGCTCCTTTCTTACTTTGTCCTTTGCCCCTGTTATTTCACAAATATGTGTAATTTTTTTTAGTTTTGAAACTGTAATATAATTACATTACTTCTCTACTTCCTTCTTCTTCCAGCTCCTCTCATGCACCCATTGCTGTCTCTCAAATTTATAGCAGCATCATTAGATTATTCTGTAGATACAGAATCATTAGATTAACTCATTGGTAATATGTAGTTTACAATTAGTTCCAAGATACAAAGTTTCTTGTGTCTGGCATACTGTCAAAAAAAATCACAGAATCATAGAATTTTACATAAAAAGGGGATTCATCTTAGGTGAGGAGACCAAGGTCAAGAGAGCCTTAGTGATTTGGTCAAGGTAAGAAAGCCAGCTAATATCAGATATTGGGTTAGAACTATCAGATCCTAATCCTGGTTGGTGAAATTCAGTCCCACTTTGCTGGCATGAATCCTAGGCAAACACAGGTTTATGTGTTCGCTGACATAATCTGGTGCTACCACTAAAGAAGAGGAATGTGAAGAACACTTGGCTTCTTGGGAGCAAACTAACTTTTCAAATTATGTTAACCGGAAAGACTTTTCTGTAGGTACCACTATGACCAGGAAGACAGGCCTTTCATTTGTTTCTTCCTTCCCTGAATGTGAAAGCCCGGAGTCAGAGAGAACAATCCTTATTTAGTATCTAGGCAAATGACTGATATAAGAACATTGTTTGATGGAATGTCATGACGATTATGTCCCTCAGTTTCATGGGAAAAAAACAACTAGATTGTTGGAGTAAATTTAGTTGTGTTATGATGTGTATTGTATATTTCAACAAATTATTAGTGTATATTGAAAAGGCAATCATAATCTCACAAGATTCATTTTCTGAAAATTTCCAGATTGAACTTTATGTACTATGTGGCATAGTAAGTCACATATATACACACATGGACATTTTTATTTTTTAGATAAAAAAATTGTATTTGATACTATTCTATGCTATGTGTATTTTAGATCAAATAAAAATTTTCTGGGTGTGTTCTTTTGCAAAAATAGTCCCCCGGGAGTGCATCGCTAGTCACTTTCAGTGAGGATATATGTAGACTTGGAAAATTAGGTTCTAAAATTACTATTGATTTAATTTTTCATGTTTGATTTATTTTAAATACTAAAAACAAATTTAAAAGAGAATTAGACTTTATCTACTGGAAGAAAAGGGTGCATGTGTGATGAAGTTTGAAAATCATTATCACATGAATACACACAGAGGAAATGAGATGTCTCTTCTTACCTCGTTCTGTGTCATAGAGGTACACAAACTTCTCCCACTTGTAGTAACCCAGAAGACTCAGAATGGCACCCTTCAAGGCTGGACGCATCTGGATGACAAACTGCACATCTGCATCAGTTGGAAAGCTAGGTGTGACAAAGGACGTGTGCAGGGCCCCACAGAAGGAGGTCAGGGTGTTCATTGACATCTGGTCATAGAATCCAAAGATAGCATACACCCCTCTGGAGAACTGGGAGCAGACTGTAATGAGAAAGAGAGGAATACATTTCAATAGGTCAATTGTCCCCCGAGGCAGTTTGTGAGGTTAGAAAGCCAGTGCATAATTAATCTCTAAATTAGGCGTGTCAAAAAGCAAGCAAGCAAGCAAACCAACAAAAACCAAGAAGTCTAGACTCTACAAAAAAAAAAAAAAAAAAAAAAAAAAAAAAAAGAATCCTCTGACAGTCCAGCTGCCCAGCAGGAAAATAAGTAAGAAAAGAAAATCTTAATTGGTGATAGTTACATATTATCTGTGTTTACAGTGGCCAAGAAACTAAGAAAGGGAAGAGGTGACAGCTGTGTTATCTTGTACACGTCTGCCTGCTCACCTCCAAGGCACTTTAGGCTCATAACTTCCTACAATGGCTACCCAGTGACCCCTTAGTGTGGTCATGCCACCATCAAGGCAAACTTGTCTTTCCAACCCTTTAGTTCCTTTCCTCCTAGGTCAACACAGTGGATGCAGATTGAGTCAGACTGACTGCTAATATGTCTGCCTGGAATGTGTTAGTCTGGCTGTGTCATATAGTGGCACAGGTGCATTATGACAAAGACCCTCCATGCAGACTATAAATTTAGAGGATTTATTATTGTCAACAGGCTGTGGGAAAGGGTGACCTTTCAGTGGTCACTGAACCACAGGAGGCAGTTGGCTGCTTATTCTGGCCAAGTATAATTGGCCAAGTTCTACTTTGATCCTATTCCATTTATCTGGTGGACTCGTTAGCCTACATAGAAAAATTCATTGCCCCCTCATTGTTGTTGTCAGTTTTTCTTCATTTCTAAGTGGGCCATGCCACTGCCTCTTCCCTCTTCTGGCCCATAGGAGCTTAAAAAATGTGAACCAATTTCAATATTAGCTTCAGTAGAACATAATTAGCAAAGCAAATCAGCTACAACAACACTATGTGGTGCATTCCCAAACCAAGTGGAAATGATCTTTAGATTATCTGCACCACTGCTCCCTTCCATTCATGCAAAGCAAACATAACAGGCATAATGCAATGTGATTTAAGAGGTCCTGCATGGGCTCCCTTATCTGCTATGAAACCACAGATTCCAGTGTTGGGCTCATTTCTTTTTCTTTTTCTTTTTTTTTCTTTTTTTAGTTTTATGGTGTTAAAAACAAGTCTGTGGTTTAGGAGAGGGATTAAGTAAAATCTTTAAAGCCATTATCATGCTGAGTCAAATTAATATGTCCACTTAGTTGTTGAGATGAGTGGGAATGCAGAGGATAAGTAGTGATGGGAATGAGCAGGTTAGAGATTCTTATAGGGCCTGGAATCCTCCCCGAGAGGAGAAACAGTAAAGTCACTAAATAACATAAGGAAAGAAAACACTGAAAGTAGGAGGAAGGCAAGTAGAGACCAATCTAATTCATCTCTTCACCACATTATGAGAAAGCAAGTTCTTGATATCTGTGATATCTTACTTTTCACATGCTATTTAAATCTGTTGATCAGGGTCACTCACTGAGTAGTCATTAGCTTGAGGGAGACATTTCAGAGATTATCATTTACTCCACCATCTCCAGAAGGATCTCCAACCTAGGAGACCACAGCCTTTGATTTGAAGAATTCCAAATGACCTTAAAACATATGGACAGGAATGTTCTTTATATTAATTAAAGAATGGGTACTTCAGGATGACAGCCACAGGGAGTACTTAGAAATAAAAAGCTCTTTGGTCATCATGAAAGGAGATACTAAGGAGCATCCATTAAGTTTAATCATGTAAATGGGGGAGCTTATGATATCAGGTCAAATGCTGACCAATAATAAGGCTAACATCTGTAATACTGATAAAAGGCAGACAACAGTAATGGCAAAATTATTTAAAATAACAAGAATAGTATTTAGCTAGGCACTGTGTGAAGTAGTATACAACCATTATCTCATTTAATTTCTCTGTGGTCTCCATGAAGTATTGATACATTTACTATTTAATTTCTAATTTGGAGACCAAAAATGTTTCAGTTACTAAGTAGATAAATGAACACGCTAAAACTTACAGTCGTTGCAGCCCAAATCCAACAGTATCATTAAACAAATATTTACTTGTAAGAGGTAGGACTTTCATTTTTAGCAAATAAAGATAGATGTTCAATTAAATTTGCATTTCATATACATAATAAATTAGTTTTAACATAAGCTTGTTTCAAATTGATAGAGTAAAACTTATTTGTAATTCATGTAAAATTCAAATTCAATTGAGCATCCTTATTATAGTTCAAGAAAGAAGCTGTCCCTATTAACGGTCATGGAACTAAAAGACTTGAACAAGTAATCATGGTCCTTCAACCAAAATGATTCAAAAGATAACTGACAATTCTCAGCTCCATACCAACTAGCTTTGCGTAAAACAGGCTTTGAAGAGAAGTAACATGTTTTCAGAACGGAGAACCTGAATCTGACTAATTTGTTTTTAGCAAATAAATGGAAAGAAATTAGTGATGAGATTTTGGTTAATAGAAAAAGAAATGTTGTGATCCTCTTATATTTATTATTTTGAGACTCGGAAGTCATTTATGGAGCTTTCATACTTCATTAAATTTGCCTATTTATTGACAGTATAACAAACACTCAGAAACTCATCACTTAATCCTAGAAGTGTAATATAACTAACAAATTTGTAGCTGGATGATTTTCTTCTGTTTCACTCTTCCTAAGTCCAAAAGGCAGACTTATGATGGTGGATCTCAACAAGTGTTAAGAGAACCTCATTGCATGTTCTATTGTCTTCATATAAAGCAAAACTCCAATAAATACTGACACTTGTAGAGGGTTTCCTGTGTTCCATCTATAGCAATAAGTGTAGGTAGCATGAACAGAAGGCCCAGAGAGCATAATGTCATTGAAGAGAGCTGGTACAAGAGCTCTGGGCTGATATTATCATAAAGAAATTGTGATATATAAATATCTTGTACAAAGTCATACAATGAATTATGAATCAGGCTCTTAGGAATACTTTATCAGGATGTCCTCAACCTCCCCCCCTCCAGAGCTTTCTAGGACAGTGTGGATTAGGATTTCCCTTTAATTCTTAAATCTCAGCCAAAGGGATATAGATGGATCCCATCTACCTTCCTCAGTCTCTTCCAGCTCCCAGAATCTGGTGACAGTTTTGGTACTTGCGATTTTTGAAGGAATGTCTGTTTCTTATGTCAAATCCTTAGTGTACTACACCCACTTCTGTTACATCTTAGAAGACTGTCATTGGTAAAACACTGATGGAAGAAACATTTGTCTTGGCAATGTTCTAAAGCCAGAAGAAAAGAGAAAAGGGCACTATATTTAAAACAGGCAGATCTTGGCTCCAGTTCTTGGCTGGATGACTTAATGTAGATTAGTTAATATCTGTGAGCCTTGGGTAGGATCATTGTTATATATGTAGTTTCGGAAGGTAGACTATTGTGATGATGAGTATTCATTGTCAACTGGATAGGATCTGGTATCTCCTACTAAACAATCTTGTGATCATACATATCAGAGAGTTTCTGGATTAACTGAGACAGGAAGAACTATACTAAATATGGGTGGCACCATTCTGGACTGAATAAAGAGGAGAAAGTAAAAAGAACACCAGCATTAATCTCTCTGTGTTTTCTGACTATGGGTACATTGTGACCAGCTGCCTCATGCTCCTGGCCCCCATGAATTCCCTACAATGATGGATGTACCCTTGAACTGTGAGTCAGAACAAACTCTTCCTTAAGTAGTTTTTGTCAAGAGATTTTTCACCGCAATGGGAAATGTATCTAATATAAGCCTAGATGTTGAAATCTTGTATCTATCACTTGTTAGGTAAGTTACTTGCTACTTACTTTTGTATCTCTGACCTTGTTTTGTTTTTTATAGAATTGAGATAGTAATCGTGCCTTTTGTCAGCCTTGTTGTGACAATTAACTGGGCTAATTGATGAGAGGCATTTAGTGTGGATGTACAGAGATACTCCATTAACACATGCTCTTTATTTACTCAAGAATCCATTAACACATGCTCTTTATTTACTCAAGAAATGTTTTTTGAGCTTCTACTCTGTGCTAGATGGGCACTCTTAGAGGTGTGAAAAACTATCCTGTCCTCTTACATCTTATATGTTATTGACAAGAAAATCTAACAGATAATAAAAAATAAGTAAGACATGAAGTATGTCAATGTCATATAGTCAGCTTTGATTTCCTTGGCATGCTTTGCTCCCCTTTAACTACATCACATTAGTTTACACCCCTCCCAGCTTCCATTGCCCTCAGTTTCACACTGCATCTATAGGTAGCACAGCCTGCTTCTCTTTTGCCTGTCGGATCTATTTCTTCATTGCTTTTTCCATTCTCATTCCTGGGTAATAATGAGTTACAAAAGAAACCCTGCTAATTTGACTCAAGAATGTACTATTGCCCTCTGCTTCTTGCTCTCTCTAAAATACTATCTCTGGCCTGTGGTCTCTGAATTTTCTTGATATGAAATAGCCTGATTGTCTTTCTCTTATGGATCCCTTTCACAAAACCAAATTCTTCTCATTGAGGATGCCATTTCTGACTGCCTCCTGTTTTCCTAGGAACTATGTTGTAGTTCTCCAGCTGTGTTCCCTTCAGTGGTGAGTGACAAGCAAGGCTGGATCCAGCTGTCACACTTTTATTTATAGCCCCCCCAAATCCATAAGCTTGGGACAGGTACTGTTAATATACAGCATAGCATCTAATTACACCACCTGTAGTCCAAAAAGCATAATTTAAAATGTCAAATAACTCGATTATTCTGAAAATCCAAATAACAACATTGTGGATCAATTACAGAACACTTTTCATACCCTTTTGAATCAAGTGGAAAACAGGAAAATGAAGTCTCTTGCTGACTTAACATGTGAAGGAAGCACAAAGCCGAACAATATAGCTATGAAGGAACTGATCCAGATGGATCATGAGAAGCTTCTTTACATAATATCAGAGTATATTGAATCCCAGCAGATCAATGAAGCACAGCGCTGGGAGAGACTTGTAGAGATCATATAGACTAGTGATTTCTAAAACTGTTCCTTTGGTCCACAGTAGATTTCTAGTCTGGTGAAACGTGTGTGTCTGTGTTCCATTGACATGTAGGGTAGATCCTTGTACAAACAAAGGGAAAAAGAATAATTTGATAATAACACCATGTAGACTATGAAAAAACCTGCAAGGTCCAAATAATAGAATATTCTCCTGGTGTATGACAAGAACCTGCACTGAAGGTGAGTAGGATATGGATACTCCATGTGCTTTTTTGAGCAAGGTATGTATACTTCTCTCCATATTATTTCTGCTTCCTAGCATTGCATAGAGTCAGATTTCTTCTGAAAAGATGGTATTGATAACTATAACAATGTGTGCCACAGAGAAGATTATATATCTGTTCATAATCATATCTCTATCTCCTGTGTGATATGCAAACTTGTGCCCTCTCCAAATATGTCCATATCTTAATCCTACCAATCTGTGAGATTAAATGGTAGAAGGGAATTAAAGCTATAGGTGGAATTAAGGTTGTTAATCATCTGATCCTAAAATAGTGAGGTTGTCCTGAATTATCTGTATGGCCTGATGTAATCAAACATGGAAAAGAGAGGGTACATATTATAGTGATACGTTATGAAGAAGACTTAACTGTGTGTTACTAGCTTTGGAATCAGAAAGAGTTCATGAACCAAGGAATGTGATGCCCTCTAAAAGTCAGAAAAGGCATTCTAATGAGTTCCCTTTCATGGCACCTGAATCACAAGGCTGTCCACTAATACCTCTATTTTAATATGACAAAGCCTGTATCAGACTTCTGACCTCCAGAAGTGGACAATAATAAATGTATGTTGTTTAAGAACTATGAATTGGGCAAAATATTTATGGTAGTAAATATTAAGCTAATGTGCTAAACACAGCGAGATTAGGCTGGTAACTATGTGGATCAGTTGTCTCAGTATGAAGGGAGCTCACTGTTTTACCTGTGAGATGCCTCTCATTGGGCCTACCTTTACCTTTTGAGTCTCTCATGTGCCATATACTACACCTCATTCCAATTCTACAAGTCTTCAATAATTTCTCTTTTTTCTAGATATTCAATAATGCAGCAATACATTGAGAAAAGACATAGTACATAAGATGTGCAAATGTGTGTCTTTAGTCTCTGTAGAGAGCTGCGATGTGCCGCGCCTTAAAGATGGCGCCGGTTTCCGCCTTCCACCAGCCCGACGGTGAGCGCTCTCAGTGGTAAACAAGTCCATATTTGGCAAAGACCGCTGATCTGGCTTGCTTCCGCATACGTGGGCCTCTAAGATAGCACCACGTGGCTTTACTTGATTGGCTGTTCATATAGTATTTAGCCTGTGGGTTGGGTCTGCCCGGGCATTCGGAAGACTGTTTTCAAGGGACCTGAATAAACTGCTGGAGAAGAGCTTTTGTGAGTTGCGTCATCCTTGCTGGTCGAGGGGGACGCGACAAGTCTCTAAGTTGTCTTCTTCCCATCAGGGTGACCATCAGCTGAAATATTCCAATTACCCCAAATCCCTAACAATTAGATAAACAATTTTTCTAACTCTTCTTTCATTCTGCCTTATGAAGTGATGAAGAAAATCTTGTAATCTTCAGTTTCAGCAAGCTATGTTCTGCTCTCATCTGTCAACCGAAACACTCAGCTTTATTGATGGTTATGGATCTTGAACTATTGTACAACATTTGTTACTGTTGATGAAACCCTGCCTCTTAAAATTCTCCTTTCTATTTCCTCAACATTAAATTCTGGCCACTTGCGGACTGGAGAGATTGCTCAGTGGTTAAGAGCATTGGTTGCTCTTCCATAGGATCTGGACTTGATTTCCAGCACCCACATGGTGACTCACAACAATCTGTAACTCCAGTCCCAGGAAGTCTGGTGTCCTTTTCTGACCTCTGTGCCCACAGAGGTGGTGCACAGAATACATTCAGGCAAAACATCAACACACATCAAAGAAGTGAAAAAGAAATTCTATTCATTCAACCTCTCTCATTCCTCATTTTCAATTTCCTCTTGTCCCAACAATTCAATGAAGATGTTTTTAAAGACATTATTTCTGACCCTCTTCTTATACCAAATGTAATCGTCTTTCAAGAAATATTTACAAAGGTCCTTCTATGTGCCAGGTAGCACATTTCACCTCTTTTTACTTCTACGGGGATGAATTTTAAATAGTTACTTATGAGCTCCAGATCTGCATTTCCAACTTCCCATTAAATAGCTCCAAGGCATCACAGACTGAGCATATAGTTTTCTTACTTGCATCCTCAACCCATTAATCTGTTCCTCTTGTCTATGTTTCTTCTAACATGCTACTCTTCATCCGCTGATACAAGATAGAGTCTGAGAGGTCTTATTTGCCTCCACTTTCTCCCTCACTCTTTTGTTCTACTGTTTTGTAATGCTCCATCTACTCAGCCTCTAAAGTATTGTTCTCCACCTTCCTAATTCTGTGACCCTTTAATACAGATCCTCATGTTGTGGCGACCCCAACCATAAGATTATTTTGTTGCTACTTCATAACTGTAATTTTGTTACTGCTAAGAATAATAATGTAAATATCTGTAGTTTTTTGATAGTTTTAGGAGACCCTTGTGAAAGGGTTGTTTGTGACCCACAGGTTGAGAGCCACTGGTCTAAATTATGTAGAGTATTTATCCTCTATTCACCTTCAGTTCATGTTCTCAGTCTTTCTTATAATATGACAATAGTCTCTGTCTCTGTCTCTCTCTGTCTCTCTCTGTCTCTCTCTCTCTCTCTCTCTCTCTCTCTCTCTCTCTCTCTCTCTCTCTGTGTGTGTGTATTATATTTATCATCCTCATTTTTGGTTTGTTTCAGACCAAAATCAGAAACAATGAATGAAAACAAATCCTCTTTCCCTTTCCCTACAGTAATGTTTTTGCAAACTGCAGGATACAACCCATTAGTGGCTTATGAAATCATTATAGTGAGTCATGACCTAACATTTAAAAAAATAAATGAAGTTGAACAGAAAATGCTAAAGAGTATCTATATGATAAAGGTAAATACTGTTTTATGAAACTGAAATACTAATTATCAAATACGTCTGTTAAATGTATTTCTTTATCTCCTCACATCATTGTTTCACCAGACTCTCTCCCCAGATGAACACTACTTCCCTCCATGGAATTTGTCTCTTCACCTCGCGTGGCCTGTGACAGGTGACATCTTATTCCTTTTCCTGTTCTCCCTATACCTCTCTCTCTTCCTTAGACTCCATGAAGACCATATGAATGCATCTGTCTTCATTCAACTGGAATCTCACGAAACTGGTATCTGATGTTGAAAGCTGAAGGGTTTTCCATTTCATACGAATCCTCTAGGAATGATTAGGGAACTTTGAAGTTAAGAAGGTAAGCACATCTTCCCACAGAAACATTTGCATGCAACAGGGTTAGGTTCCTCATTGCCCCATACTTCAGTTCCAGCCTAGCTATATGTGTTTTAACTAGCATCTCTGGCACTCAGGGCTCATATGTCTCTGCCAAGTTATACATCTTGTTTTAGAGTTCAATCCACTTGTGAAGCAAGAAGAGACACCACTGGGGCAGAACATCATTTAAATGGATTCCTACTCTAACCTCCTGCTGCAATGCAGAACATCCGAATCTCCTTCTATGGACCCCACAGCTGCTCCTTCAGTGACTTTAAAGGAAATATGTATCTTCTGAAGCACCTAACTTGCTCCATGGGGAAGAATCTGACTAAAAATAGTTAGAAATAGCTAGGATCAAGTAAGCACATGAAATTTGTAGCATGTAGTTTCTTCTGCAGAAAAAATAAGTAGCCCCTCTAGTCCTTTGCTGCTCAGTCATGTATGAACTTGCAAATTTTGTGTGCTATTGACGAATACACTGACCATGTCAGAGTTGTCTGTTTGGTCAAAGATGAAGAGGAATTAGGACTCTGTAATTCTCTTGACAATAGCCATGAAAAATATAAAAGTTTCAGATTTTCAGGTAACAATGGTATTTCCAGAGAGAGATTGTATGTTTCATCATTAAAAAAAAAAAACAATTCAAATTAGTACTCAGAGGTTGTCTAAGGACACTCAAGGAAGACAGCTGAGCACACTAGATCTCATTTTAGGTATTAGGACTCTGAACCTGGGGCTTATGCTCCATATTGCTTATTATATATCATCTAAAAACTGTTCATCTTAAAATTCATGCTAAGAAAATGTGAAGCAAGAAGCTACGTGTAAATACCCATGTAACAGGTGTTCCAAAAGTAGTAAGTGATTGATTTCTATTACATGGCTCCCCATTATTAAAACTTAGGGGCTATCCAGATGTATCTCCAATAGTTCTTCCTCATGAACTTTCTGATCCCGCTGATCTTTCTATGCTTTCTCCACTCTTTGCTTATGCTATGCGCTAATCATGAAATGCCTTTGAACATGTCTCTGTCATAATGATTGCTCATCTTCAAAAACTTAGCTGAAAGTTCTTCTCACATTGAGCTATGGGCAGCTTCCGCAGCCTCTGAGAGACCTATTCTTCCCGTGAGTGACAGCAGCACTTCTGCTATCCTCATGTCCTTGTTTGATAGTAGCATGCCTGAACTGAGTTGAGGTCTGCTTGCTTCATGTGTGTGAACATTACGCTTCTGATGATCAAGAAGCTTTTGGAGAGTGAAGAATCGTGTTCTTTTCATTTTGAGTCAGTATTTGCATACTTTGCTTCATATTCTAGGCACTTAAAGAGCTGATGACATAAATTGGTACTGAGAACCAAAATTCTCCAGTTCTATTTCATAAATTACTGCTGATTTAATCTGTGACCTTCATTTTACCTTTCTCTGAACTCTAGCTTCTCACCAGCATGCTGACAAGGATAGTTTTTATATGCCCTAAAAGAGATGTTTTGTGTATTATCCGTAATGAATATAAAATATGAAGATCTGTGGGAAACCTGTTATTATAGGAATGATAGTAATTACAGTTGTACTTATTTAAATGCTCCAGAAGTCATATAGAAGATGCCTTCTCTGGGGGCAGGGAGGGAGAAAGCAGAGTTCTGTTCCAGCAATTAGGCAATTATGAGTATTCTTCTTTTATTGCTTGTGATTTTTGGTTTTGCACACCACTTTGGTCTAGTTGTCTTTTGGGCTTTTACATCGAAAAGTTGGTTAAAATCCATTTTTATAGTGCTTAGGTTCCTTAAAACAATGAAACAATGCTGTCATCTTTATCCTTGAGGCCTCCACTTTGGCTCAAAGTTTCTTCTCATGTTGGATTTTTATCTATCTCTAGGAAGGAGTTACAGCTCCAGAGTGGTGTGGGTGTTTCTGAACATAAGTGTCAGCCAGGCAGCAATAACGGTATTTGAGGGTGGTACATGAAGGACAGTGTCTGGGAAAGTTATAGAGAAAATACAACTTTAGCTATGAAAGAATCTTTGGGCCCTATGAAATGCTATGAACGACCCCTATAAAATTTGGAGAAACTGTCTGTTAAGACATATATAGCTGATAGACAGCTTGGTCTTCATGCAGGTCCTTGAGCAAGTGGAGTGGGAAGTAGAGGTTGGGGTGGAGGACTGCCTCTGACATGGACTCTGTTCCCTGTTTGTGGATCACTTTTTCCTAGCTGGGCTGCCTTGTCAGGGCACAGTGCAAGAGGAAGCTCTTAGCCCTCATGTGACTTGATGAACTGAGGTGAGTTGATATGTGGGGGATTCCCTCCATCTGACTAGAAGGAGAGGAAGGAGAGAATAAAAGGTTGAGATGATGGGGCTGGGTGGGGGGTAGAGAGGGGGCTGCCATCAGGATGTAATTTGAATAAATAAATACATTAACAAAAAAGAAAGAGAGAGAGAGAGAGAAAGAAAGAAAGAAAGATGCAAACTTCCTCCCAAAGAGACACCTTGTTGGTGGTGTTGTTCTTGCCTTAGTCAGGGGCAGAGCAGATGACAGTCCTTTGTTCATCCTAGCCTGATGCCTGGCTTGGTGGCCAAATTTGTTTTTTTGGGTTTTTTTAAAGAATTTTTTAATTATTTTATTATTTTATGAATTTCACATCATGCATCCTGTTCTCTCCCATCTCCCACCTCCCTTCAGACCCACCCTCCACCCTTGCAATCTGTCCCAGCATAGAAATTAACAGCTCATTGTGGAAGCTGCAGTGTATCTTAGTATGTCCCACAATATTCCCTTTTGTCCACACATTTTGCTTGCAAATGTTCATTATAGTGACTCCTTGGTCTGGTGCGAGGCCTCTGGTTTCTGTTACTTTGTCAATATTGAAACCTCACTGGGACTTCTCTCAGATATCCTGTTATTATCCTGTGTCATGGAGCTCTTGTAGTTTTAGGTCTGTGGAACTGGCCTCTTTATTCATTCCAGCAGTTCATCCATGGGGTAGATATTGGTGTGGGCCAACTCAAAGCCCTGGTTCTGGGCCTGCAACCCTCACATCCAGGGTCAGTTCTAAAGTACTACCCAGGTAATGTACAAGGCTTGCCCTTCTGAGTGCTGCAACAGGTAAGGGCTCTCTTGCCATCATGACCCCAACTCTCCCACCTGCTACCTCAGAGAGTGGAGGGGATCTCTCACTCATCAACACTACTGAAAAGCAGACAAAAGGAAGGGCTGCCTCTCCCATACTCACACCTTTGGGACTGGCTCAACCACAACCCCGTTTATCCCAGGCCATCTGTAGTGTGCTATCCACGCTAGGTGCAGGGCATGCTCTCCTGAGTGCTGTAGCATGTGAGGGGGAGGGCCAGATCTCTGTCTGCCACTGGAGATGAGGGCAAAAGGGAGGGGAGGGGATCTCTCCCTCAACAATATCACCACAAAGCAGACCGAAAGCAGGGCTGGCTCTCCCACACTCACTCCCTCAGGGCTGGCTCACCCACAACCTCCATATCCAGGGCCAGCTGTAGTGTGCTATCCTGGCAGGATGCAGGGCCTGCTCTCCTGAGTTCTGCAGCCTGTGAGGAGCAGCACCAATTGTCCTGGTGTTTTATGTCTAGGACTCATGAAAAAAAAAAAGTTAGGCGATGGTGGCGCACGTCTTTAATCCCAGCACTCAGGAGGCAGAGGCAGGTGGATCTCTGTGAGTTCGTGGCCAGCCTGGTCTACACAGTGAGTTCCAGGATAGCCAGGGCAGTTGCACAAAGAAACCCTGCCTCAAAAAAACAAAGCAAGCAAGCAAACAAAGGTACAAAAAGCAAGCAAAAGAAGCATGTAAACTTATAATATTCAGGAGAACTTGTCTTTATTCCAGTGTGGAGGTAGTGAGATGATTTCTAGACACCTCTGCATTCATTATGAACCTCTAGCAAACACATTTTAAAGGAAGCATTTTCTGAGACTCATCTATGTCTCTTCCTTTCCTTTGTTAGCTGACCACCTCAGCCATTGTATGAAATAAAGTTCTATAAAACCTTCTGAAATTTCCAAGTCAAATCTTTCTGTGCATGATTACTTCTCTGAATATATGAATGGATATATTTGATGCAAAAAAATAATTGAATGATGACACAATTTCCCATCTCTCCCATCCATCCTATTAATACCGAAGTGTATTGTCATTGTGCTGTCAGTCATTAAATAAATCTTTATGTGACTGGCCATCAAAATTAGAAATCAGAAAACAAAGGGGTTATGATTTTTGCTCTTATTTCCCATGTTTTCTGTTCATCAGTTAGCAAGCCCTGTCTGCTTCTCTGGAGGCTGGATTGCTGCATACTTATGTATTAGGAGAATTTTTGTTGTGCTTTTCTCTCTCAAGATCTTAACAAAAGCAGCTTTGGAAGGATTACAGGGAATATACTTTAAAAGACATTCTGAATATAAGAAAGCAGTCCTTTTTGTGAATACTTCATTTGCTTTAAGTGTGTTATAAAATTTTCCTTCTTAGAAAGTTACTTCTTTTCTTTGTTTTTAATGTTTATTTATTACTTCAGGTTACATCTCCATCACAGTGTCCTCTTTTCCCCCTTCCCAGGCCCACCCTCCCACCCTCTACCCCTATGCCTTCCATCCCACTCCTCTGGAGTAGAGTGTCCCTACATATCAGTCCCCCACCCCAGTTCAGCAGTCATATGAGGGCCAAGAGCCTCCTCATACACTGAGGGCCTACAAGGCAGCACCACTAGGGCAAAGTGTCTCATTGACAGGAAAAAAAGTCCATGTTCATGTTCCCTTTGGTGCATTGGTTTTATGATAGTTATCCTGTACTATATGGCTAAAATCCAATTATAAGTGAATAGATGCCATGTGCATCCTTCTGAGTCTTCTTTTCTAGCCCTGCCTTGGTCCTTTTCTCTTTTCCTTGGAGGTATCCTGGATATATTAGGGAATGTCCAACTTTCACAAGTGGCTGCTCTGGGATTCACTATACAGCAAGGAGGTCTTAGTGCAAACAACATTACATTCCTACATTGTTTTTCGATAAGTGTTCCAAATTTTAGATTTTTCTGCAGTTGCTTTCTCAGTCTTTTTTTTTTATTGCTTCCTATTTCTGATTATGTATTCAGCACACGCTACAGGGTGCCAATTTAATTTTGTTGGACCATTTAAAGGGCAAATAAACCTTTGTTTTTATAAGGAGAAGATAAAGGACCAATTATCGTGGCCTTCAATGTATATTTGCTATTTGAGTTTGCAATCCAGTTAGGTCTCTTTAGAAGAGATTTTTGTCATTTTGCATCTGCTAGCCTTATTCCCTGGTATACTCTTCTGATGGCATAACACATTTACCAGTGGAAACCTTAGCTCTTAATGAACAGAATTATTTTCCTAGATAGCATTGTCTTATTTATGTGCTAAGGTCCCCATCTGGAGCAGGCCAAGTGTAGAAGGGAATATTCCATGCTTGTGAAATGAAGGGTCTTTTGATCTCAGTGTGTTTCCACAATGTATGAAATGATCAGATACATGCTGTAATTGGATTGTTACCTATTCAATTTCAAAGAGCCAGGATGGTGGTGCTGGCTGCCTGCTTAGAATGCTGCTTCCTCTAAGAAGCTCACTCTGAACTGGCCCCGTCCCTTCTCCATGTCACTTTTCCAGTGGGCTTCTAATAATACTCTCAGAACTTCAGAATTAGTAACACTTGTGAACTCGATCCCAGAAAAGAGAGTACAAATCCTTTCAAAGTAGAAACCATGGGGAGTGGCATAAAGAAGGTATTTGGCATGTCGAAGAATGTTGTTCTGTGAAACAGCAATGAACACAGAGATAATGAAGTGACTAGAAATGGGCTGCCCTGCTGAAGCCAAAATCACAGGCTAGTTTGCAAAGGGATTAGTTAGAATTCTATTACTGGGCAGGTAGGCAGATCCTTAGAGCCTGAGCACTAGCATTTCGGTAGGTGATAGCTCATAAGGAGGAAGGAGTACAGAAGAGATGATCTCTAGGTATGCCTGGCACAACAGCGCCAGCTATTTTCATTGTATTATTTTTCTAGCACCCCATGTATTACTTTTGGAAATGGAATGAAACATGAAGAAAATGAGTGGAATACGTTTGACTATAAAAGGTGGACTATTTTTTCCTAGTTTTTGTGTGGCAACATGGAAAGAGTACCTTTGAACTATCCGTACAAGCCCTTGTAGGTCTTATCAAGCAGGTAACAGCTTTATAGAGCTAATGCTTCTCCTCAACTACTTACTATTCATGGCTTCAACCACTAAACTCTCTGGAAGAAGGCATTTTACTTATCTTTTTCATTTCTAGATCTTAAGCATAAAAGAACTTTGATAGACACAAAAGCACAAAGAGTAGGAATGAATTTTCAAAACACCAGTGAAACATCAATGAGTTCTACATATGTGGTGCATGCTAACAGATCCCTTAGAAACTGAAAGTCTAGCAAATTCTCACACTATCAGACCTATTTTCAAGACTTTTGTAAGTGACTTTTGTCAGGAGAGCTAAGCTGCTAAGAACTGGAGATTTGGGTTCCCATGTGTTACCCATGGATACTTGAGCACTTGAAGAGACCTGGAAGACAAGCCAGAAACTAAAGCTCAGTGACAAGAAGTCAATTTCCAAGTGACTCCCCATTTCACAGATGTGGAAATTGAGGGCCAAAAGTTTAATAAGTTCATGAATTTCACATGACTGGACAGGAAATACTAGACCTATAATGTATGGGTTTGTGACATTTGGAGCACTGTGCCCAAAGCTTATGTTTAGGCTTAAATCTTATGTCAAGAAGAGTTAAATAAACTTGAGGTGACTATGAAGGTTGGCAGTGAAGATAAGAAATTAGGAATACACTGTGGTTTCCAAATAAGAGATAATAAAGACCTAAGTGGATGGGGCCTACAGGAGAGAGAAGTTGGAGGCATTTTTTTCCAGTGGCTAAGTACACTCTAGAACAAGATTTCCTTGGATTCCAACTCTACCAACTGTTTACCTAGCCCTTGTTCCATGCCAATAAGAGTTGTCTGTGCTGAGGCTAGGAGCATGGGCAAGACAAACACAATCACCCCCTCCATGGAGCTAATATTCTTATGGGAATGGATCATATGAGGAGTAAATAACACAATGCATAGAAATGAAATAGTGGCTGTTACGGCTGTTACAGTGTTGCTTTAATTATGATCATACCATTCATGAATGATCACAATTTAAAAACTAATAGTATCAGAGAAACGGGGCCAAAAGGCTGAAGATAGATGCCCTAATGTATGGAGAGAAACTGGGAACTGTCCAGGCAGCCAATTGTCTGTCATTTCTTGGTTTTGGAAGCTGCAGGCCCTGCACTTCCTGTATAATCAGATATATTTATCCTTCTCAGGTCTCTGATGTGGTTGAAGACTAGATAGTTATAGTGTCAAAGTTAAATTTTGAGTTGTTTAGGAATTAAGAGGGCATTCTGGATCTAAGAAGATGTTTTTAATTTGGTAGTGCAAGTTAAGGTGGAAGCTGAATTGGATATAGAACTTTAAACTCATGGAGATGGTTGCATAGTAGAATGTTAAAGTCAGGTGACAAATATGTATGGACTGGACATTGGGAATGTATGTTAAGTCTTATAATTTTCATAATTGTGGCCTAATTATTCTTGTTGTTTTGTATTGTATTTGTTGTCATAAGAGAAAGAGCCATTTGTTGGACTAAAGGAGAGCTGTTGGGGGAAAAGATATACCTTAAACTTAAAAAAAGGAAGTGGATTGGGGGTGTGTGAGGGGGAAGAGGGTGGGAGGGAGGGTGGGACCGGAATGGGGGGAGTAGGGAGAGAATTGTGATTGAGATGTAACTTGAAGAAATAAAAAACAGTAAAGTTAAAAAAATTTATTGTGGTAAAATGCAGATAGCATGAAATTTGCAGCCTAATCATGCTAAGTGTATAGTTCTATGGTATGAAACACATTAATACTCATCACCACTACTCATTTGTTTTAAAACTGAAACCCTGTATCCATTTAACAATCATTCCCCATTCCCCCCTTAGCTCCAGTCCCTGGCAAACATCTTTCCACTTTCTTATGAACAGTTATTATTAATCTTAGTTGACTCTAAGAAGTTAGGCTGCAGGTACTTCCCAGGCAACATAGTAAAAGATGGAGTCCCCTAAGAGCTTCAGAAGTATAATTCCACATTTGGGGATGCATTACTCCAAAACTCTTATGAGCCTAGCACCTGCCATGTAGTTTCAGTGGCTTGTTCTTGTGGCCAAGACACTTCTAGTGATTTTTGGAAGGGAGTGATAAATACATGATTGCTGTATGGTAACATTATAATATATACTTTTGTACATATGTGTAAAAATTCCATCATCCTTCATTTCTACATAAAACTATGGAGTTCTTTTCAGTAAACATCCCTTAAAAGCAAATACTTTGAGTATAAGTTTATTCTAATATCTAGTGCTGTACACAAGGATAACGATTTGGCCTTTAGCAAAGCTTAAAACACTGATTATCTGTTTTGTTGTATGGTATTGGGTAGTAAAAATAACTGGTTAATCAGAGAACTCATTTAGTTAGTATTTTAATAGGTCTAGTTGGCTATAATGCCTTTATTTCCACTATACACTCATGCTTCTGAAAAAAAAACCACACACATTGGAGATCTTACTGATTTATAAAATGTATAGGCTGGGAGAAAGTTGCACGAGAGAGCTGGGATAGCTTTCTTCTGCTTGGGCTTTTCTATGCTGTCTAGAATGCTTTCTCCCCATGGGACTCCAATAGCTACATGGCAATTTGTACTCAGTTACGGGATTCATTCTTTGTTTATTTCTTAACCTTAATCATGGTGTCTCCTATTTATTTCAACAAGACCAGATTGATCTCACAGCTTCCTGTACTTGACTTTCAGAGTGTGGAACATATTGAAATAATGAATTTATTTGTTTCATGTCTTCCAATAAGAATGAGAGTAAGGAACACCTATATATCCCTGTCATAACCTAGACTTAGTACAATGTGTGAAACATAGTAGGTGATCAAGAAATTTGATCAACTGAGTAGAAAAATTAGTAATAGGTATTAAAACTCATTCGATTCTCTTCCCTTTTTCATTTTCTGGATATATGGCCAAAAGTATGTCCTTTATTGTCTAAGGATTTTTTTCTGTCATGAATGTTTTAAAATTCCATTCAATTAAATTGATGGTTCTTACCTATGGTAGAAGTATTTCAATTAAATAGTACCTGGTGTCTGTGGCCCCTGTTTTTCCTAGGGTTCTCCAGTGTACTAATATTTTCAATGGCCATGATATAATCCTGGTTTATTAGTGGATTTCCCCTTTAAAGTCTAGTGCAATTTTGGTTTGTTTAGAGGAAAGAATATCAGTTTGTGCAGTGCAGAATTCACTCCTCTGAACACTTGTTCTGTGTTTAGCTTTTACATCTATGATTAGGTGCTTTTACAGGAAGAACTTCATTGCCTTTATGCATGAAACAAAAAGAAGTATTTAAACCTGGGAGGGAAGTCTCTGATGGAAAGTGTCTATAAGTGAACAGCTGCTCATCTTTTTCCTGCTGTTTTATTTTCTTTGCCAATCAAATCAGCAGCTCAAAGTTTTGTTTGGGCCCCAGCTGGACCATAGAACTGGGAGCTGCCGAATGTGTCATAGTCATCTTTGTATCCACAGCAGCCAGCTCAGTGCCAGGTTCAGAGTAGGTGTTCAAAATGTCTACATAATTAAATAAAGTGACAGCTGGGAGGGCCTGCACATAGGTTGAGTAGGCAATTTACTCATATTTTTGTTATTTTTATAATTTATACCCAGTTAACTTGCTAGAAGGATCTGAAGCAGAGCTTCTCACATGGTATAGTTTAAGGACTATGAAAATGCTCCTATATGGCCATGAATAGCTCCCATGCCAGCCTACTCAGGTTCCAGAAATTTCTATGAAACTGAATTATGTTGGCTCATTAAATGAAAATATTACATCCAGATTCTCTAGGATTAAATGGGATATTAGCTATCATTAATACCTAAAAATGAATTGGATTTTGTATTATGTAAGGTCAGGGCTCTCAGGGGATGGGGAATAAGATGAGTTAGTTGCTTTTGCTTTGTTTTTGAGTTGAGTGTTGCTATGGCTGGGCTTGGACTTGAGGGCTTCTTCCTGCCTCGGCATCTTAAGTGCTGGGTTGCAGTTAACAGGCATATACACTACAGCAAATGCTCTCACGTGGATCAGTTTGGGATAGGGAGTTGGGGGCAAATTAGGAAGATTATAGACTATTCAGGAGAATTAGGCCATATACCAATGAGCTTCCTTTGAGTAGCTAGTATTCAACATGAAGCACGGTTTTCCTGATCTTGGAAGTGTCCCCAGAATCCCAGTGAGGCACTGGTCTTGCACAATTCAAATAAAAAAGCTGAGAAGTTGCACTTAAGTGTAGGAGATTTCATCATTTCCTATTTCCCCATTTTAATCATTTAGTAAATATTCCTGTTCTTTTCCATGTTTTTCTAGCCCAGACTGATTTTAACTTTACTGTTTAGTCCAGCCTGCCCTTCAACTCATTATCCTGCCTCTGTCTCCTGACTGCTGGGATTACATATGTATACCATCACAGATGTCTAAACCTGTTCTTTTAGCATTCCTATGTCCTTATCAGTATCTGATTAGTGATTCAGACCTCCTAGACAGTTTTAGTCCTTTTGGAACACATTTTTGTCTCATAATAATCATAATAACAATTACCACTTGATGAGCACTTACTGTTTGCTATAAACCATGCTAGGTCCCAACATATTATGTTATTTCAACTTGAATCTAGCTAAGCCCCAAGTATATGATCTTTCTGTTAAGCCACAAGGCTTCATTTTACTGAACCCATGTCCTTCTTTTCTACTTCTAGCAGAGCATCACAAACTGGAGATCACAAACTCTTTGATCAACCAATGAGAA
Organism: Lophiomys imhausi; assembly: GCA_907164525.1. NCBI lineage: Eukaryota > Metazoa > Chordata > Mammalia > Rodentia > Muridae > Lophiomys > Lophiomys imhausi. The sequence continues at coordinate 4,564,683 of CAJQZJ010000953.1, forward strand.
GTTCCTGACAGAAATTGCAAACTGGTCAGGGTAGGGACTAGTGTCCAGGTTAATTTAAAATTTTAGTTAGTAGAGAGATCTTATAATCACAAAAGTGCAAGGAAGGAAATGCCATGGTAATCATAGCATACTGGCAATAGTAGAAGCATATTGTGGTCATGTGGAGCACCTGGAATTTTCAGGGTCACCTACAGCCTCAAGGGACATCATGATGAATGTATTATAAGCATCATGCATAGAAGAATGAGAAGTTTCTATATTTAGGGGTCAAAATGACTTTAGTCTTAGTCTTCAGGATACAACCTTGGGTACACTCCATGCTTCAGTATTTTTTAGGTGTAAAGAGGAGAGGTCAGTCTCTACTGTCTAAACAGTCTTCCAGCTCTTAAATTTTCCATTGTAAGTTCTCTTTACCCAACATGGCGAAAAGCGGAGTCCCAGTGGGTTGAACAGAATTTCTAACATTTCACCCCCAGTGAGACATCCCTTCTTTTCAATTAAGCAAGTGGGTTGCCTATGGCAATCCAACTTCAATAAAGTGTGTGCCCTATTTTGTAAACATGTGTTATATAATTGAATGGTCTGTTTTATGGAGCTCTGTGTTGAACTGTCCTCTTCCTCTGGCAACCCTTAATTTCTTCCACCAGTAGCACCTTGCTTTTCCCATGTCTCCCATGTGAAACCCAGTCTTCTGAGCCTTGTTAGGACGATTTCTTGGTTTCAGCCTTTGAACTAGTAGTGCTACAGAAAATACTCAGAGAATGATGTTGGACATAGTGATGTGCTTCCACAAAACCACAGATTCAGACATCTGCTTTTCAATGGATCCTTAATACTAGAAAGCATCACTGAAGCCAGGTAGCTTGCTCAGTGGTGTTACTAAATCTTTTCATAAAAATATTCATTTTGTGTAACTTGTCGAATATTTCATACCTTTTAAAAAAATCTATGCTAGCCCCTAACCAGATTCCCAGCCACCAAATTTTCATGTTATTAAACCCATTAGCTGCCCTTAGGCTTTTCCCCAGGATGGCAGTGTTTCAAAACACTGTTTTGAAATGTTCCTTTGGACCTCAGAGTCCATTCCAGACACCTTGGAACTCAGTAAATGTGCAATAATACAATTTTCCATAATACAGTTTTCCTTTTCAAGCAGCCCAGCTGTCTGTGATCTCCAAGTCCCAGCTCACTATATTTGATGAAGGGTGTATTCAAAATGAGCAGTTGAAATGGTCCCATAAAATGTCTCCTCCATATCCTTTTTATCTTCTCATTGACAAGCATAGGGCCTCTCTGTGGGGTTGCCTGTTGAGAGGCTGACATTGTTGGGGCAACAGGCCCAAGCTGGTATGATAATTTTCATTTTTCGTGTTTGCTTCCCTCTTATTGTTATTGATATAGATATTTTTTCCCAAGAGGTACCAGGGGAATGTTACTAGAATTTGGAAGGTTACAGTCCTTCAAATGGAAGAGGAGGGCTAACAAGGAAAGTGCAGAAAGACTTGAACACTACTCCTCCCTCATTTGCTAATCTTTCCTCACTCATCTTCAGTCTGTGGGTTTCAATGATTTCACTAGAAGTCGTGATGTCTCTCAAATTCATTTCCTATTGGTTTAAAAGCATGGGCGAGGGTACAAAGAAGATATTATAAAACAGACTACACATTCCAATAATGGAGCCATTCAATAAACCTAGAACCAGAGCATCATACAAAAAATGGCAATATTCTGCATCCATTTTTTTTTACCTCATGTGCCCGAGAAAAATATTTACCTGAGACAACACAAACTCAAATAATGGGATAATTATGTTTCAATTGTGACTTCTAGACCCATAGTGTTTTATGTCTTGCTCTTTCTAGAATAGTTGAGGCTAACAGATATGTGTGTTCAAATCATTCTTAACTGATTTATTAACACTAGCTAGCCACTCTTCTTGTTGGATAGTACTGTGAAATCCATTAATAAGATAGGTAACTTTTCTTGCATATGCTATCTATCCATCCATCCATCCATCCATCCACCCACCCACCCATCCATTTTTACTTTTGTGAATATCTTCGCTGACAGGTACTGCAATAACTGCTAGAGAGGCAAAGATGGAAATGACATGATGCTTTCCTGAAGTAGCTCATAGTCTGCATGACAAGTACTACAGCAGATAGAAAGGGAATAATAGACGCAAGCTGTCAAAAACTTCATGATCTCGTCAAGGACAGAAGTTTTAAATACCTTAAATGATGTAAGGACAAGACAATACAGTCTTGAAATCTAGCATTAAATCAGTTAGCCAGGCAATTAAGTGAGAATGGGGAATCAACAGAAGAGGAATATAGGCTGTAGGAGGTACAAAAGATAATAAAGGAAGAAAAATTTCAGAAACAAAGGAAAGGAAGGAAAGCTTTAACCCTAAGTTTTCATTAATGTCCCTATTGGGTTTTCATGAACATAAAAATGTAATATAGAATAAATATTATCCAAAGTGGTTGTCTTTAAGTTTGTGGCCCCTGGTGGGTCAACCATGTTCCAGTAGATGGCTACACACTCATAACTATATGAGCAACATAAATGAAGTTTGGTCAGTTACTAAAAATGAGAGAGAGGACATGAAATTTGAATAGGGTAGATACATAGGTCTAAGAAGAGTTTGGGGGAAGAGCAGGAAATGAATATGATTGATATACATTATATGCATGTATAAGATTGTCAAATAATTAATACAGATATTTTATTAAAATATTACCTGGTTTCTCATCTGTATATACAGAGAGGCGCAACCAGGAGAAGAAACAGGAAGCCATAAATTGCATATAACTATGATTTGCCTTATCTCAAAACATCAGATCCTTTCTATTCTTATGGATAATCAATGATGAGGTACACACAAGAATGACTATTTGCATTCTGAATTGAGTTTTTTTGGTATCTCAATGGAATTTTTCAATATTCTCTGCATTTTAATACTTATTTTTAATATCAAGAAGATTAAAGTTATTGTCATTAAAGAATTGGCATCTCTGTTCATCCCAAATGTTTTTCACAATCTAAACTAAAATGAAAAGTGCTAACCCTAATCTTTGTTCAAGCTAGTAATAGGTGTGGTTGGTTTTCAGGTGAACACTAAAGATCTGTTATCAGCTAATCTTCAATACTTATGTTTGAATGGATAATATGCACAGACACAAAATTTTCTCTAGACTTGGGTATAGCATCTGTACTCCTATAGTGTACAGATTTCTCTGAACAAACTGACAAACTGAGAAGCTTTATAGATGGATATAATGAGAATGATATTTTTTTCTGAAATTCTTAAAATCCTTCAAATGTAGTTGGGGATGTTCAGGAGACAAGATTTGAAGCAGAAGTGTCAAATATGTAGGAATGGAAAATATCACCAAATAATGCAAATTGTGTTTGGATGAACTAAAATATTTTTCTGGAGCTTGTTAAACTGGTATTATATCTTTTTTATAATAACAGTGATGAGGATGAATACTGCAACAGTGATGATGTTGATGAAGATAATGTTTCATGTGTCTGAATTTTGTATTCACTCACAAGTGACTCAATTTTTGTATTTTCATCTGGACCTTTTCTAGCACTAAGGAAAAAGAGACTGATATTTTTTTCCTCAAAAAACAAGTGTTTTAGAGTATGCTAGAATTTGGTTTTCTTTTTCTCTGCATGTGTGTGCTTGCAAACATGTTGTATATATTTGCATGAGTATTTGTGTGTGTGTGTGTGTGTGTGTGTGTGTGTGTGTGCGCGCGCTTCTGTATATGGATGCATGTATTTATAGGTAAAAGTCAGAGAACAACCTTGAGTTTTGATCCTTGCATCCCACATTTTTTGAGGCAGGGTGCCTTGCTGTTCACCACTGCATATTCCAGGCTAGCTGGCTTGCAAGCTTCCAAGAATCATCTTGTTTTTGCTGTAGGAGTGTTGTGTTTATAGATATGAGCTCCCAATCTCTGCTTTGTATAGATTCTGGGAACTTGAAATCAAGTTCTCATGCTTATATAGTATCACTTCCATCCACTGAAACATCTTCTTAGCCTAGAATTTGACTTTTTAAAAGGGTATTCTTTATCAAGGAATATTAAACAGAATACTGTGAGTTGAATATTAAAGGTAACCTTTCAGAAATTCACAACTAAAATGGAGGTCAAGAGATCAAAATGGATTATAGGTGAAAGGGAGCAAAAATTAGAAATATCATTGCTCCAAATTTCTATTGATTGAGGGGTTTGGAATGAACTAAATCTCCAAAGTCACAACTTAAAGACACATTGCTGAATATTTATTCAATAATGATATTTTAAAACACATTGGTTTCAATTACCATTGCACCTTAAAAGTTATTGCTTGCTGTATAAATAATTATCACATTAATTAGATCATCTTCTTTGCCCAATGATAGGGTAGGTCTTTGGATTTACCTGGGGAAAAGCTTTGAAATATATACTTCAAAACATATACTTGTTGGGAATAATGATGAGAGACATTCAAGTTCAAGTGATAAAGAAAACTTAGAAAGCTTTTGGTTACCACAATTCTGAATGCAATGGTTTGATATCAGAGAAATAAATTCAATATATATTCCAACATTATATATATACCAATGTTGGTAATGCTGATAGGAATATGAAAATCAATAAGGGAAGAAACTATTCATTTAGCAAGTGTTCTCAGAGCTTCCTTGCTATTGTTAATTTATTCACTAACCATTTATTGAATGCTAGTTCTTTGCAAAGCTATATGTCAGCTATAGAAGAAAATAGTTACAGCTAACATGTGTTGAGTGTTTATTGTGTACTGGGTATTGTAATGGTTTTATGGAGATCATCTCATTTATTCTTTCTGTGATCATATTTGCCTAAGCCTTGAACAGAAAAACACCAAGAACCCGGAGGCACCAGTTAAATATTGCCTAAAACCATACATTCAGTAACTATGAGCACAAATACTCAGTTCTTCTTCTATCTGACTTCAGAGTCTATGATATTAAACATGAAGGCTGAGGCAGAATTCCAGCCCTTAAATAAAGAGTTCTCATATTGCTAATTATAAAAAGAATAGGGATGAGTGCTAGAATTATGATCTATAGAAAGTTCAGAGTTCAGAGGAGACTGTAATTAATTCTACCTGAAGATTTTACACAGGAATTGACATTTTAATTGGACAAGGTGATAGTTTAAAAATACTCCTTGGAAATAGGAAGGAGGAGCTTCTTGTAGGTACTGGAAATAGTATAAAGCAAAACAGAGTGACTTGAGCTTGCGTGGTATGTTTAACAATTAATACAGCATAAGACAAGTAGGGGGGAATTGTTTGCGAGTGGGAGCAATGGTAGGTCAGATATCAGAAGTAAAACTGGAAAGGTAAAATGGGTACAGCTTATTGGGTATCTAGACTGCTATATGTTGGTGTGTAGGTTTATTCTATAGGTGGAAGGAAGCCCTACTTTTTTTTTTAAATATAGAGCAGTATCAGATATACATTTATGTTTTCAAGAGAAAACTCTAGGGAAATGGAAGTGATAAGAGGTTCAAAAGAGACAGGGATGGGAGTCAAATTAGAAGGTTATTATAGCAACTGAAATAGTACAAGAGAGGAACTGAGCTTAGAATGAGAATAAGGGTGTACTTTACTTTGTAGTGAAGATGTCCAAAAGGGGTATGACAATATGGGCTTGATGTCTTGTAGATTGTGTGGCAGAAAAGACATGGAGAGGGAAAAAGGAAGTGAGAAGGAAAGAGAGAGGGAGAGAATGAGAGCTTTGACAGTATCGCAAACCACAGAATGTCTGAAGTTATAAAAGTGAGAATAGTGGAGGTTAGAGTAATGTCTCAGTGGTTATGACAACTGGCTACTCCTTTAGAAGACCCTGGTGTGATTTCCAGCACCCACATGGTGTCTCGCAAACATCTATAACTGTAGTTCCAGGGGATCTGACAGCTTCTTCTAGCCTCTGTAGCCACTGTATGCACGTGGTATACTGACATGCATGCAGACAAAACACCTATACACATAAAATTAAAATAAATTAAAAATAAAAAATAATTATTCTAATAAATGAAAATAATCATCAATAAAAGTGTTCATCATATAAGGTGTGGATGAAAAAAGACGTGTCTAAGCAGTTGACTGAAAATAAAAGTGGAGAAATAGGAGAAGCTGGAAGGAGATCACACCAAACAAAGGAAGGGGGAGATGATTGATGGTGGCAACTAGTTATAACGATGTCAATTAGACTTAAGACTGGGAGCTGACAGCAGGATGTGACTATTAAGGGACCATTGTAGCTTAATGTGACCAGCTTCTATTACATAGATTTTGGGGCAAGTGTAAAGAACACATAATCAAGGTAGATATACTACTATTCCTTCAACGTATTTGGCAGTGAAGGCAAAACCTAAACGTATGTCCTGTTGGCAATTTGACGGAAATTCTACCACAAAGCACCTCTGCTCCTATCCAGCTGTGACGGACTTCTGAATTACCTATAGCTAAGAGGCCCTGTAAAATTCTAAATTTTGAAGTTTGTTTTTTAGGATCTTGGTAGTATAGGGATATTTTAAAAATTCAGATTCTGCCGGGTGTGGTGGCTCACACCTTTAATCCCAGCACTTGGGAGGCAGAGGCAGGCGGATCTCTGTGAGTTCAAGGCCAACCTGGTCTACAAATCGAGTCTAGGACAGCCAGGGCTACACAGAAACCCTGTCTAGTAAAAACAAAACAAAAGAAAAATGAGATTCTTCTGTAGGCTCCCTTCCATTCATATGCTGATATCGTTTCAGTCCGTATCAACTATATAGAGAGCAGACAAATGTTTGGGACAGAGTGCTTCTAGAAATAAGCTATCTTATGATTTTGATGTCCTTTCGATTGCCTGTATAATATTCATACCATTGTTTAGCAGCCCTGCATTTTGATAAGGCATTGCTGATAGAATGTTACTGGTTAAAAATGTTCATGTATTTTTGAAAATGGCCCAGAATATTTTAATCTGACATTTCTACATCCTGGACATGCCTTCTCTACAACAAACCCATAGTTCATGGGTATTTTGACAAGTAAAGAAAATGCTAACATGTCACTACATTGGTGTTCCTGGCTGATGAGGTATTGGTTCTTACTGTAGCATTCAAGGGCCATAATGCACTTTGTATGTTAAATCAATACCCCATAAAACTCCTGCATAACTGTTGGCTTATTATTTAAAGTAAAGGAAGAACAAATCAATTCCTTTAGTGTCAAGGACATTCTTGAGAAAGGGCTGAACAGAATGGGCAGGATGATTGCCATGAAAGAATCAGTGAAATGGAAAGCTAGGAATTATGCTTACAGATCAGTGGGAGCCCTCTGGACTGCTCACACTTACTAGTTGGGTTCTCCCAACCTGAAAGCAGGAGGCCAGCTCACACTTTCAGGACACATGCTTTCAGCACATGCTTTCAGAAGTATCAGGGCCTCTTCTTTGGTGGCAAAGCGACCCACATAATGTTAGAAATTAGATTTAGATACCACTACTTGGGAGTCCCAAGAGTAAATAAAGTTTTAAGTCAATAGGTAAATGGGGTGCAATGAGATGCTAGGATATATTTGGTGGTGTGTGGAATTAGAGGGGAGAGTAGAAAACAGACAGGCAGGGTTGCTCCAATACCGTGAGCAGTTCAGCCACAGTCAGCATATTGATTTCCAGAGTAAGAAGAAACGTCAGGGGTCATCTAACCCAGTGGTTCTCAATGCTGGCAGCATATCAGACACACTGGGGAATTTTAAAATGATATCAAAGCTCAGGCTTTGCCACTGTCAATTAAATCTGAAACCCCGAGGCTAGGATTTAGCGTCCATATTTTTAAAAACTCCCAAGGTGATTCTGATGTGAATCGGAGATTAAAACCACTACTCTAGTTCTACACTGTTAGGTTTAAAGTGGGGAAACTGAGGCATAAAGAGGGGAGATGCCTTCTGCTTCCTCTGATTGATGCTATTGGATGAGACACTAGAGTAAATGTTGCTAAGTTAGTAACTGGGAAAGAAGCAGTTTCCTAGCAGCAACTAACCATTAGCTTTAATCTAAATTCTTACCTTGTTTGTATTATAATTTTTGATTAAAGTTGTCTGTGCTTCTAATGACATTAAGACACTGAAGATATATGTTTATTGTTGTACATGCAAAAGCATGGCCTTCATTCATCATCTATTTTGTGTCTGATATCTTAAGATACATGCTGTATGCTATAGAGACCATTTGTATAGGATCTTTCCTGTAGGAAAGGTCTTGGATTTCAAAGATGCTTATATTTAGGCAACTGAACAAAGAAGAGGAAGACAAAATAAGCCCATAAATGAATTTGATGCCCTTGGAAAGTCACTTAGCTTTATTAATGGGGAAAGCTGTTTCTTGGTCACACTGACATTGTTAAGCAGAGATGTTTAGCATTCATTACAATGCTTGCAGGTGTTTGTTATATATGACAATTTGGGTGGTCATGATGAGGTGTACTTCAATACCAAATGGGGGGAAGGAGTGTGTCACTTCCAGTCAAGTCTTCAGTACGATATCAGAGAGAGGAAATGTGATCTAGAAGAGGGAGTACATTTAAGAAAAATTATTTGAGGACTGTATACTATACATGAGTCCTTATCATCCCCTCTTCAACCCAAATCCAGTGCCCTCTCCCCAATTAATTACCTATTCTTCTTCTTTTATTATTATTGATACAGACACACACACACACATACACACACATGGGCTTAGCACTTAGACTACCTTTGTGGGAGCTCATTCCTGAAGGAAATGGGTTCTCCACCCAGCAGTCACTGACCTCTTCATCCAACAGTAAGCCATCATAGAATGTCCCCTGTTCATGCTGGTATGTCAACTGGTGTCATTATGCTGATCTTCACAACCATATTGGTGAGAGTTCATGGGTGCTTTTCCCCCTTTCATATCTAGAGGACATTATGTAACAACAATAGGCATTCTACTCCTCTAGCTCTTAAAGTCCTTCTGTCCTCCTTTCCAGGTCTTAGGTGTAGGGTATTGCATTGTGCATATGTTAATTGAGATTGGACACTTCATTTCAATTGCTGATTACTATATATGTCCATGTTGTGTCCACAAAAGAGGGGGCTCTTACAATCTATCTGGCCCCTCTTCTTTGATGTTCCCTGAGCCCTAAATACAGGGCCTGTGTTGCAGATTTATCAGCTTAGGTTGAACACACCACAGTCTTATTCTCTACATTTTGAACAGTTTTTCTCTGTAGTAGCCTCCACCTATTTCAAAAAGAAACTTCTTCAATGAAGGGTGAGAGACCTTTTATTAGAAAAGTCATGAGTATAGGAAAATCATATACATATTGGCTCGAATCCCAGTTTCCCCTATTTTCAACTTCCTATGTAGGGAAAAATCTTTTTGAGAACCATTCTTTGTCTAATGTGAAGATACAAATGCTGACAACACCCTTTCTGTACCTCCTCTCAGAGGTCTCATCCTGTCTTTGGTCAAAGCTATAAGTAATAGGGTTTCTACTGTAGCATTAGCCTGTTATTAGCCAGGGAAGAAAGTTTAGATCTGCAGTGTCCTGAGGATTCTTTTACATGTGTGTTCCAGAGTGCTACTATTTTTATCTCAGCATGGTCCTGTATTTCCATATGTACCATTAGAACATAGGGAATTTTGTTCATTTGGCACCCTTTAAGTACCTATGCATTCCTTTCATCTGATCATCTTTACCCTGAATATTTTCCAAACGGTATGCTGCTATAACATAAATAATGAAAACACCATATTTTATTTACATTATAGATACAACTTGATGCTATATTGAGCTGGTCATTTGTAACTTGGATCCTATTATTTGTGTGTCATCTTGCTTTTCTTTAGGATAAAATTTACTTATTTATAAGATAAAAGATAGACTTTGATCATATTGCAATGTATTTTATCGTAATTTTTATTCCTTATTTTACTTGTGGTAAGTAATATCAACTTCATAGGATTGTTGTCAAGGTTAATGAAACTAATAAATATAGAAAGGCTAGACACAGAATAGATGCTTGATAAAAACTGATTTTCATGTTTCCCCTGAGTATTTCTAAAGACAGCCAATATATATTTTTTTACACATTTGGAGAGTATAGGAATGTTCAAATGTTTTATGATCTATAATAATATTTTCTCTTTATTCCAACCCATAAAGCAGGTAGCTGTGTCAACATATTTTTAAAAGGAACAAGATGAAACACAAGAATATGCCTCTCTTAGTGTTACCAAGAGTTAGCAGGGCCAAAAGTTGAATGTGGGCTAACTGGTTAAGAGCAGTTGCGGCTCTTGCAGATGACTCGTGTTCATTTTCCAGCACCTACATACCGAGAAGCTCAAAACCATGTGTAACTCCAGTTTCAGGGAATCCTGTACACTCTTGTGGTCTCTGTGTGGATCTGGATGCACATGGATTGTGAAAATACGCTGAGGCCCTCACACATACAAATAAACAAAAGAAATCATTTTTAAAAGTTAAATTCAGACATAGGGCTTTTATTGATTATGGTTGTCATGGAGAATTCAGTTACATTAGTTCAAAGTTGGCAGTAGCAGAGAACATTAGGGGAGTGAGATTGTTCTGAGAAAGAAATGAGTCCTTTCCTAAGATTCAAATAAGGACATCAGGCTTAACATCTGTCTATGTATATCACAAATTTGAATTTCTAGACTGCTGATTGTAGAAGGACTCACACTATCATTACTCTTCCTCACCCTTGTTCATTAATACCCTTTTAAGACATTTCTCAAGCTCTTTACAAGTGAAGAATATGCATGGTTTGCCAAGACCTTTCTGGTACATTGAGGTAGCTCAGCTGCTCAGTGTGACCCTGTTGTGGGCTGTTTGCTCTCCCTTTCTTTTCCTTCCCCATTCAGTAGAGTGACTCATCATATGACCTTGAACAGAGGCTTTTGTTCTAAACTTGGTGCTTGAAGCATGAAGCTAAGAATATGGACCTGCTCCCAGGGTGCTCAGGTGGACTAGATAATTTCTGCATTTCAAATGTGAAAGATTTTCTAGTGAGTCCCATGAGGCTGAGGATCCCCTGAGGTGATGTGACAGGGGGCTGGCCCATAATGCCCACAGCCTGTGTCTCCTGTCCCCATCTGAGTCTAGGCTGCCTGCCAAGTGCTATTTTGGAAACAAGGCTTGAGTCGTCCATCTTTTGAAGGTCGTGGATGTTCTGCTTCATAGAAACGCATGGAGCAGAGTGTACTGAGACAAACTTCAGTGTCATCACTACAACTTTAATCAAAGCGATGGTGGTCCACATTCACAGACACAGTCAGTACTTGCTACTCAGTGGGTGGCATTGTGGATGATATTCATGTGGGAAGAAAGCACAGGAAGCAAATCAGAGTAAGTTCCAGGAATAGCCTTAAAGACTATGCCAGGCATTGCCCTTATTAGTCACTGGACATTGTGGAGGTCTGGAGTAGAGTCTACAGCATCCAGCGGCTATTTACCAGCTGTTATGGGAGTATTTAATATTTTAAGAATTGCTGTTACTTACTGATCAATTTGGCTCAAGATCAGTATTTTACTTACTGTGGAATGAATGCATCAGATTATTACTTGGAGTGGATTTTATTACAGATTGATTCAATGAAGTCTATGATATTGCTCTTCCCATACATACCTTATTTTAATAATGCAGTTGTTGGATAAAATAGAATTTACTTCTTTGGGTTTCTTTTTTTTTTGGTCATGTGCCTGTGTGTGTGTGGTGTACACACATGTGTTTATGCATATATGTGCGTGCTTGTAAATGTGTGGCTACATATGCATATGTGTGAGCATATAATGGATACCTGAGGCTAATGTCAAAAGTCTTTCTTGATTACTCTTTACACTTTTCATCCAGCCAGGTTCTCTCAGCTGAACCCCAAACTCACCAGTTTGACTAGGTTAGCTAGCCAGGTTGATCCAGTGATCCCCTGTTTCTGCCTTTGGAGGTATGAAATGGAAGGGGACTGCCATATCCAAATAACATTTACATGACAACTGTGGAGCTGAGTGCTAGGCATCAAGCTGGCTTGGCAAGTCTTTTACTCACTGATCTTTCTTCCTAGCCCCAAGGCCTACTGTACATACATATATGCATGTAAAATTCACATACACATGACAAAAATAAGATTAAAATAATTAAAGGCTAGAAGTTAGGAGTAGGCACATTTCAAGATATTAGTAAGGGAAAATACTAATTTAACATTTTTTCTTTGTCTTGAATGGACATGTCAGTAAAGGAAAGCACAAGTATAAAAAGACAATGTAAAAATGCATAGCAACATAGTGAAGGATGCTGGGCAACAGGAATATATTCTCTTTGATTTGGCATCCTTTGTAGCTGGAATGAACCAAAGCCCCTCCTACCCTATATTTAAGGAAAAATAGTCAGCCATTTCTACCATGTGATGAAGGATGCACTAGTAATCCCCTTGTCCATTACTGTTATTGCCACAAGCTAATGAAGGCCTTAAAAGGCTATCTAGAAATGTATTTCTTGTTAACCAGGCTGCTCTAATTTGAAGGGCCAGGAATGTAAGTTGTTTTTTGCCTTGACGAATTTAACACATAACAATAGCTCATAAGTCTCCCAGCTGTTTCTTTGAGAAGCAGGAAACAGGATTCTTAGGTAAAGGACAGAATCTTATTATGGAGTGGACAGAGAGACAAGATTATGAACACCTCAGCCACCTGGACTGAGAGAGCATAAGGGGAACCCTAAACTCCCAGGAGAAATGGAACTCAATGACAAGAAAAGGGGAGGCTGAGGTATAGAGAAGGCAGCGGGAAAAAACCAAGGACAAGTACGACTTTAGTCAAGTCCACTTCGAGGTCACAGGGGCACAGCTTTCTTTGTCCAGAGAAATATCATTAAAATGAATTAGGTTCGCCAAATGCTTTCTTGGTCTGGTATTTCGAACTCTTGACTAGATGCCTTTCTTTGAAAACTCAGCCGTGACTGGGCATAGTATGTTAGGAAATCAGACCAGTCTCATGTCAAATGCTTTTCTCTTTAGTTAATAGCTCCTAATATACTAGATAACATAAATGTCAGTTCTGTAACTCAACCTCAATCATCAAGAAAAAGTTTCCATTGCTAATCATTACCACACTGTCTTTTAGCAAAGCCATGCCCTCTATTCATGTCCAAGTACCAGATTCATAAGTTGGAGCCATGGGTACATCTTCCAGGTTATATATTCTCTAATCTAGCACCTGTGGAGCAGTGTAAGGTTTCATTTTTTTTAATGCTGGTAATTTTCATCATAAAGTGGATTGTTTTTAAAAATTTCTTCCTCACAGTTTGGAATACAGCTAATCCTCTTAACTCCTGCATTTACTTCTCCCATACCAAGTGATGGGATGTGATGATATTACAAATTAGCAGTTTATAATCTGCTGATATAGTGCAGATGAAGTTCTTATGTCTTGAGGCCTATATAAGAAGGTGTCTTGTTGCATAGGGTCTTAATTTGCATTAGGCTTTTGTCCAGGTTGCTAATTGCATGGATAGCTTATGTTTAAACAAGGAGGGAAGTGTGGCTTGCTACACATAGAACTGAACATAGGATTCTGCAGGATCTTTCTCTCTCAGATCCTCTTTTCATCGTAAATCCTTTCACTACATTTACTCTTTGGAGCAGAAGTACCCAGTTGCTGGGAGATAGTTGTTTAACTGACAACATTTGATCGTGGTGGGGACTACACTGACTCATGAATTGCTAAACTGGCTCAGATCAGATACAACAAAATGACAAGGAACAGCTAGGCTGAGGAAGGAACCCATTTGAAAGGCAGTGGCCTACTGGGGAAGGGTTGAAACAGGTGAATTTGTTAGGGGTTGGTGGTTACCTGAGAACAGTGTAGGAAATGCCTGCTTAGCTGGCATTGATGCCATCTTTGAGTGGGGGGAGCACTGAAAGTGGGGCATATGAAGGATAAAGAGCATCTAGTTCCCTCTTTTGCCAATACAGAGGACAGGTAGTTTGTCTTTTCTGTTGCTTCTTCTAGCCACCCCCCCACCCAACCCCCATTATCAGGCTGCTTCAGGTTCTTAGAGTTTTTGCCTTGGCTGCTGTGCTAGAGGTCTGGCTCTTGGCACTGGCTGGGCTTTCTCAATTCTCCTGACTCATCCTGCAGACTCAGTGTCCTCTCCAGTGACCTTCTGAGGGCCCTGAGCTCATGGCCTTGACTTTGCTGGCTCAGGGAGGTCTTGGACGAGGTGGAGTTTGCAGCTGACCTATGCTGCAGTTTTGTTAGCTTTGCAAGATCTGAACACTATTTGTTCTGTGTGTGTGTGTGGGGGGGGTGTCATTGCAGAAATGTCTGTGGTCCTATCAGCACCTTTTGCCCTTTGGCAGCATCAGATAGTGCTAAAAATCTATTTGAGGACTCAGATAAGAATCAGTTAGGAAACACAGTTATCCAGGGGCTTCTACGCTGAATGGGATTTGACCAAGCTTTACAACACACTTATGCTTGGAGATGGCTTACATGGTTTATTCTTAAGTGTTTATTCACTTATTGCTCTTTATTGTAGTCTCTCCCTATACACAATTCTGGAAGAAAATCAGGGGGAAAACAGTGTTTGCTTGATATAATCTTTTTGCCTGCCGCTCTTTTTCCTACTTAAGAAACAACATTTGTGCTATTCATACAGAACTGTCTTTAATTATGTTATGGCTATCTTGCAGTGGTGGTGGTGGAGTCTTGGCACACCATTAAGGAAAGCACAGGAGTCTAGCCCTGCTTCTCAACTACTGTTCCCCCTCCCTCTATCTCTGAGGAGTTGGACCCAACCTTGTTGATTCCCAGAGCTCTGCTGGATATGAGACGAAATGCATAGGGATGTGAACTGCAGCAGCTTCCCTGAGTTTTGTTCCACTGGCAGAGCAGCTTAAGACTCAGATGGGAACATTTACAGGCAGGGAACTGTTCGTGCAAACCTATCTGGAACTGTCCCTCCCGCCATCTCTTCTCCACAAACCCTACTCAAAGCACAGAACAAATAGTGGCTAAAAGGAGGAAGAAACGCTAGGAAAGCTCTATTCCAAAATCAGTGTGGCCACTGACTGTCACGCAATTCTGAGGAAATCAAAGCTTTAATACTAATAACAAGAATCTTCAAATCTCTGGAAAAGGCACAGAGATAGTGGTGGCTGGGGACATGAGGATCACTTAGTTTTAACTCATCAAAGGTTTTCCATCTTAGAGAAAAACGGACAGGAACTGAAAGAGAGAATGATGGGAGTGAGTGTGGTATTTATCTGCTTGTTCAGTGCTGGCTTTTTGATTACTTTCATGTGCTCTAGAGGTTTGCCTTTATCTGTGCTTTCCCTCCTAGAGGGCAGAGATCACCTCTGTTGTCCTGGTTTTGTACAGCACCAGGAAAAAAGCATAAAGCTGCCTGTGACTGGCTCTGTGATGGCTACTGGATCTGAGTCTTGAGACTGCATCCCTAGGTTAGGCTAGTGCCTATTTTTTCCCTGGGTAGCTAAAGATGACATTGAGCTTCCTTGGGCTCAGTGATTTTTCTTAGCTGTAATGCAGTTCCCATTACTTTAGCTGACCTCTGTGACCAGCTACATCCCTTTCTTGGGCCCCCAGCAACTGCTCATTTTCTGCCACAGCTAGGCACACCCAGTTTTGTTAGTACTCTTCTTGAAGCAACTTGAGGGCAGGACTTGTCCTGTCATCTCTATGGACTCCAGTCCCTGTTGTTTCCTTGTTGGTAGAATTGAAGAGCTAGTTCAGTACCCTGTACATGCCCTTGAATTACTGACATTGAAGTTTATTAAAGGATACTGCCTACAGAATAGAATGGCTGCACCAAACCAACAGCAAAATTCCCTGCCTACTTGCTGCTCTAAGGAAGGTGGCATCACAGTGCTATGCCAGGAGAGGAGAGGAAGGAAAATAGGAAGGCACATAATTTTTAAAAATTTAATTATCTTTTATTTCTTCAAGTTACATATCAATTGCAGCCCCCTCTCTCCTCCCCCTCCATGTCCTATCCTCCTACCCTCTTCCTCCTGTCCCTCTTCTCCATGGAAGGCACATATCTTAAGATTAGTATTTGAAATAAAAGATTAGTGCACATGCCTCATTTGCTTCTAAACATGGCTTTCTGAGGAGAAACTAAGTCAAAGTGGTGCCATGGGCTTCCTGAAGTCCTATCATAGAGCACTGGGAGGTCAAATCTTCCCACCTATGGCCTCCACGGCACTGGGAGGTGGCTGCAGAATTGGGGGCTTGTTCTGTGCATAGTTTCTGGGCCCCGGTTACATAACGGCAACCACTTCACACTGTATAAGCTAGCTGCTCTTTTTGTTGTTGGTATTTTTTGTCTGATCAGATGGTTAAATATCAAGCATCAAAATGTAGTCACCAGGTAGTTTTCATATTCGAAATTTGTTTAGTTTCTAGACAGCCTTGCTAGAGCAGCCACAATGATGTCCCACAACTGTTACCACCTTTGGGACAACTGATGCTTATTTTATTATGGCCTACAGCAGTGAACCTAGGTTACTGAGGAATCCATATTCAAGGAGCTCTCCAGACATTGATAGATACTAGAGATCTGAGGTAGGGCAACTGATATCACTTTCCCAGGTCACTAAAATCACTATGAGAAACACGAGGAAAAACAAGGTGTACTTGGAGAATTGCATAGCAGCACATTCTCCAAGTAAACCTTGAGTTTTTGTTTTCATTACAGCAGAGGCAGATAATCAAACAATGTTTAGTAGGTATGAGTTAAGGAAGAAGTTGCCTAGTTTCTTTCAAGGACTTCTTGGAGCCCTCAATATGTTCCTGTGTATTGAGGTTGTTCAAGAGGAGATTATAGAGTATGCAAAATCATTTTGTGGGGTCTATTAATGTTATGCATGATTGTGCCCTTTCATAGTATGAAAAGAAATTAATTTTATTTATGTGTGAACATTCCAAATTCAGAACAGGGGGCCTGAGAGTTTTATCACTCTATGTGATTCTCAAACTTTACTGTGTTACAAGTGATCTGGAGTACTTGTTAGAATGCAGATTTAGAAGTTGTGCTCTCAGAGGTTGGGATTGAGAATCTGCTATTTTTAACAATTATTTCAAGGCATTCCAGTGCGAAATGCTGACATAATGTTTCTGTTTGAGCAGGCTGTTAAAACTTTCAGGCAACTGAGAATAGAGGAACTAGATTCTTGTATTACAGGGGAGAACTAATGGCATAGAAGTGTTAATTCGTCTTTCCCAAAAGACGATGGGTATTTCTGGAGAACAGCTTCAACTTGTTTCCAGTCTCTTCTCTGAAAGGTAAAAGTGATGAGAATGCTAAAGACTTGTGTTCCATAGGATTAAAAGAAGCTGTGTATACAGTTTACTGTTGGCAATGACTTTGGATTGACTTTCATGATTAAGATTGTTGGCTTCATGAAAATAATGGGGAATTAAAACTACATCCATAAGTTAATTTGTACACTTCTCTGGTGTCTTACTTTGTAGTAGAAAGTGTTGGAACTTCAGTATAAAACTAATCTAGACTAATACCCTAGTTCTTCCCTTACTGGCAATAAGTCCTTGAGAAAACTTAACTTGCTGTACTCTTCTTTCCTTCGCCTATAAAATATATCTAAAAATAACAGCCCCATAAGACTGATGAGAACATTAAGTGAATCAGCTTACATAAAGTATTTGGCCCAGTTCCTGGCACATGGTACATGCATATTAAATATGTTTCTTCATAATAAACAATTAAAACAATTCTATGCAGAGGTCGTTCTGTCTGAATAAAGAATCCTGCAGACCTGTATATGCTTTTCACTTTTGTATGTTCAATGTCCCTATTTATTAAATGGAATTAACAGTAGAACTGGTTTCATAGATTGCTGTATGAATTTAAATGATGTTATACATGTAAAAGCATTTAGCAAATACTTGACATAGCATAAATCAATGTTTAATAGCTATTATTACTGATATTATTATCCATTTTCTCCTTAACAATACAAGACATTCCCTAAATTAATTTGAACAAATAGTACTGCTTTAGATGAGAGATGTTGAGATGATTTCTTGTTTTTACAAAAGTTATAAGTAATTAGTAATTTATGCCAGAAACTTAAATATAACACTTGGCACATAGGAACAAACACATTGTCATTGGCACTAACCCACCTGGAGTCCTTGATGGATAAATTGGCTTTCTGTGGAACCTTTTAAAGTCTGAGGTTGTGACAAGGCAATATAGTAAAATTGACCTCTGAGGGTAACATCAAAACCCCAAAGATGTTTAGAGAACAGTAAACATTATGACTAAAAACTAAGACCATAACACATCATTATTTTTAAAGCAGAAAGTTAATATTTCTGATATAAAAATAAAAGAATGGAAGCTGCAGGCCCTGCACTTCCTATATAATCAGATATATTTATCCTTCTCAGCTCTCTGAGGTGGTTGAAGAATAGACAGCTTGAGTCTCATAGCTAAATTTTGAGTTGTTTAGGAATCAAGAGGGCGTTCTAGATCTAAGAAGATGGTTATAATAGTGATGCAAGTTAGTATGAAAGCTAAGTCAGTTATAGAACTTTAAACTCATGGAGATGGTTAGAATGTAGAAGGTTAAAGTCAGGGGCCAAATATGTATGAACTGGACATTGGGAAGGTATACTGGGCCATCTAACTCTCATAAATGTGGCATATTTAATTCTGCTGTTTTGTATAGAATTTACTGTTATAAGAGAAAGAACCATTTGTTGGATTGAAAAGGGAAGCTGTTGGGGGGAAGAGGGTGGAAGGGTGGGACAGGAAGGGGGAATAGGGAAGGGTTTGTGACTGAGATGTAACTTGAAGAAAAAAAATAAAGTACTTATATAAAAAAAATAAAAGAATGTCAGGAATATTTGAATTTACATCTGCAAGGTAGTATTTTTTAGATTCATTTGTTTTTATTTTGTGTGTGAGGGTGCTTTGCCTGCATGTGCATTTGTGTAACATATGCATGCAATTTGAGTGGAAGACAGAAGAGAAATTCAGATCCCCTGGAACTGAAGTGGCAGAAAGAGAGAGATGGGTTTGAACTTCCATGTGGGTGCTGGGAAATAAATTTAGGTCCCCCATAAGAATAACAAGTGCTCTTAACTGCTATAACATCTCTTCAGACTCTTATTGTGTTATATTTTGTGACAATTCTGGCAACGTTTACTCTCCAGGTTATTTCTTTTCCTAGAGACCTTAGGATCAGTTTTTGTCCATCAACAGTCACTAATGATGCAACCATTTCAAAGTTGGCAACTTTGACTTAACAGTGTGAAGACCTTCCAGGGCATTGCTGAATCGCATATGAAAGATAACTTCATGCAGTGTATCTTTAAGTCAGGAGCAAATTTTATTTTATTCTGACTCTTAAAAATTGGTAAACCTTATATCAAGTATTTGGTGCTTCTCTAGTAACTTGAATGCCCAAGTCTATTAATTCGAATATTCTGGCTCTGGAAAATGCTTAACAATAAAACTATATGATACAATAAAAATCAGTATATTTAGCAGATTTTGAGAGGTGCTTCAGTCATATATGGTTTACTGGTGAGAGGACAGAATGGAGGGAGAAACAAGAGGTGGAAGTAAGCTCAAGGATATGTCATGTTTTACATAAATTTATACATTTTGAATTTTTGACAGAGTTCTGAGGGCCTGTTGATTCAGCCACTGAGCTTCTCCTGTTGTGTGGTAGACAGCATTATACCATGCTTTGCTGAGACATTGACACATTTATGGTCCGTGGATCAAGAGAGCTCTTTAGTGCGTAAGATCTTTCAAATTCATATATTCTTTGGTGACAAAATAGCAAGAAACCAACAAAACCACAGCTGCTTTTTTTACAACATGACTTACTTTGAGAGCAGCTTAAGGACCCTTGTCCCCTCTCAACCAGCTTCCTTAGCAGACACAAGCATTCTCTACTTTGTACACTTCAGGTTTTCTTTCTTTTTTATCATTACGTAGATATATTTATTGTGTACCCCCCTTGGATTCGGGAATTACATTATTATTGCCTTTCAGTTGAAATTAAAAAAAAAAAAAACTTCTTAGTCAAAGGATGTGTGGGGATGAATGTAGGTATTAAGACATGGGTAGCCAGTCTTTTCCTTTGTGGTCTTAAGCTCCCTTTGAAAGTATCATGTATAGCACTTCAATTGTGGGTGAAAGAACAAAACTCAGTAAACATTTTATAATGTATCCTTTTGAACATTTTCAAGGGATATTACATGGACAAATAACAGGAAGGCTCACTAAACCACTATATTGTATTTCTGTATAACATATGGCTTCAGTATGAAACTTTCAAATATGTTCTTTGTGGCTATTTGTTAATGACATTGAATTATGCTTTGCCATGCCTTCACTTGACTAAATACATGTTCTACTTTCAGAATAGCCAAACTAAATGAAACATGGAGAACAATATATGCCAAAATGCATTTAAAAAACTAATATATTGCTTCAGAAAGTACCTTACATCTATTTTAAAGGGAGACATCAAGTAGTATACAGGTATTTCAAATATGGATATGCAAATATTGAAGGAAAGAAAATGTATATTAAATATGAATA
The DNA here is from genome assembly GCA_907164525.1 of Lophiomys imhausi. Taxonomy (NCBI): domain Eukaryota; kingdom Metazoa; phylum Chordata; class Mammalia; order Rodentia; family Muridae; genus Lophiomys; species Lophiomys imhausi. Next base: position 4,585,350 of record CAJQZJ010000953.1, read on the forward strand.
CAGCAGCAAAACCCCAATCTTATGTAGTGTGTACTTGTGCATCAACTGCTAACATAGACAAGAGTGGCTACAAAACATTAAAAATATAATAACCTGCTGGAGACAACTCAAGAATCACAGGCATATCTCACTCACTTACAGACACTGAATGGTTGATGTGGAAATTACATTAGATATTATCCTGTTTTTAAGCCTTTCTTTTACTGATGGAGATGATAGAAGTCTATAAAGAAGCTATTTGCCTGACATCACAGGCAAAAGGGAGCAGGTTGAAAATTAGAGAATTAACAAAATGTAATGTAATCAAAAAATTAAAGAAGAAGTCACCTAAAAATGAGAATAGAGAAGAGGGAAAAATAGAGGCCAATGGGGAGGAATAAATAGAAGATTATTGAAATATTGCATGCTTTCTTTTGTGTAGAATTGTGATTTAAACACATGCATATGTCATGAGGGCAAAAGTGGGGCTATTTAGAAAAAGGAGATTTAGTTGTATAGAGGATAGTGGTGAGAAACAGTAATAAAGAGGTTAAAAACGGAAATTTCATAATGAAATCCATTATCGTATATGATAATTTTTAAATTAATAAAGTAAAAACATGGATAAACCAGTATGTTACATATCCTGAAGCGATTGAGGAGGACAAAAAAATTTAAAAATAACCTTGAATTGGTAAGGGAGTGATTAGAGTTGGACATAAAATAGAAATATTGGTAGGTTAGTGGGAAAATATGTCGTAATGCTAGAAACAGAGTGTGTGGCAGGAAATGAGGGAAATTCACACAAATCTCAGAGGAGAAGGGTAGGAAAAACAAAAGGAGGAGGATGTAGAAAAGAAACAAGATGAAATGATAAATTTTTAAAGAAGCAAGTTTGAACATCCTTTTTCCGTGCTTAATAACTGATAATCTGACTAGTTAGTTCTTCAATCACTTTTTCAGTTACCTCCAGGGATGGTTGCAGTAGTTAAGCATATTACAAATAGCTGGAGATCTGAACATCAACATCATTTACACCCATGAGTGTTGCAGAGTCACAATCAAGGACACACACTGTAAAAGCTGTCAATGTACAATAGCATTATAGATTAGGAGCTAAAAATGTACTGAAGTATATTGTAATTATGTCTTAGAAAACATGTCCCATTTTACCCTCAAAATTCATGTGTAATAGCTGGTATTATCCCATACTACAGTGTGTAAATAATTGAGGTTTGGAGATGTTAAAAGAACTGTAAAAGTGAGATAGCTAGTTGTATAATGTGCTTGGGTTGTAAACCCAAATTTGACTCCGAACACTTCCTACAAGTTTATGACATTAGTGTCTCCATCCTCCATTGTCTTCTTGTTCAATGAAGTCCATTTCATTCTTTTCAAAGTATTTTATGTTCTCAGGTTCTCTTCCCTTTGATTATGCTCTTAAGATATGATCTGCTATACAGTCACATGTATCGTGGGTGGTATGTGCATTTAGATGTTATCACATCTTCCATGGGAATTTCTCCCTTGTTTGTTTTCAGGGCAGAACAAAAGTCTAGGCCCTCCGATTCTGGAATCAGTCAACACTAGCAGAGAGAGACAGTTTTGAATGAGAATTCTTGGGGAGGGAGAACCTATTTGGAGGCCAAAGTCACAGGGCTCAATCCAGCACCTGCAACATACATCCAGGTGTCTGCTGCTATATTGGCTTTAGCTCCATTACTCAGATCAGCTTTGTTTAGGCAAAGGGGAACTTGGAAGGTTAGGAAGAGATGACCTTTAAGGATCCTTCTTTTTCAGGGTTTCAAAGAGCCTATGATTTGATGACTCAGAGGGACGAACAATTATCTAGTGCTCTGAGCTGGGACTGTCTCCAGTGACCTAGGTTGGTCAGCAAGACTGCAAAAGAGATCAAATTTTTGTTTCTTTTGGTTAAATTATTCTTTGTGCTTCCTTTTTTAAATAGGGAAAATCAGGATGTATTAATGTGTAATGGAGGAGGCTAAAATCATTAGATTTGATGCTGGAAAGACCTTTATAGGGCTTTTCCCATTTACAAAGGGCCTGTGTGAGTTCCAGAGGGGCTGTGGTACCTTAGAGGCAAAGGGGGTTATGGAACACAGGAAAGTGGGCTCTTAGATTGGAGTTCTACTTAACATCTCCCGCAATCCAGTAACATCCTTTTTCCAAACTCCCATTTTCCTTTATTCTCAGGGAAGACCAGAATAATATAACTGCCAAAGCAAAGTCTAAGAAGGGAGAATACTCTCTTTCTATTCGATCCCTTCCCATTTAAGGGTTTTCTTTTCTTCTTCTTTTTTTTTGTATTTGTAATGCCAAGCATCAAATCTAGGGCCTTGTGAATGTTAGAAAAACTGAGCTAAACTCCCAGCTCTAGGGGAGGTATAGATTGTTTTTGGCTACAGAGAGAGAGTGCAGTATGGGTTACTAGCTGAGAACCCTATATCAAAACAAAACCAAAGAAAAACAAACAAACAAGCAACTCCTGAAAACCAGTGAATCCCTAAGCATAGGGTGCTTCTATTTGTTTAGAGTTACCATCTTCTATTGCTTGCTTTTCCAGTTTATCTGGTTTCTGAACAGCAGCAGGAAGGCTGGGCTTCCAAGGTATTTCCTTTGTGTGATAGCTCTGCTACCAGCACAAGACACACTGAGTTTGTATCTAGGTGACCTGACCTGTTGTGCCCCAGTAGGGAGCCCCTAATTGGTGGTCTGCTTCACACATGGGTTTAACAGGCCTTGCCACTTTTGGTCTTTTCTTGTCAGCACCATTGCACAGACCCAATGTACAGGGATGAGAGGATGGACCTGGTGATTAGTATCGTACTTCTTACCCTCAAACCCAGGCTTTTCTTCCACCTGCCCTGCCAGCTCAGCTTGATTTGCCTGAGTCACCTTTGACTTGGTGGCAGTGAATATGCATTTAGCATGGTGCAAGCCCCATTGATGTAGAAGCCTGTTCACACAGAAGTTTGAGCAAATAAAGCATCCTGTGGATCAAACAGAAAACAGTAATTTCTAAAGATGCTGAGACTTGTGGCCCTTCCTACAGTACAGGGTGGTGGTACAGTTAAAAGTTAAGGTCCTAGAGCTGAGCTGTGTGTTCTCTGCTTCTGTGACTTACTAGTTGGGTGACATTGGGCAAAAGATTTAACTATGCACCAGCTTCTTTATTTGCGAAACAGATTGAAGTTATATACATTTGTTTAGATGAAGTTAAATAAAGTTAAATCACTTATATAGTGTTGTGTGCTATATAGGAAGAACTGTTAGCTGTTACTATTCTTGGTAACTCTTCCTAAGAGGGTCTATAAAGAAGTCATGAAAGAAATAAATGGACAGTATTGTCTTCTGCAATTGGTTGAAACTGTCATTCTTTGGATTCTTAGACTTTTTTCAATTTGAAACAAGGTGATTTTCCTCCTTCAGGTGTGTTAGAATCGTTGTGTTCCCTTCTCTATATTGATGGTGAAAAATTTGTCTCACATAGATGATGATCTTGTATACACATACATTTTCCCTACAGAGAGGCACAGTCCTTTTGCTGCAGCAAAAAATGAATACCGTGCTGAGTACATAAAAAGCGAAGGGCCTTGTAAATAAAGTAGCAAATTAGTAATGATTTTGCCAGCAGTTTTAAAACAAACGGATTGAAAGACATTTCAATAACTACATGCCTAACTTAGAGCTGCACTCGAAGCATTTAGTAAACGTGTCATTTCAGTATTGAAAACAGCATCTCATCAAAGCATGTTTATAATTAGACATCACATATAATATCTCTCAAAATTATGTTCACCAGGTGAGATGCCATTCCCTGGAACATTGAAATCGAATGTTTGTTAGGCCTTTTTATTATTAAAAAGAACAGGTTGGGGTGCCACGAGAGACACAGAGAAATGAAAGTGCTTAATTTTAATTAGAGAGAGAGAGAGAGAGAGAGAAAACACAGTATGCATAGCCTGTATGGAGAACCCAGTGCTAGTAAAACCTGCCTCAAAAGGTATGACTCTGTATTAATTTAAGTCAGACAGTCATTGGCACTGAGTTCTTTTATTTTTCATTAACATTTCGATTTAGAACAACAGATTGCTGCAGTGAGAGGACAGGAACAGCAGCCAATGAGCCATCTGCTGAGCATCTCGCTGATGACTCCACTAGTGGAAGGGACCAGTGACTATGGAATGCATGCAAGAAGGATACACACCATTAGCTAAGTGACAGGATGAAAGATGGGAAATGTTGCCCAGTCAGAGGAGGCGGAGATGGAAAAGGCAAAGCAGAGCCCATTCTGATTGGAATTTGAAAAGATCCAAGTACTTGCAGCAAGCCAATGGGTTGGCAAGCGAAAGAGGGCTTGCTTATAGGATTTCCCCCCCCTTTGAAATTGTAAGTGGGACAAGGAAAAGGAAAGTGACAGACTAAACACACAATAATTTGCTATGCATCACACAAAGGACATGTTTTCCAGATCAGTGAAGATTCACCTCTTTAGACACACCACTTGAGACAGAAATCTTTCTGCAATAGACCTCTCCTGGCTTTTTAAATGTGGTAGCATAGCGGTAAGGTGGGAGGAGTCATCTGCCCTGGAGCAAACAATGAGAGGGTAGATTGTGTGTGTGCAGAATTTAAATGGTGTAGGTATGCTTTTTATTATCACTATGTGCAGAGATTTTTAAACAGTATCAGGGGAAATACTATTTCCTCTAACCGTGATGGCCCTCAACCATTGCCTTTTTCCCCATGGTGGATCAGTGAAGTTGAATGAACACAATTCACTCTTCTATTGATGTTTCTGGGTTTTTACTAGGAATTTCAATTCCAGTATCATATTTGTTGTCTTCGAAGTTATTTAGCCCCTTAGATATATAAGTCCCTATACTAAAAAGACCCCATCTGATGAATTTTTGTAGTGGCTGATTCTGCTTACTCTTCTCTCACTGATACCTGCCACATTTTAGTAGTCTGCTTTTAGAAGGGCCCCCACTTTACATATGCTATCTTGAGTAACCTAGGAGGCAGTCAACATCATCAGCCACAAAGAGAGGAAATAGACTACTGTGAATGGAGATGGAGGATTAAAAGCACACATAATAAGGCACAGAGGTGTGGAATGCATTGTAGACAGTTCTTCAGAAAGTGGTTCAAGCAAAAATAGCACTTTCACTGCCAAAAAAATGACTGCTTCAATTATCTGAAAAATTAGCTTAGATGGAGCTACTCATTCCCTCATAAAGCTAGCTAAAATGGCAAAGGCAAGGTGAATGGGAAGAGCAGAGGATTAGGCTGAGGTTAGTGTCCTACTGTGACACTTTACAAAGAGTGATGCTTTAACTCTCCAACCTCTTCCTTTAACCATAAAATGCAGACACTATTAATATTTTCCTTGCCAACCTTCTTGTGTAATAGATTTTTTAAAACCAGATTCCATTTCTGAATTATTATGTTTGGACCTTGAATGTCGCTCAATGTTCTATGAATTGCAACCTTAATCACCTGTCTGTGGTGCTGGGATGTCACAGAATCCTTTAGAAGTGGCACTGCTGGAAGGAAGTTATATAACTTGGGGCATGCCTTTCATGTAGATTTGGGGACCTTGGTCTCATTTTGCCTATTTATTTGCTTTTTGGCTGCCATGGGGTTAGCAGTCTTTCTCTACTTCATACTCAAGAGATGATGTACTAAACAGTCATAAGAACAAAGGGAAAGGGCTAAGCAACTGTGATTCAAGCTACTAAAATCATCATCCAAAATAAAACTTTCTTTCTTATAAGTTGATTGTCTTAGGTATTTTGTTACAGTAATGCAAAATGTCTAATCCTTGGATATTATCTCTGCAATGTGTCAGCTATCAATGTTGATCATGTCCTTTCTTATCTTATTTTTGCTCATCATGACCCTAACACACAGCTTAAGAGATAATCTCTATATCTGCTCTCCTTTTCCTCATCTATAATCCAACCCCCACACCTAAACTCAGGGTACACTGTGGAATAAGGTGCTGGAAGACTGTACCCACCAGAGGTATGGGAAGTTCACTGTGAGATTGAGTATCCTAAAATGACAGAAGTTAAACCCACAAAGTCTAACCAACATCACTGCCTAAACATGAGGTGAGCAAAGATGGTGGTATATTCATTTTTAAGATCTATTTAAGTTCACTCCTAGACCCCCAGCTAATTAATTGGATCTTGCCACTAAATAACTGAGGACTTCTTCTTCAGAAGATATAGAGAAGAGGCTATGTGAACAGGGTCATGCCTTGAAGTGCATTTGGGGACTTTGATCTCTTTGTGTCTCTTTATCACTTTTTGGCTGCCATGAGGTGAATGATTTTCTTCTACTTCATGGTCCAGAGATTATGTTCTAAGCTGCCATAAGAACAAAGGGAAGGGAGCAATAAACCATGGGTTGAAGGTAACCAACGGAGTTTCTGTGTCAAAACTAATCCTTTATATCTGTTGTCATCCCTCCATTTCAGTTCTTAAATATGTACAGAAAGAGAGAGAGACAGAGACAGAGAGACAGAGAGACACATAGACTCACATAGACACAGACACACATACACACACAGACACACAGACACACACACACACAGACAGACAGACAGACACACACAGCATACAAGATTTGAGGAATAATTAATACTCTTTTATCGACCTGTCTTGCAATGTTGCTAACTTTGATCTTGGCTTATCTCGCCTGCCTTCAATATTTCATCTTGCCTCCATAGAGCAGTTTCTCTTGTCTCAAAAATGATGTGGGTTCACCCTCAAATTATTTGGCCTGGCCTTACCAACCTAACTTGCTTTCTTTTTCTCTCCTAGAGTCATACAGTAAGAACTCAAGAAACCAAGAAACAGTTTCAGTCTAACTCTCCTTATTCTCATTTCACAGTTCCACTTTACACCTTACACCAGAAGGGTGAAATATTGCTTAGCATCATGAACACATGAGCTATATCAGGGAGCCATTTTAGGCAACTTTCCCCTGTTTCAGCCACCCTGTAGGACTCCCATGGTCTTAACTGGTTCCATGAGAGGCGAGAGGTTCCATTTGCTTAAGTCTGTCCAGTTTCCAAAATGGCCCTGCTGAATATACACATGTAATTATAGGAGGCAGAACAACACATAAAGCCCCCCCCCCCCAACCAAGTAAATAGCCTCTTCTTCAAAATTATGGTATGCCAGTTGTGGTGGCACACCCCTTTAAACCCAGCACTTGGGAGTCAGAGGTAGGCAGATCTCTGTGGATTCAAGGCCAGTTTGGTCTATATTAGCAGGTCCAGGCCTGCCAGGGCTGCACGATGAGTCCCTGTCTCAAATCTCAAATAACAACAACAACAACCAATTATCACCATTATTACCTCAATATTTATTGATTTGTTGACTTTAAGTTTTAGCTTGATATTTACTTAGTGGATAATGGAGAAATTGCACAATGAAGACAGACAAAATAAACTGTGTACTAGGTATTATGCTGAGCACTGGTGTGAATTTCCTCATCTAATCCTGATGATTCCCCTGGAAGGGAAGCAATATTGTGACTGTTATTCCACTGATAAGGAAACTGAAGTAGAGAACACTTAGACAACTTTTGAACCCTTTTAGCTGAAACTGACAGAACAAGAATCCTCAGTCAAGGCAGATCTACAGTTTGGTTGGTTTTAAGTTTTTATGTTTTATTCTTTTCCAGTGCTTTCAAGGCAGGGCCTTAGTATGTAGCCTATGACTGCTTTGAAGTAGCTGTGTATCCCAGTCTATCCTTGAAATTGTGGAATTCCTACCGCCTCAGTCACCCAAGTGCTGAGATTACAGGTATGCACCGACAAATCTGGCTATCTCTGATGTCACCTTTGATACATGGAGGTCTGTTTAAAAGGAGTAGGGGCCTCATGAAATTCATGAAATACAAACTTTAGACCATGTCCATGTACTGTAGAGGCCAGGCTTGAATGACACATTGACTAGAGTCTGGAAGATCTGAGCTCCTGGAAAGCTCTGAGGTCCCATAAGAAATCCTCCTCAATGCTCAAGGGGAAGCCTGTGTTGTCATTTGAAGTAAATGTTATTGAAGCTAGAGAGGACTCCTGGGGTCACTTACACTAATGACCTTATTGTACAAATGGGAAAAGGGAAAGCCTAAAGAGGAAGGAGTTATAACATAGGTCGTTTGTAAGAACAAGGGAGTGTGATGCAGGCCTTACCTTCCTCCCTCCCTCCTCTCCCTCTCTCCCTCCCTCCCTCCCTCCCTCCCTCCCTCCCTACTTCCCTTTCTTCCTTTCTTCCTTCTTGTGAAATATGCTCCCCTGTGTGCGAGAATTTAACTTAGAGCAAACCAGAGATTTTAGCATCTCAATTTGAAACAACCGAAATAAACACCACATTCCCCCCACTCCCTCATCAACTGGAAAATACAGTCCCAGTTCTGAGAATACGCTTGTTTTCAGGACTCATTTCATTGAGGCTGTCAGAGGATCTGGTTGTCCTTACTGATTTTGAACTCAGAGATTAAACATATTCCCAAACAGCCTTACTTGCCCTAATAACATATCATTGCCTTAGCACTCACAAATTCATTGAACCTTCTCTGACAGTATTTATATTTCCTGGGCTAAGGAGTTCCATATATTTACTTCCCATGGTGTAAAGTGGACCCAACTTTGACATGCCTGGAATTTCCTCCTTTTAATGGTCCATAAAGGAGCCCCTATCATAGCATAACAGTGCTGGTTAAAAAAAAAAAAAAAAAAAGGCACCTCCCCTTTTTTTAAATCATGGTGATTTCAAAGTTTCACCACCTACTCCAAATTCAGGAAGCCTGATTTTAGCTGTGCCTCAGCTGGTGAACAACTGGTGCAACAAACTATGATCTCTGCAGCCTGATAGAACTCTCTACCTGTTTTCTGTAAAGTTCCTGAGCCAAGGAAGACAGGTAGTCTCTCTCTGCAGACACTGTCAGGATAACAAGAAGAAAGAAAGAAAGAAAGAAAGAAGGAAGGAAGGAAGGAAGGAAGGAAGGAAGGAAAGAAAGAAAGAAAGAAAGAAAGAAAGAAAGAAAGAAAGAAAGAAAGAAAGAAAGAAAGAAAAGAAAGAAAAGCTGTCTCCGGAACCCAGAACTAGGGTCCTTTTCAACTAGGAGGCAGAAAGGGTTATTTTAGCGTTAGAGAAGGGGGCACACCTTGATGGACACTATCTAGGCTTCAGTGGCAGTTAGTGAAGACAATCAGAACTTTAGAATTAAGCATAGCAGACCTGATTTGGATTTATCATATTAATATAATTTGTGCTACATTTTTAATGGGCTGCCTTGTTAGATGGCATTTATTACCACCTTGGTAAGCCTGCTATTGAAAAAAAATCTTTTCTCGTTTTTTCCCCTCATATAATAACTTTCTGTATCACTGAACTTGAAAAGGTTGCCAGACACAAGTGTTTATTTGCTCTTACCTCAGCTGAAACAACTAATGGAAAGATCAAAGTGCCCAACACATATTCACTCTGAACCTAGAGCTACACAATACAAGGAGCATAGTGCAAGCTGAGGTGCTGTTGCTGATGCAGTCCTTCATGCATGCTACAGTAAAATGAAGAGTCCTCTGGCAGTAACTGGTTAACTCCTTCAAATAACTGGAAATCATATTTTCAAGGAAATGGAAATTTTGTTCATTTTACAAAATTTTTTCAAAAACGTATAACTGAGGAACAGCTACAATGATAAATGTTAATAATCAAAGAAAGGTTTTTTGCTGCAGTGGTCATTGCTGAGGAGAGTAGCCAGCTCCTCAGAGTTTGAGCAACTCTCCTGCCTGACTCACCTGTCCCTTTCTGACGCCTTACTCTCCCACACCTGGAATGAAATTGGCATTGTAACATACCGTGGTTATGTGATATTTTCCTTATCCTTGCATGGGATTCCAATTAATAAGTTCCTGCCTACATGCATTCTACAAATAACAAAAATGTTTCCTTACTCTTTTTTTTCAGCAAAGGTCAATTAATAAAAATGGAAAGTGACTGTTTTGGGACTCTGGGAATATGAGAAAAGTGAGTTCTAGTCCTACTGTGACTGGTGCTATGACTTGGATCTCTCTCTCTCTCTCTCTCTCTCTCTCTCCCTCTGTCTGTCTCCATATATCTGTCTATCTATCTATCTATCTATCTGTCTGTCTGTCTGTCTGTTTATCTATGTATGTATGTATGTATATATGTATGTATGTATGTATCTATCTATGTCTCTGTCTGTCTCTATATGTCTCTGTCTCTCTTTGTCTGTCTCTCATTATATGTAATACAAACACATTGGTTTGCGTAATCTCAAAGGTCTTTTTTTTCCGTTACAAAACATTGTCTGAGGTTCTCAGTACTCATCCTATTCTCCAGCATCTTCTGCAGCTGTGGTCCTACCTTCTGACAGCTGCATACACCATCTAACGTGATATACTTAACAACTTCTGAAGCCCTTGAAGTTGGAAAACCTAGGTTCTTTTTCCTTCATAGTTACTACACAAGCTATAATCTGGCATTGGTTGTTTTACTCACTTTGGTCTCGGTTTCTTTATCTACAAAGTGGGGATAATAACAGCTGAGCTGTATACCTTACATGAACATTATGAAGAACACATTAGTAAATTATGGAAAGGTGTTTTGGAAACTGAAGTATATAAAGTCAAATGTAATATACAGGATTTTAACTCACAGATTTGGCTTCAAATCATACCACTCTTTTTATATGGTCTGCCTGAGTTTTATTATATACATCGCCCCTGTTCCTTTTTGTTCTTTCTTACTTTTCTCTCCAATCCCTCCCATACTTACCCTTGTTCCCTTTCAAATTCATGACCTATTTCTCTTTAGTTATTATTGATACCCACACACAAGCACACACATATAGATATGTATTAATAAAATATAAACACAATGTATTGAGTCCGTATAATATTATTTGTATGTGTGTTGGAAAATTTTTATGTCAAATGACACAAACTAAAGTCATTTGCGAGGAGGGAACCTCAATTAAGAACACGTGTCTATAAAATCGAGTTGTAGGCAAGCCTGTAGGGCATTTTCTTAATTAGTGATTGATGGAAGAGAGCCCAGCCCATGGTAAATGGTGCCATCTCTAGGATGGGAGTTCTGGATTCTATAAAAAGCAGGCTGAGCATGCTATGTTGAGTAAGCCAGTAAGCAGCACCTCTCCATGGCTTCTGCATCAGCTCCTGCCTCCATGTTTCTGCCCTGTTTAAGTTCCTGTCCTGACTTCCTTTCATGATGAACAGTGATATGGAAGTGTAAGTCAAATTAACCCTTTCCTCCCCAACTTACTTTTTGGTCATGGTATTTTATCACAGCAATAGAAACCATAACTAAGACAGTATGTATATAATTTCAGGGCTGAGCACTCGGTACTGATTAACCAATAAAAGACTCACTTATGGGAAGGAAAGACTAATTCTCCCTGTCTCAGCAGTAGTGGGGACCTGTAAGATTCCACCTTTCCAAAACAGCACACCTATTGGTGTTGTCATTGTTCAGATACTGTTTAGGCAGCCATATTGTCGAGGTATCATGAGTATAGCATCTATCTTCTTTTTTCCTGAGGCAGGGTTTTGTTTTATGCCTTAGACTGACCTTGAGCTCCTGTGCCTTCTGCTTTATCCTTCTAAGTGCTAGGATTATAGGCATGTGCCATTCCACTTTAATTTTTTGCTGTGTCTGGTGGAGGAACAGTGATCATTGCAGAAAGGGTAGGTCACTATTTATTACATATTTACTAAGTTTTCAAAACTAAGATAGAATATTGATGTTACAGATAGTTGGGTGCATAATTTTAAACTTCTATAAATTGAGAATAAAAGTCCCTGAATGCATATAATTTGGTAGCAGTGTTATATATACACATATTAATGTGCAACTCTGTATAGCATAGTAGTTTTTTTCTTAATTCATTTTTTATTTCTTCAAGTTCCATCTCAATCACAATCCCCTCCCTACTCTCCTCTCCAGTCCTATCCTTCCACCCTCCTCCCCCTCAACCCCCCATCCTCTACCTTTCTTTTTAGTTTAAGGTATTTCTCCCCCCCCCCATGATGTGTTGTATAAGTGGACTACACCTTTAGCCTTTGTTTTACTCACTATTGACTGTAAATTCAAGGGTGGTAAAATGTTCACATGTTAACATTGGGGGCAATAAATGAAAATTATCATTAACCATGGCCCAGGAAACTCAAGGTTTACTGCATTTCTAATTGACTTGCTGTGAATTTGTTTTTTTCCTTTCTAGCACCTATTTAAAACTAACAGGGTTGTCATTTTCATACAGAGTGTTACTGTGTAGCACTGAAAGCTAAGAGCAGAAGAGTCATGTTAAGAAAACATCTTCAAGAAGTGCCAAGAGTTAGGAGCCAGACTGCAATCCCAGTACTGGTACCAGTCATAGGACCTTGGGATAGTCGCTTAGCTACTGTACTCTTCAGTTACCTTTTCTAAAAACCAGGATTAAAAAAAATCTATAAGAAAAACAGTGGCAGCCTTGTGTAATAATGAAAAGAGGACATGAAGATAGTGGAATATGAATATCTTGGGACATGAAAGAAAAATCCACACTACTTTTGGTCATCATCAAGGTTTCAGCCTGCTGGAGACAGGCTGCTGGTAGACCAAGGCCAGATGACAGGAAGACAGGGGAGGAAAAAGCTGCCTGCATTGTCTAGTGATCCTAAGCACCATCCTCCCCAGTGAGTCTCTGCTTATGGAGTTAGATAGTGAACCTTTGCCCTGAAGAGAGGGGGGACTGAAATGTGGAAGTAGTCATGCTAGCAAAATTTCTCTGTTAACTTTTTCCATATTGCCTTCTTTTACTATTTCCAGTCTGACTCAGGCAAGTACCATGCAAAGGAGAAAAGGCCATCTACTCAAAAGGAAATGCTTGAAACATCCATCCTGCACGTATCACCTGAAACTAAGGAATTTACAGAAAGTGTGTCTGAGAACGCTCAATAGGTACCTCAGTTTCTTCCTTGACTGTGTGAAGATTTCTGGGCTCACGTCTCTATTCTGCCACTTCTAAAACTTTAAAACAAAATGGATTTTGTATCTGAAGAAAGTTGGTTCTTTCCTGTAATCCAGCAAGAGCCAACATTATGGCACTCTCCATCCTGCTTTATCCAAAGCAGAATGGGTAGGAATAAAATCATACCCAGTTCTGATACACTAAATAAGGATTATTAATGGCAGAGGCAGGCGGATCTCTGTGAGTTCGAGGCCAGCCTGGTCTACATAGTGAGTCTAGGACAGCCAGGGCTGTTATACAGAGAAACCCTGTCTCCAAAAACCAAAAAAAAAAAAAAAAAAAAGGATCATTATATCCTAAGGAATTCCACTTAACTGTAGCATGGTTAAGGCCTAGTAATGTATGTAGCCTTACTTTCTGATGTATCACACAAATTCTTCCTTTACCTTTTTATCCCCAAACCTAGAGTCTTATACTGAAGGCAGCATTCTCAGTAGTCAAGGATTGTCCCATCCAGCTTGTTCTCAGTCATAGAATCACAGGAAAGGGGAGTTGCTTTGCAGGGCTTGGAGAATGACTAAGGAAAGGGGAAAACCCCTTTCCTCAGCTTAATTTTGAGATATTTATTTTCCACCCCCTCACCATTCTATGTTTATAGTGGCTACCATTTCGCTCACCACTTACTATATGCCACACATCATGGTAAACATTATGCATGAAAAGATCTTCCTATTTAACATTCACAGCATCTATATAACCTATATACTGTTATATTCATTCTTATTTCACAGTGGTGTTAAGTAATTTATCCAAGTTCAGGCCACTGCTAATAACAGAGTCAAGATTCAAATTCTTGTAGTCCACTTTAGAGCTACTAATTATCCTTTTCATAGGACTTGCCTAGAATTATTTTCATTTTCATAGGACAAATGGATGCATCCTGGGCCTTTGGGAAGTTTCAGAGGTAGTGGTTGCATGTACTGTGTTTGGCTAATTAATCTCTCTCTCTCTCTCTCTCACACACACACACACACACACACACACACACACACACACACACACAC
>CAJQZJ010000953.1:4599437-4647079 GCA_907164525.1 Lophiomys imhausi
CACACACACACACACACACACACACACACACACACACACACACACACACATACATCACCTCATAAAGGTGAATCAGTTTGTGATTAAAAGCATATTGAATTAGAAAATAATATAGTTTCTTTGGGCAATGAGACCATAGGTCTTCCTTTTTGATTTTGCCTTAGGTTATGCAGCGATATGCAACTCACAGAGTTTCTTGATGATAGCATGTCTGGGTAGTTATTGCTGCCAAGAGTTAAACTGGATGTGCAAACTTGGATGCATGGGTGAGAGATGTTTGAGGTTAACTTGGTGGGCTGGGAATGTGAGGGGGTGTCGTGATGGGTTTCTTGGCAGAAAAAATAATCTTTGGTTTGAAGAAGAACTTAGAACTGTAGAAAGACTCAGAGAACAGCTGTTCAGGAAGGAAATCTGGTTTCTAAAGTGACAAGTGATTTCAGTTTTCAAATGAAACTAGGTTTCTGTTTTTAGGACAAAAAGCTCAAAATATTTTGAATTAATGATGATATCAATACTGATGGGCAATGAGTGCTGGACACTATAATACATGTTTAATATTAATTCATCATTTCATTTCAAACTCCCAGCAACCCTATAAGAGTTGTTATTATCCCACTCATAACTGGGGAATGTGAGGCATGGTGACGTCAAGTAACTTGCTCAGTGTCTTAATATAAGAAAGACGTTGCAAAGAACAAAGGTAAGTGATAACTAGTTAGAAACAGTATCCATCAGTCTTATGATGTAATAATTTGATCATAGAACCTAACAGTGTGGACCAGGACAATAAAGAGGAATAGAACTTTCTAGATACAGAAAAAGTTGAGGGACTCCATTTGAATAGTATTTCCTCACCTAGAAATAAAGTGAACTAGTAAGACCTAGTGATAGGCTATCAATGATAAAAGTCTCAGATATCATCTAGAAGGACCTCTCATACGCCTTTAATCCCAGCGCTCGGGAGGCAGAGGCAGGTGCATCTCTGTGAGTTCAAGGCCAGCCTGGTCTACAAAGTGAGTCCAGGACAGCCAAGGCTACACAGAGAAACCCTGTCTTAAAAAACAACAGCAAAAACAACAAAAAAGACAGAAACTAGAACCAGAGATACAGAGGCTGGAGGCTGGTTCATAGTAATGGAGATACTTAATGTCAGATCTGAGACTAGACCTGGATATCTGTCTCAACCCCTGGAACATTACTCACTTTCATAAATCTCTGTTCCCCTTTTACTGTTTTCCAAAGTCATAGATACATCAGATCTACAGTTCTCACTTTTTTATAATTTACTTTATAACTTTAGAGTAAATTGCATGGTGATATATTTGGGAAGTTGGTCTTCATTTATACTCTAGGCATGCTTTTACTGAGAAACACATTGTCCTGAAGTAGTTATCTAGCATTCATAAACTTCTAATGAAGAACAGGCTCCATGGGCACTCCAGACACTTATCTCCAATTAACACCAAAGGCTTTGTCCATTAACTTTCTCATTGGTGAATTGGTTGTGTGCAGTATTTGTTGATCAGCTACACATGTTCTTCTTTTGTTTTTTTTAAATGTTTATTTATTACTTCAAGTTACATCTCCACCACAGTCCCCTCCCTCCACCCCTCCCGGTCCCACCGTCCCACCCTCTCCCCCTTTGCCCAGAACTCATAATTCATTTTTTGAATAATTAGGCCTCAATTATGAAAATTATAAGGTATAATATACATTCCCAATGTCCAGTCCATACATATTTGGCAACTGATATTAATATTCTATTATCCATCCATCTCCATGAGTTTAAAGTTCTATACCTAACTCATTTTCCATCTTAACTTGCATTACCAACTTAAAAACATCTTCTTAGACCTAGAACATCTAAATTGGGGACTGTCCAGGCAGCCAATTTTCTGTCATTTCTTAGTTTTGGAAGTTGCTGTCTCTGTACTTCCTGTACAATCAGATATATTTCTCCTTCTCAGATCTCTGATATGGTTGAAGACTAGATAGTTATAGTCTCACAGTTAAATTTTAAGTTTTAGGAATTAAAAGGGTGTTGTAGGTCTAATAAAGGTTTTTATTCTCAACCTAAAAAAAAAAAAAAAAAACAAATGAAGTTACTGACAGGGATTCTTGATTGGTGGAATCCTGTCAGTAGATGTTGTCTTGTCTGCCTCAAGGGAACCAGCAAACTGGCTACTTACTGCTGGGACAACAAAAATGACAGGAAACTAAACTTCACTGAGTCCAAGAATAGGACACAAAATTGTTTTCTTATTTACGATTTTAATGAGAAACAGGATTTTTATGTGTCCTGCTCTTATTTCTGGTAATGGGGTTATGATGAGAAGACTTATTGCTATCATCCTTACTATGGCAGGCTATTGATAGCCTACAATAGTGCCTAATGATGGGGTATGATCAAGGTGGCTTTTGTCTGTCTACAACTCCAAACAAATAAGAATACATATCCCTTGCAGGAGCATAGACTTTGTTACCTGTTAGTGGAACACTTTGCCATAATGGAGTTGCCATGTAGGCCCCCTGTGCAAGAGGAAGCTCTTAGCCCTCATATGGCTGCTGAACTGAAGGGGTCTGATATGTAGGGCACCCCACATTGGAGGAGCAGGATAGATAGGAGGAGGAGAGGTGGAGGGAGGGGACTGTGATGGAGATGTAACTTTAAGTAATAAATGTTTTAAAAATGACAGTAAGCCTCTCTCTTGAAATACAGGAGAAGATCTTACCTTAGGTTATTCTTCAGAGATTCTTAGCATATACAGTGTCTCCAATTTGTGGGGAATATATATATATATATATATATATATATATATATATGAGAACCTAAGGAATTTCTCCAAAGCAAGCCCCCTCAGAAGATCTTTTCTGTTCAACCAAATATATATTAATGACTCCATGCCAGCATTCTTCCCTTGCTATATACCTCACCATTGCCTGATGGAAGTTTCAAGTTGAGGTGGCATTTAGCTGTGGAAGGCAACTGTATAAAATGTTGTATATATAAGATTACATTTGTGATGTGTGCACAAGAGATATTATTCTGGTATAGCTTAATGTTTTGCTAAGAAGAGACTACACCCACTGGGTATAGATTTTCTCTTTTTCCTCTGCTTTTCTTAATAGTTATAATGACCAATAATCAGTTTCCCCCATAACAATACTTAACTGCTAGATAGAGTATACCATATATTATAGTATAGATGGTAGAAACATGCATCTTCCATATCCAGTCATCTTAGGGAGTACTGAAGGTACCTTGTTTCTTTCATGGTGGGTTATAAGTAGGATTTGTATATGTTCAAATAGCCATTTGGAACATAGTAATCATCAAAGGCTTCACTATTTCCTATTAAGCATACCTGAGTAATGCCCCACATATGCCATGTGTCTGGCCCTTATAATCATTTAATATTTTATCTCCACTTGAAATTGAGTAAGGCTCTAAAGGCAGAAAATTCTCTTGGTGCTACCATGGAGTCAGCTGTGCAACCTTGGCTAGTTGCTTATTAATTTTGAATCACTTCTGATTTCTATTATCATAAAATTGGGTGAAAGTTCCTCACCTCTGGAAATGTAGTGATTCTTTGGGATGTAACATGTAAAATGCCTTGGACAATGTTTTCTATGTGGTACAGGATCAATGAGCAGTAGTTATTATTTCAGGTCTTGTTTTAAATTTGTTGATAGCAACTGTGGGGACGAGGGCCACAATGAATGCTACAGTAAATGATTATAACACATCCATTTTAATAAATGGACTGACATTTTCCATGACATCTAGTTTATAGCATAGTTAAAGAACCATCACTAGCTAACAAACAAAGATGGGAAGATGCACAGTAAAAATGAAAATGACTCCCTTATTTCTACTTGCCATCTCAGAGGTGTGGTTTTATTTGTGCTGGGGACTATGAGGCTAGTCTCTTAGTTTTTTTTTTCAAGTGCTATCCTAAATTTTCAAGTTGAGAGCCAGATTTGTTAGGGATTATATGGGTCAATAATACCTCAGTTACATAGAGAAGCATAGCACAATACTTGGTGCTTAGTGAGTGTTCGATAGATTTCAGTCTGAATCTGCGTATGTTGGTTTATTACTATCAGGCTTTATTAAAGATATGATTCTCAAATTGAGTTTATGTGATTAGTATCACCCACAAAACTTGTTAGATAGGCTTACCATATATTTTCTGATTCATACATTTTTGGGTTTGAAGTAGTTCATATTTTAAAAAGCATCTCTGGTGATTCTGATGCACATGACCTAATTCAAGACAGTTTTAAACTAATCAACAAGTAGCTTTGAAGACTGCAGTGAAATGAAAGGATATTTGCGGCTCTAAAACAGGTTCTGGCTGAGTGCAAATGTTAGAGGCCTTTCTATCTTAAATTTACAATTTACTCACACAGAAAGCACCATATTAACACCTTTATCCATACACTTACCTTTCTGAGGGTTGAGTCCTGATCTCTCTGTCTCACTCGGAGACATAAACTGGCCTGAGCCATTTATAGCAACAGCAAAGATGGGCCTATCTTGCAGTGAGTAATTGGCAACAGATCAGTTAACCATGGATAACTGAAAGCGGTGGCGGCAGTGGTGGCGGTGGTGGTGTGTGCATTTTTTATCATAGCAATTTTTAAAAAGCTTAAAAAAATTGCTCACTAACTTCCCATAGGAACTGATTTTACTTCTGAAAGTTTCCCACAGCAACTATAGAAAATCTAGCATCACAATTATCGGTGGCAACATACAACTATGCATAGAGCAGGCAGCGAGATCACTATATCAGAAGAGAGCAACTCCATGAGTCAAATGCCACTAAAACAGTCAAAAATAGATAAGATCCTAGTGAATAAAGGACCAAAGTTTATTATGGAGGACAAATGTGAAAAAGAGGATACTATGTACTTTATTGACCTTTTTTTCTACCAAAGGCCTCCTACTACTGTGTTAATGTCCACCATCCATTTTTTGCTCAACTTCCTTTGGCAGATAGGTATCTTATTCTGGGTCACTTACCTGTCCTGGATATCTCCTTCTGAGGATTTTGAAAGTTAATATGTATTAATCTGAATAATTTTGTTTAAATGTGAGTAGGTAGTAATTATTTTCCTCATTCCCTTCCAGATAGTACACTCACATTTTAGTATGTTTCCAATGCAATAACACAGATAAATAAATTTGTAAAATTTATGACTAAAGGCAGACTGTTAGAGTGTCGATATTTTGAAAAGGAAGTGTATCAGTTTCAGTCTTCAAATGTCACTGGGTCATCTTTGAATGACTTCCTTGGACCAGTCCTCAGCTCAGATATGTTCAGAAGCAACTTTACACTTTTTTCCTCACTTTGAGTACCTTGGAAATTGACTCTATTTTTCAGTCTTTTCTGGAAAAAGATAGAATTGTGTTGTGCTTCTTGTTTCTAACCCCCTTTAAGAGAAGCTAGGCAGCTGACAAGTAGAAGCTACATGCCTCCTTCTGGCACGTCTTGACCCAGAGAAGCAAAGTGGAAACAGAGTTGGAGCTACAAACCAACCTTAGATTTCTTGCACATGTAATTTCTAAACAGGGCACTTTGGGATGTGGCAAGTAGCCAAGACACTGTCATTCTGACTCATGAGCTACATTCTCTTTCAGCCTTCCCTGTAGCTCACCCTCCACATTCCTACAAAAACCAACTCTAAGCAAATGTTCTCAATTGGCATCTACTAATGCCACCTACCTGGCTGAAATGGACATGAGATTATTGGCAATAAGAATTGAGACATCTGTGACTCAGAATAAACCAAACAAATCTCTTACAAAACTTTGTTTGGTTAGGGAAAATGTGCAAATCTTGATGATGAAATTGTGTCTGAAAGACCTATTACTCTTCAGCTTTGGACATTTTAAAAATTCAAAGTGTGATTTAAGGACCACCAGCATTAGTATCACCTGGGAACTTGTTAGAAATGAAAAATCCTGAGCCCATAGCAAACTTTTAAATCATAATCTGTAGCATGCTCTTCAGACATACTGCATACACATAAAAGGTTAATAAATGCTATTGTGTACTGAATTGTGCAACATATGGGGAGAGATCATCACCAGCAGTGTTTCCTGTCTTATCCATGCTACTTTGACTTCTGCAAACAAGGACAAACAGTGTTGTGTTGAGGATAACTGCTTAAAAAGCAAGTGGCACTTGGGATCTGAGGAGCAGGGAGGTCATTTATTTTTTCTCACAAATGTGCAGTGTGAGTCTAGAAGAGAGTGGGATGGTTACTTCTACTGGGAGAGGGACCAGAATGTATGACTGAGCCAATATAAGAGAAGGCTCGAGGGAATGAGAAGGAGATGCTTCTCAGCTAGGTTCCAAGTGCATCCAGTGCTACTACCACCACTCATCTGGGATTCCACATGCCATTCCAGAGAATGGAAACTTTCTTCAAGACTCAGCTTCCCTATATCTCAGCTAGGTTCTGAGTGCATCTAATGCTCCCATAACTAGCATGCAAGTCCACGTGTCATTCCAAAGAATAGACTTTTTTTTCTGCATGAAACTCAGCTTCCCTACCATCCTCATCTCTTTTGTGACTTTCCTTTGGTACAGTGCATCTCCTGCCACTTCCCACATGTAGTTGCAGATTGTACAACAGCAGCTTCAATAAAATGAAACCCTATGAAGTTGGGCTGTTTCCCAAAATTGTCCCAAAGATTTTCAAGTTCTGTACAGAGAAAATGAGCCTATGATTTTGCTGTACCCACACTCATTCTACTATGGGTAGCTACCTTGTTCCTTAAAAAAAAAAAAAAAAAAAAAAAAGACTTCCACAACCAAAGCCAGCTAATTTTGATTTGGGTAAAAAACCAACATAATTATCATATCCTAAGATCCCACTATTTGAGTATCTTCCCATAAGATGTGATGGCTCTTATAGTCTCAGGTTTTAAAGTCAATAATCTCCTGTTACATATTTTAATCATTTCTTTCACCCTTTACGTTATGTTGTTAAGAAAAAAAAGCTGGTATCCCCAAAGTAGTGTATAGTCCTTAAGGAAAATGAACTAAGAACAAGAACATTGTAAAGAAGAAGAAGAAGGAGGAGGAGGAGGAGGAGGAGGAGGAGGAGGAGGAGGAGGAGGAGGAGGAGGAGGAGGAGGAGGAAGAAGGAAGAAGGAAGAAGAAGAAAAGATTTTAACTCTCCATGTAGGAAATAGTCCCTATGTAAAGTTAGTGTGGATGGGCCAATAAGTGAGTAGGTGATTAGAGACAGACCAGCCAAAAGGCATGAGCTGAACAGCCAGAGTGACAAAGGAAAATAATGATGATAAAAGTATTAGAAATATGAAAAAGACAAATTCTGCCCAAATTATCATTTTGTTAAGCATTGACTCTTTGGAGAGACCATGTCCATGAGTCTGTGCTGATTCTAGACTTAAGGTTGAGACTATTTGAAACTCTATGTCTGGGGCGTGGCTAGTTCCTGAGCAGCTTTCTGGAGGGAGGAAGTGGTTCTTGTGCATGTACAATCCCCTTGTTCTGTTGAAGTATACCTATTGCCCTCATTGATTGTTTTAATGGTGCTCTCTCCTGAACATTTCATCTAATTAGATCCAAAGTACCAAAATGTAAAGGAATTGAGTCACAATGTGATTTTAAAATGATGTTCTTGATCTTCATAGAAGATAAAAAATTTCACAAAAACTCTTTTAAAACATGTCTGTGGTCTCCATCTGAGAAATTCAAAGGTAAATCAATTGGATAACGACATTTATTCCCCTGCTCCAGTGTCATGAACTCTAGCTCCTAAACGTCTAGTCATCCCTTAAAATCTTTGTTGTTTGTTTTCTCTCCCTGGCAATGAGACACTTTGCCCTGGTGGTACTGCCTTGTAGGCCCCCAGTGTATGAGGAGGCTCTCGGCCCTCATATGACTGCTGAACTGGGGCGGGAGACTGTTATGTAGGGACACTCCACTCCAGAGGAGTGAGATGGAAGGGATAGGGGGTAGAGAGTGGGAGGACGGGACTGGGAGGGGTGGAAAGAGGACAATATGATGGAGATGTAACTTGAAGCAATAAATAAATAAATTTATTAAAATAAAAAAATCTTTGTTGTCTTTTAATCCTTAAACCAATTGTATAAAAATGACAACTCTCCTTTCTAGAAAGGAAGACAGTGACACCTGACACCTCAGCACCTCTATTTATTTTCAACCTGTCAAAATAGAACCAGCCAATGACCTCTGAGTACACATAACCATGACACTTAAAGATATCTCAGGGGCCAAACACATTAAAGCAGCTCCCACTACTCAGTCAATTGTAGGGACTACGGAGGGAAATGTACAATTAAGAAAGCATCCTCTACTGAGGTAAAAGTTGGGGCATATGAAACACTAGTTTCATTTAGAAAAAAAAAAGCTTAAATTGTAGAGAGATAAATCATGGTCCATTTTTCAGTAAGCACAGATAGAATGACAGAATCATCCTCTTTCTTTTTTCTTTTTGTTTTTGCAAACCCTCCTTTCCCCCCCTTCCTTCAATTATTAGATCAATAGGAAGCTGTCTTGTATGAGAGGTAATATACTTTGCAGGAAGCTCGCCTTTACAGTTTGCTGATTGACATCTATTTTTATAGCCAAAATGAACAACCTCATCTTCCTCCCTCCTCCATTACAAAACATAGATTAAGGGGAAAAAATGATAATAAACCTTGTGAGATAGTGACTTAAATGTTTGACTGGTACTGCTGAAGCGACCGCTTCGTGCTTCAGTGTGCTAAGCCAGCTGGCCAAAAGGACTAAAAGAGCTAAGCCAGTGAGCTTCCTGAGGACTAGTCAGGAGACAGAATAGAGGAAGCAGGGGAGCAAATGTGCAAAGATCATTCAGAGATGGGGGAGGTGCAGCCAGGGCAATAATGGATAGGACTTGAAGATCTGTTGGAGGGCAAAAGCCTTGATCTCAGGGTCTTCACCTTAGTTTGTAAGCATATATACGAAGAGAAACACAACAAAGCCAAAACAAAACCCATCGAATTGCAGCACTTGTGATCAAGAGAGACATTTCCTTTCCAAATGGACCTAAATGGTTAAGTGGCTCCTTCCTGGCAATTAGAATAATTAGATAATTAGATTGTGACCCTGTGGGTAGGAGATAGAAGCCTGTCTCAACTAAGTACACTTGGTAGCAAAACACGTTCACTTATAAAAGGGGCAAATTCTCAGTTTGCAGGTATATTTCAAGTCACTTGTAAAAATTAATAGAAGAAAAATTTGCAGTTGATAGGTTAGGTTTAGCCGACAAGAGGGATTTTGCCTGGGGCTCCATCAGAGCTTGTACTCCTAAATCCCATTCTCAGTCCCCCTATAACACAGAGCTTCTGTCAACAGATTTTTATTTAAGCCAATACATTTAGAGCATAATTCTGTGGTGAATAACCTTTAAGGTTTCATTTGCCTTTTCCCTGCTTCTCGCAAACAGTACGTAATCCACGAGCACATTTGTTGGCTGTAAAGGTGTACAACAGCAATTTTTGCAATGACAGTGCGGAGAGGGAATATGAGATCTGTGTGCTGACACTGCAGAGGCTGGGGCGGTGTAGTATGGAGTGCTCTACTAGTGCACAGAAGCAAGACATGGGGGCGGGGGGTGGGGGAGACTTCAAGGGAATTAGACGTGTTTCCTGAGGAACCAGGACAGTGAAGTCACACCATGGGACCCGGCAGTCTCCTGATATTTCTATACCCTTCTAAGCCTGACAGTGATCAAATTGTTTTTTTTTTTCCTCCCCTAAATGCTAGATCTGTAACTTACAAAATATGTGTGCATTGTTTTTCATATGCACTAATCATGTATGTGCCTATGGATGTTTTTGGATGCATGCATGCTGAAGCCAATTTAGTCACACTGTTGTTCTCTCTGCATTTATTCAGCTAGACTGAAAAGGAAGGCAACGAACTCTATTAATTCCTATGAAATGGGAACATGTGCTCTAAATTAGACGGGTCTCTCTGAGAAACTTCAATTCTCTTCTGAGATAAGATCCCCACTGAACCACCTTTCAAAGTCAGGGAGGCTTTTATTGGCCTCTTAAGGCACAGAATGAAGTTAGAGTCTGTCTTAAGCAAACCTCTTGAGGCTTGTGCAAAAAAAAAAAAAAAAAAGCTTGCTTGCTAGTAGAGTCTTTAAATAACTGGCGCCTTGGATTCATTGTGAGAACGACTTCTGAATACATGGCATGGAGCAATGCAGAGGAAAGCAGAGGGCAGGGGCATGTACAGAAGGCATTACTGTTTGTGTATCCCTTACACTTTTGTTCACCTGCATACCTATGCCCTAGGCGATACATGCTTGCCTCAGGATTGAAGATGCAGAAAAGATCATGAGATGAGATCAACTCTAGCCCCAAAGAAAGATGAAATTAGTAATTCTGCATGACAACAAGGAAGGTTCTTTAATTTTTGCTAGCCCAGTTCCACACTGAACTAGATAGGAAGGGTCCATGACCACATTTGGCATCATCTGAGGTTTCTGCTAGAGTTCCTCAGATAGGAAGGGCAGAGGATACTGGAGTTATTTGTTTCCTCTGAACAATAAGGTAATCACTTGGAGGATTGGGATCTGCAGTCATTTGCTTCATCCAAGTACAATTAAAAACCGTTTGCTTGTGTCTGACATATCTGACTCATGTGTCCACAAGAAAAAGAACAATCAAGGCCACGGGGGAGAAAATGGACACCTCCAGGGCTCCTATGATGCCTTGAATTGTTGTTTTCAGAGGCTATAGTTGGACTAGATATCTTTCTCACATTATGCCACCAAGCAGCAGCTGCCAGGAGATAGCTTTGACTCCCATTCAACTCCCATTCAACAACTGTGACTTTCAGGGACAAGAGAAAGTGGCAGCTTTTCTCCAGTGTGTTCTGAGCCAGCTGTAAAGTCTGAGAGTGCAACAGGCGGCTAGGTACACATCACTGATTTGCAGATTGTTCTTCCATGTGTGTGGTGTCTGTGCATGCATATGTGTGTATTTGACATAACTAAGAAGGAGGTTTTGTCTTTTGGTTTCATTTCTCTTGCTGCCTAGAAAGTCTTACCCCTTCTCTCATACTGTCAAGTGTGCAACCATAACCCAGCCTGGTAAGTAGTAGTGCTATGGATTTAAGTTGAGAGATTTTAATCAATTGCTTTTCCTTTCCCATCATTATTCTCTTATTGCCCTGAGAAGTAAGGACATAAGACAACTCAACACCAATATGGGTGACTTATTACCTGTTCCTAAACCTGAGATTTTTCTCATGGCAATGATATTTCCTGATTGTTGTTCAGGTAGGGTTCTGGTAGCCAGACATAGCCTGGTTAGTGTCAGACTAGTTTCATCATAAGAACAGGACACAAAGCTTTGGAAATCAATCATTCTTGAAAAACCAAATGGCCCTCTAAGCTCAGTGCTCATTAGTGGAAAGGGAGAGAAGAAAAATGACATATGTATTATAGTTGTTAATGATAAAACACCCTGTTAGTTTCATGTATTTGGTTTTAAATCTATTCTATTTGATATTTAAGAAACTGCATTTGAGATTCAGCCTCTTGAGATCATAGTACCGCAGGATTAAGAATCAGATGTGCCTCCTAAATTCTGGGGAGAGGCTAGGGAATCCCAGAAGTAAGACACAAAGTATAGCCAGACATTTTGTAACTTTCACCATTATCTAAAATTAATAAATTTCTTTTTTTGTCAGTGTTGGAAAACCAAAGAATGTCAAATACAGAGCCCCTCAGAAGATGTTTGTAAAAGGATCTACACCTTCAGCTAAATCTTTCTGGAGGTTGATAACTGTTATATATATATATATTTTTTTTTGGTTTTTCGAGACAGGGTTTCTCTGAATATCTCTGGCTGTCCTGGACTCGCTTTGTAGACCAGGCTGGCCTCGAACTCACAAAGATCCGCCTGCCTCTGCCTCCCAAGTGCTGGGATTAAAGGCGTGCGCCACCACCGCCCGGCTTATAACTGTTATATTTTTTAAAGTACTTCTTCAGGTTCCCTTCCCTTCAGCCGAAGACTTTAAATCCAAAGAAAAGGTGCTCTTAAGGACCTGTCTAAGGATTGTTAGGGGTTATATCTTTTGAGATTGAAGGATTTGAAGAAAGTCATATATAAAGTTAAACTTGACCAGGCACAAATATCATTTATCAGAATGGAATGAAACTTCAGATTTCAAACTACACCATCCAGAGAAATGAGACATACGTTGTATTAATTGGCTTATTTAGGAGAAACTTTTAGTGAAATAATCTGAGATGAAGAATTCAGTGTTTTTCATAAAAATTCCTTTTAAGTTAAACAAACAAAAACCTCTGTCCAACAAGCTATTAGTCATTTGAGTTCCTATGATTTTACTGTTAAAATTTCCCTTTTGCAAAGAGATAATCATGTGTACAACTATGGATTTCAGAAATGGCTTTGGGGGCTGATGAAATTCCCCTTTTTGTATGCAGTTTTTCCTGCTTCAAGCCTCTTCCCATAACCAACCTCTTGCTCTAAATTAAGAATTGTGTTGTCCTTAACAATCATGTGTGTGTGTGTGTGTGAGAGAGAGAGAGAGAGAGAAAGTGTGTGTGTGTGTGTGTGTGTGTGTGTGTGTGTGTGTGTGTGTGTGTGTGTGTGTGATGGCACAGACAGGATCGGCTTTCCAAAAATTCACCTGAGTGCTGTCTTCTCTCTTCCTTTCAGGCTGACAAGCATTTATCACTTGGAATCAGTTTGTAGTCTTATCAGCTCCTATGGGAGCTCTCTGGGTAGGACAGAAAGAGGCCAGGGAATCCAGCCTGATCTATGTCTCAAGGTCACTTGTTTACAGGGTTCTCATATTTTGTTCCTATGTGTCAGACAGACATTAAACCCAACTCATTCCTACTGCCAGACACAGCTTTAACACTCAAGTATTGTATGCCCTGCATTGACTCAATCAAGGAGCAGCTGTTGCTTCTTTTAAAAAATCCATCTGATATTCCCATGAACAACCATGCTATTTTCTTTCTTTCTTTCTTTCTTTCTTTCTTTCTTTCTTTCTTTCTTTTCCCCCAACAAAAAAGGGTGCGGGGGAGGGAACACCAGTTTAGCAGGGAGGAAAGTGAAAGTTTTGCATCAAACATAATTCACCAGAGTTTTGTCCACTGCTTTCAGCCCTACAGCAGAACAGCAGAATCCTTCAAGGTTGATTTATGCAAAGTGAACCCAGGACTGACTACTGCCTCAGTCTGTTTATTGAGGCAATCACCTTCTCCCAGCACACATATAAGCTGACCCCCATGCATTACAAACAAAATGCAAATGAGGTCCTCTAAGCCCCCAAAGGGAGCCAATGCAGATCTACTTACAGGCGTTAGTCACAGAAAAACTATTGGAGGAATCCAAGTGGTCTACGTGGTAATTCAAATGGAAGGGCTTCTCAGTGGTGTTCTGGTTGGTGTTGTATAACTGCACAGCAAAGCGAAAAGCACTGTGCTCCTGCACCGTGTTTCTCATGAAAAGTCCACCTAGAAGCAAAGGCAATCAAGATTTGGCTTGTGTCCCCCCATTTCAAGATGAGCAAGAAAGTAACAAGCATTAGGTACCAAGCACCTCAGTGTTACTGGGAAGCTCAACTGAGGATTAATTTTTCAACCTGTGTGTCTTTCAAGACTTGTAAACTTTGATCTCCTCTGTGAAAAACCTGGATTTTCTACACTGAAGAGACTAAAGAGAAGGGGGCAAGAGGAGAGGGGGCTGCTGTAGGATAGGAAGAAGAAACTAAAAATGGGACTTGGTTCTTTCTTAAGCTAGAGCCTGCCCCCCAAACCCCGACTCCAGCTCCACCCCCACCCTTATCCCCACAGCTGGTTCCTTTTTTCCTGGGTTACAGGGATAGGGTAGAAAGAAAAGCAATTTCATTCCCATTGCTGTCCCAATCTTCCTCCACGACAATACAGGGGATTAGATCAATAAAAGCAACAATTCTAACTTCTCTACTTGTAAATACAGGCACAGGCGGGGAGAACTCCCTTCCGGATACTGGAATTGGTCTCCAGACAGACACAGCAGCAATTCATGAATCCCTGGTCTGCGTGACTTCCCTATTTTCCTGACTCCTTTTATCACCCCTACTTACTAACCCATCCTCCATTCACCCAGCTACTTCCTTGGTCTGGGGGATTCAAAGTAGGTTCCATCTCCTCTAACACTAGTCTGTCTCAATGGAGCCAGAGACACGGGACAGGGCGACCTGGGCCAGGTTATGCATCCTGGAGCGGCCAGACAGGGAATATCACCCTGGGACAACTTCCAATGGCTGCAAGCGTGCCGTGGCAAAGTCCAGAACAGCTAGCTGAAAAGCCCGACTCTTAGCCTCCTGCAGCATCCCAACCTCCAGCTTGACTCCTTTGCTCCTTGGTCAGCTCAGAAAACCTGACCATCCAACCGCATTAGCCCCAGGTGACCCCCTCTCTCATCTCGGATGCTCCCCACACTAGTCAGCTTCTTGCAGCTAAGGTCCCCAGGATCTCTGGTCAGTCCCCCATCCCTAGACACCTTCCCCAACCCATGCAGGACAGGGACTCGCGTTGCGTTAGCTCCAGCCCCACTAGGGCAGTGGGTTTCAGATGCAGAAGAGCCTGGCCCCCTCTGGCTGGCTCTGGGGAGCTTACCTATGCTGATGGTGTTGGGGAATCCTCCGTGAGAATGACCCAAAAGCCCCAGGACTAAAAAGAAGACCGCCTGGAGCACGCTTTGCCCCATTTTCTTCTGCCTGGCCGTGCTACGCCTAAAACGAAGCTGACAAGAGCATGGGCGCAACTCGGGAGTCGTCAAAATAATAATAGAAAAAGAAAAAGAATTCGCCGGCTCTTACACCCCCTCCCCTCAACTTGCTCTCGCTCGCTCACTCTTCCTTTCCACCCCACACTAATCCTCCTCCACCACCGCCTCCTCCTCTTCTCTTCTCTCCCTCTCTTCTCTCTTCCTCTCTCTCTCTCTCTCTCTCTCTCTCTCTCTCTCTCCCTCTCTCTCTCCTCTTTTCCTCTTCCCCCCAGAATCTCTCTCACCCCCTCCCTACCCCCCCACCTCACTTCTGTCTTCACACCAGTCTGGAAGGCGGGTTCATTGGCTGCAAGCTGGGTTCCATAAAGCGATTTCTTTGAGAGAGAGAGAGAGAGAGAGAGAGAGAGAGAGAGAGAGAACAGAGACACACAGAGAGACAGAGAGAGGTGGAGAGACAGACAGGGAGACAGACAGAGACAGACAGAATGAAAACCGGAGCGAAAACAAAACAGTGAAAAAGAAAAACAAAAAATAGGGAAGAGATAAAGAAATAAGAAAGAAATTATAAAGAAAACCAAAGGGCTTCCCCGCCCCCGAAAATGGTGGTTCTAAAGAGGGGGAAAGAAGAAAAGAGCTAAAAGCCTCCGAGACTCAGCTCCGGTGAATTGGGTTCTTCCAATTGGGCCGGTAGGGGGATATTGATCAAAGTTGATCTGACGTGGAATTAAAGCCGCACACCGCTTAGCTCCACTGCAAACTGCAGCTCTGGACTGCAAAGCCTAGGCGCTGGCATTTGTCAACACCGGAGATAGGAGCAACAGAAATACACCAGTTCTCACGTGGACCAGACTTTCAAGCTGCAAACAGCTTCTTTTTAAAAAGCTGCATTGTCTCTACGTTTGTATGTGTGTCTTAAAGATACGGGGTCTTGAGGGGCGGTTAGTGGTTACTCTTGAGTCTTTGTGAACAGACTCAGAAAAGCAGTTCCCATCACAATGCGCCCTAAGATGCTGCGCATGCCTGATCTCTGCCGCCCGGCACAGTTTTTACAGCAGAGAGAGCTAGGAGGGCAAGTGAATAGCCCTCATCCGCATTCCCCCATCCCCGCAGCATTGGGAGGTGTGGCCCTTCCCCTACCCAAGTGCTGAGGCAGGTTTGCCAGCTGCGGGGGCTGTGACTGCTGACTGCTTTGGAGGGTATAGGGAAATAGTGTGTGTATGGAGGTGGGAGCTAAAAGGTTAATGAAAAGGACGCTCAGTCCTGCAGACCAAGGAGAAAAGTGTGGGAGCGAGATGGGGTGGGGGTGGGGATTGAAAGTTAAGGTTGGAGGAAACTGTCCCTTGCTGTTTTGACTTTTGGATGTTTCAGCTATTCCTTCCCCCCATTGAATGCAGACTTGAGGGATTACCATTCTCCCTCAACTCTACTGCCTTTCTCCAAGCTAAGGGGAAAGAAGAACCTAGGAACTCCTACAGTTTATCTTGGGTCTTGGTGAGGAGCAGCTTCCTTCACAACATCTTATGTTGATCCTCTTGCCCTACATTCTTTCCTATAGCCCTATTCTCCTCTTGGGACAAAAAGGTATCTTCTGTCACATCTTTCATTCCTACCTTATACCTACTCTCCAAAATACATATTTTTATCCTCCCTGCATCTTCTGTTTTTCTTTTCTTATCTTCTCCTTCTGGTCTGAGTGGACGAAATGAGTCTTTGTGCCAGAGTAAAGCAAACTAATATACATGGGGTCAGGGATGAGGGACAGGGCACCTGCACACATTACTCCAGATCTTTAACAGTGCATAGACTGAAGCTGAGAATTAATGGCCTCACAATCCTGTTGCAACCAGAACAGTAGTTCGAAGCTCTTTCCACGTGACCAGCAATTTTGACAATGCCAGATCTCTAGCTCCATCATTCATACAAATCCTCTGGTGTTTCCACTTTGACAGTCCATTACTGGAGGGAAGGAAAAACTTGGGATCAGGAGGAGACACCTTCTTCCAGTGGAAGAAACATTAGAAGAAAAGGATTAGCAGAGACAAGGTTGACTATCCCTTGAGAAATGTGGAGAGTGACATAGTACCATTGGGAATCATAGGCCCAGGACATTGGTCCAGGTTCAAATGTAACTTCCATCACAAAAAGTGATGTGATATGTGACCTTGACCTTCAGGAATCTACATCCTAGTGTTTTTGCCTTCAAAATGGGAACATTACTTTTTGTTTCTTTCAAAGTCTATTGTAAGAATTAAGTAAAATAATGGATGTAAAAGCATGTAATTCACTATCTGACTCACAGAAGAATCAAATCATGCTAATTTCCAAACTCCTTTCTGTCTTTCTCACCTTGCAAATTGCTCTCAAAAGACCCTAGCATTGCCATCTGCTCTTCTCCCACCACCCGTCCTGACAAACCTAGGTTCTTCTACAACAGCTTCACCAGTGTTCCTCACAAAAATCTTCCCTGGAGATGAGAAGGAATCTGGTAGGCCAATCTTTACTGAAGTTTTAATGGCAGGCAGTGACAATTTAATGCTAAATTGCCACATTTAGAGAAATTCTTCCTTGTATCATTCTATGTCATTCATTCATTCATTTATTGAGATCAAATACTTGGTGTTTTAGTAGGACCTTTGAATGGCATGGCCCAAAGGAATAACTCCAAAGAGTAGGTTTCAGTTTTGATTTCAGGTATATAGGTAATATATTTCATGTTAGGGAATGGTTAGTGGCTTTCAGAACACCTCAATTCACTCCTGAAATCACTGAGGTCCCTATCTATGCTTAGGTGGCCATGAGAAAAAGGTTGAAGAAGAGATTTGTGGCCATCTCCACTATCATTTAACTTGAAGAGTACTATGCTTAGGTCAGGAACAAAAGATATAGGAAAAGAGGACCCTCCAATTCCTCTGCATTAGCAAATCTATCTTCTATCAATGCCACCACCCTGAATGTTGCCCATCTCTTCTCTTTTTATCTCTCCTATTACCCTTTGCCCTTTCTTTCATCTTTCAATCATTAGCTCTCAGTGACAGTTGTTGGTCTAGTCTCATCTGAGCCACAAGGGGTGGGCACAATGGTAGATGCACATTGCAATTGGTTGAAAAGCTTGTTATACACTGTGATTTATTTAGAAATCAGTCCCTTGTTCAAGGGAGCAGTGAGACACTTTTGAAATTTCATGTCTCATTTTCCAATGCAAGGCTGGAGATTATATTAGTAGCTTCGTAGCCACAAGAAATAACCAACCAAGATTCAAATCTAACTGTCCTTTTGTAGAAAAGCAAGTATCAACACTAGATTCAGGAGTATGTGCTTGTTTTATGATTTGCAACATAATTTTAAACTGGCTGTGAAATACAGATTAGGTAGTAAAAACAAAACATAAAACAATGACAGACCCCCCTCCCCCAAGCCCAGTTGATTACAGTTCTTATTGAAATGTGAAGAGTACTTCTCTTCATGAGATTTATAGTTCACTAAGGCTTTGGTTAGGTACATTTGGATAAGCAGAAAGAAATGTTGGCTGGTAGGGTTTGGGGTGGGGGAGCCATACATTAAGCCTCATGCTTGCTAACTTGATATCTAACAAATAAGAAAAACAACTGGAATCATCCTCATCCACTGGAGGGTTACTTCTATACCTTTTAAAGGTAATAAAACTGAGATATTTTTTCCTTTGCTCGATGAGAGGATAATTTTCCTATCATTTGACTTGAAATTTCGATTTCTTCAACAAAACTTATTGACCACCTGCTTTATGACAGGCTATGCTAATCACCAGGGACAGGAGAGAATGAGAACATTTTTGCTTTCAATGAATTTCAAGTTTAGAGCAGATGTATGCACTGGCAATGACAGCACAATATGGTAAGTAATCTGAAAATGGTATGTGCTAGGTTCCATGAAGGCACACAGGAGGCTGTTTGCATAGTATATAAGAAATCAAGGTTTCCATTTTAACTACGATCCAATCCTGACCCACTACAGAAATCCAGTGGAATAAGATGGCTTCTAAGCTCTCTTCTTGCTCTTATATTATACAGTCCTGGAATGCCATGACCTGGGATTTTGCAAGATCTGAAATGCTGTCAAAATTTCAGATAGATGCTGGTTAACCCACAAAATTAAAAAAAAAAAACAAACAACTGAAATTTTAAGGTTAGTTCTTGAATATCTATATCTAGGTGGGTGTTTTTCCTTTTTTTTTTTTTTCAGAAGAGTAGAGGATTCAGCTACATCTCTTTCAGCCAGATCTTTCATTGGGGTAGATACAACACATAAACAAGCTTGGGCCTACTATTTATGTTCTCTATCATATCTTTTCTATGATATTAACTCTTTGGAAACTTTTTGGAATTCGGTAGTGTGGGTAGACATTGCTGTGGCTGAAATGCATGCAGACATAGGCTATGCTGGAGATTCTTCTAATAGAGTATGTCAGTGTGTTAGGAGAGAAGCCTTTTGAATTGGGGTTTATTGTGCCCAGAAGTGGTGCTATGGCAATTTCCCTGAAAGGTAGCCAAGCCAAGTGATCAGTATTCAAGGGAATAATTTGTATATGAGAAATATTTTTCAGAATTGTTTGTTTTTTATATATTGCATTTGTGTTTAGAGATTGAATTTGGCCCTGTAGACAGACATCTTTAGGAGGTTTTGGGATAAATATGTTTTGAAGTGATCTTTTACTTTTAATATCCCTCATCTCCCACTTTCCTCCTTGTACCGAACACTTTCATAGCACCTTCTTTAAGCATCTTCAGAGCCAGTGACCACATGTTGACCCTTTCATCTCCTATATCATTTAGGATGCTTCATGCTGCAGGCAAGTACACATTTCTAAAGCTCATATAAGCAATAATAGAGGTGCATTGGCTCATACTCCTGAAAGGCCAAGAGGCAGAGCTAGCTTCGCAATTGATTTGACTCAGTAGTTCAACAATTTGATCCAGGATCTCCTTTCTCCCTGACCCACTTTATGTTTCTTGAATGAAGGCAAAATGGCTAGAGCATTCTTTGGTTTCCTATCTGTGTCACAACATCTTGTATTAGCTCATACAAAATACCATGACTAGTCAGGATCCAATCCTACAGGCAAATAATACCACATTCAGTCCCAAATTACCAGAATACTGATTCAAAGTGTGTGTGTGTGTGTGTGTGTGTGTGTGTCTGTGTGATGCATATGTCTCATTCACAGGGTTAGTATAGGGTCACTTCTCCCCTTTCCCAACCAACCCATGTGATTGACACAGGGTTGAGGTGAAAAGTATGGAGCCTGGTAAATAGCCACAATAACTCCTAAAATGTACTTTTTTAATTGGTTTGCTCCCTGACAAATATGAATAGTAATAATTTTACTCTTGAAATATTACTACAACAACTTCCTTTAGTCTAGTCTTTGATGTGTTACAGTTTGATAGATCACTGATTGGGTCTGAGAGATGTGGTATATTAAGAGTTCAAGGTGAGAAACTGATAAAGAAATGATTCCTACTTTACAAAATGTCATGGTAAATAGAAGCCCACAGACAATGAAACTAAATAATCAGAGAAGTTAAGTGGGCCCCCAAAGGTCACACAGCTGAATGGTGAAGAATAAAGTCTCTTATTCCTCTAAGGCTTTATCCAGCAGACCAGAGTCTTCTTCATGCTGTGAGACTGAGTATCTGAGAAAATTGAATTATAACAAAAATATTCTGCTGGGATGGGCACATCTTAAGAAGTAATTATCCCCTGGTGGGTTCTGAATGGGTTTGAAAACTGCAGATGGAAATCACATGGTTATGGGACTCCCACTTCTCACAAAGTGACATTCGTATAAGCTGGAACATCTCTCTGATGGAAAGTGTTAATTTATTGTGAATTATTCCAGGCTACCTCCCACAGATGATATTGCTGACATTTTTATTAATGTACACCTTTTTATTCCTCTGGGAAGGTTAGAAATTGTCACTAGAAAACACCATGGGCAAATCAGAGGGAAATTAACCCTTCACCCTAAAGTAGCCCTAACCTGCCAGCTCTACCTTGGAAAATGTTGCATTTAGAAATGTTGAAAAAATTCTGGGCCCTAACTGTTTAAGAAATTGTTCTTTACATTGAACTGGAAAAGCTTCTGGTTACTTGATGAATTCTGAAATTCATATATCTACATGCCAAGAAGTGAGCAGATAACATCAGCTGAGGCAAATGGTCCTTTCCTACATGTATATATGGGGGGTAATAATAGGAATGGCATAGGAAAAATACCTGTGTTAGATCAAATAACTTCTTTAACTATTCACCCCTTCCTGAAAACATACATTTATCATGGTAGCTTATTTTCCTATCCTTTAATATGATCATGTGACTTTCCCATTGGTCTTCTCAAAGATAGGATTGGCAGTATACTAATTCCAACTTCTGTCCTTCCTACATTTCTGCTTGTCGTCTTCATCTTTGGTCAGTGTCATAAGAAGTGTGGGTACCAGCTAGTTTGCTGTCAAAGTAAGATGAAAGATCTATGTATGGAACAGATCCACTACAGTTGACCTACAGACCTGCAGGGACTGGCAGGTCCATCTCAGCTAGTATAGCCTATGGGCCCCAGTCCAGGTCAGCCATTGGTGGGTAAGAAATGATATATGATCTCAAGCCACTACAGAGTAATAACTAATTAAAGTAGGTTTCTGACAGTGGCCTGTTTCTGTATGTGATCTAAGAAAGCACAACTATGCGCCTAATTTGCCCAAGATCAGTAAGCTTATGATCATATTCCTGAGACAAGTATGAGTAATGCCTTCTTTTACTTTCAAAACTGAACTTATAAACCTGGATGTCAACATGTACAGGGTGACTAGCTGAGATAATGTGGTTGCTTTCAGGGTCATATAGAGGACATTCTATGTGCTGGCTTACCACTTTCACTTCTGAATTTCTGCTGCCTTCATTTATCAGCTTTGCAGTTAATTGTAGCTATCTTGAGGAATAAGTTAATTTTAAACATTTTCTTAAGATATAGGAAGTTTTGAGTTTCTTGCTTAAAAGAGAATTCAGAGTCTTTAGAGGCATGAAAAAGATAGCTAGAGAGACAGTTGCATTTTAGCCTGTGGCTAATTCTTAAGGAGGAATCGCAATTGCTGATTTTATGAAATTTTAATCTGTTGTAATCTGTGTGCTGTGAGCATATCCTTTTGAATCTTTGTGATATCAATTTCATGAGCTTAGTAGTAGTATTTTGAAGCCAAAGAAAAAGATATTAAACATTTTCAGTGGTCTGAGTGATTACCCACAAAATTAAAATCAGTAAGTTTTTATTGAAAATACATAAATTATCCAATCACTTGAAAGACAGAGGCAGGAGGATTGCTATATAGTTGAGGTTGTCCTTATCTACTCACTGGGTTCCAGGCCAGCCAGAGCTGCACTGTAAGACCCTGTCTAAAACAGAGTAAAACCAACAACTAAACAAATAAGTAAATGAACAAACAAAAAAACCTATGAATGCTCTAGTTCAAGAAAATCTAGTGTTTGTTTGGTATAAGAAAATATGAATTTTGGAGGAGCTTTGTACTTTGTTAAAAGATTCACTGAAGATTTTCTTTGGATTGTGAACTTTTTTGTGTGTCATTACTATCAGGTACGTTTAAGAAGTGATAGTATGATGCGTGGGGATGGTTTTGGCCAGAAAGCCTAAAGGAAAGAAGTCTACAGGCATTTTGAAGGTAGAGTTCATGGATAGAACTAAATCTCTTAAGAAGCACAGGACAACAATGAATGTGTGACACACATAATAAATCACAATCTAGCTCCAAATGGCAATTGTGCCATTGTTGAGGAACCCAATTCCCATGTGTTCACAGGAGAGGTTTTTTTTTTTTTGAAAAAGTGATATTTCATACACATGTCTTTAGAAACATGAGTGTTGTACTAAGACTCTGCAAACCTTGATTCTAATCATAGTTCTGTCAAAAAAACTGACTGTGATCTCGGGCAATCTTGGGCAATCATTTCACTTTCTGAGCTTCGGTATCTGCGTTTGTCTCATTTGTCTGTGGATTGGGGCTACATCTTATCTACTTTTACATTAAGAGCATTAGCGGCAGGAGGACAAAGAAGGAAGAGAAGGGAAACAGATCATGAATATCATTCAGTTAATACTGAGTCATTAAAGTTGCTGATTGGTTGTCTCATATCGTGGGATTAACAGAAATGTTTGTAGAGACTCTACAGAGGTAGACTGTGGGTGAAGAATTTAGGTAGGACAGGAAATCTGCCATTTTCCTAAATCATATGCAGAATCTCCAGCACTCTAGCTTTCTGTTCTGCTTTCTTTACTCAAATTCACTAACAGGTCACTACAGTGCTATTGCTAAGTCAAGGACTGCTGGTATTGCTCATTTTATTTTTGAGAAAATATACATGGAGAAAAGAATATGAAAATATCTCTACAGTCATTCTCAGGATTCCTATTAGGGAAACAGCTGGTTTCCATGACATTTAGACAGACTCAAATGTAGAATGTGAGGTAACCTGGTGTGGTGGTACATACTTACATAATGCCTGTAATCCCAGCACTCAGGAGATAGAGGCAGAGACAGGAAGGATTGCTAAGAGTCTTAGGCCAGCCTGGTTTGAATTTGAAGTTTGAGGCAAGCCAGGGCTACATAGTGAGGTGCTGTCTCAAAGAAAGAGAAGGAGGGCAGGAAAGAGGGAACTGAGAGATCAAGATGAAGGCCCACTCAGTGTTTAGCCCACTTGTTTTTTTTTTTTTTTTCTTAGAAAGAACTCACTGCAGATAGGACTGGCCATTTAATCTGTGGGATACAGAACAAAATGGAAACACAGGACCCTTTATTCAAATATCATTAAGTATTCTATGACACAGAGAGCTAAGCAACTACACAAATCAGGCTCATGAGGGCAGTACTTGCTCTAGATGAGAATGGCCTTGTGTGGAGCACCTCCCTCCTAAGTTTCCTGGGTTCTTAACTTCAGCCTCCAGAAAACAAGTGCTTTCATCAAGGGCCCTGAGGGTCCAAAGTAAGGGAAGGAGCTTTCTGGAGTGAAGCCATTCAACAGTTCCTTGCTGCTTCTCTTAGTCTCTGTCAGAGTGTAGCTCTGGTCTCAAGTTGCAGGGCACAGAAAAAAAGGAAATTCACTGGACTGCTCTGAGTCTAGGCAAAAGGCCAGAGGAAGGTGTGATCTTCCTGATCTTACATGTGGGCTTGCATGGGGTTGGGGATTATTCTATGATCAGGTTTACTATACTGAGAAAGTTCCATGGAAGCAATACCTTTAAAACACGACCAGATAAAAACGAAAACCAACCAACCAACCAACCAAACAAAACAAAACAAAAACCAAAACCAAAAAATAAAAAATAAAAAAACCGAACAAACCAAATAACCCATTCTCTCTCTAAAATCTCAAGAATATGGATGGTTAAGACTTTTATCAAATTGTCACATTTTGTTAATAAAGAGAAAGCAATGATTCCTTAACTCTAAATTTCACTTACTTACATTTCTGGCATATTCTTCTTCCTACTGATGATGATGATGCTAACATAATAATAAAGATAATAATCATGGTGGTAATGACAATGATTGCTGATATTTATTTTTTCCTGATGTTAGGTACTCAGGTAAGTGGTTTAGATGTTGGGTCCCATTGAATCCTTACAACAAACAGCTTTTTGAAATAAGCATTATTCATATTCCAGGTTTCAAAAAATCAAAATTAGAAGCATTTCATACAAATATGAAAAGAAAGATCCTCTCAAAAGCATCTATCAAACAAAGGATGTTAAATGGAAAGTAATTACATAGTTCCCATTATTAACAAGTCAGAATGTGAACTGATTTTCCTCTTTTTTAAAAGATGCTTTCCTTATTGTAAACTCTTTTGCTCACAAAGTTTATTTTTAAATGCATTCTATAATGTTTAGTAACTAGAGGTGTCCCAGTAAATGTTGTATTGAATAAATTAATAAATGAGGGCTTTCATGGGCTTCTAAATTTTCTTAAGTTTCTTGACTCTGGGTATAGTAATACTTACAGGTAACTTCAGCATTCCAGTGGCTGAGGCTGCAATATTGGAGTTCAAGGCTAGCTTGGGCTAACAGAGTAAATTCTAGGCTGTCTTGGATTACACAGCTAACCCTGTTTCAAAGAAGTAGGAAACAAACAAACAAAAATAGTTTCATGAAAACACACTAAGCTCTCTCTGTCTCTGCCTCTCTGTCCCCCCCCCGTGTTTGTGTGTGTGTGTGTGTGTGTGTGTGTGTGTGTGCACTCGTGCATGCATGTTCATGGGTGTATGGGTGCATATGTATGTATTTGCCTGTGTGTACCTGCCAAGATGCCAGAGAATGATTTCAGATATTTTCTTCTACGTCTCTTTCCCTTCAGTTTTGAGACAATATCTCTCACTAAATGTGGATATCACTGATTCAGCTAGATTGGCTGTCCAGCAAACTCCAGGGTTCTGCCTCTCTCCTCCTCCCTAGTGCTAGAATTATAGGCATGCACTGGCATAACAGGCTTTTTATTTGGATGCTGGAGATCTGAACTCAAGCCCCCATAATTATATGGCAGGCACTTTTTCACTAAATCAACTAATCTTTTAAAACTTTTTAAAATATAAATTCTGGGCTGGAGAGATGCCTTAGCTGTTAAAAACTAGGCTCACAAGCAAAAATATAAAAATATAAATTCTTTTATTTATTTTTCCTGTTTTTTGTTGTGTGCATTGGTGTTTTGCTTGGGTGTATGCCTGCGTGAGAGTGTCAGATCTTGGAGTTACAGACAGTTGTGAGCTGCCTTGTGGGTGCTGGGAACTGAACCCAGGTCCTCTGGAAGAACAGTCAGTGCTCTTAACCACTGAGCCATCTTTCCAACCCACTTTTTAAACTCTTCAATCATGAATTAAGGCACAAGAAAAACAAAACTTTGTGGCTAGAGAAATACACTATCTTTATCCCTTATAAATCGTATTTCTGCCCCTGCATTTCATATGGTTATAAACTGGGGCATTATTACCACCATCAAGTGGCAGTTTCCAATAATTGCAGACAAATTACTCAAGTAGAAAGCCACCATGACCCTGTCTATTGAACCTCTCATTTCTCCTCCAATATATCACTTGGCATTTACTTCAGATTTATGAATAGAAAATTAAGGTAATAAACTTCTGAACCTAGGTTACTTCAAAATCCTTTGTTTTGAATTAGCAACAGTGTCATTAATAAATGTATAAAACAATAGGACATGTACATTTTAAATATTTATTTCATGTTTTTAAACATAAATATTTTATAATCATTCTAACCTGCTTCCAGTTTGATATTGAGATACTATAACACTAAAATTTAATTAAATATTTAACTAATTCTGTTTGATTTGGTTTGTGACATCCACAAAGGTACAGACTCATATTTGTTTTTATAACATAGTACTTACAAAGTGGTAAAAAATGTAGTATGAGATAAAAATCATAGACAAGATAGCTTCAATAAAGAGTTCTTGATTACAGTAACAACAGTATTTCAAACAGACTTTTTCATATACTACTGTGATGAAAGAACAAAAACCTACAGTCTTAGGTGATTATTGTAAAAGACATTCATTTACATCTCCAATCTTCTTGTTCTATTTATTGTTATAATCCCAACACCTAGAGCAATGCCTGGAACATAATATTATATGCTGAATATTTCTTTCTAATCAACAGATGGATGTTGAATGAAATAAAAGCAAGAACCAATAGCATTCTATTTAATTCATCAACAAGGATGTAAGGGAGAAAAAGGTTCTGTTTCTAGAGATGGCTTAAGAGAGAAGGGGAACAGGAACATAGACTTTGTTACCTGTCAGTGAGACACTTTTCCCTCGTGGTGCTGCCTTGTAGGCCCCCAGTGTATGAGGAGGCTCTTGGCCCTCATATGACTGCTGAACTGGGGCGGGGAACTGTTATGTAGGGACACTCCACTCCAGAGGAGTGGGATGGAAAGGTTGGGGGTAGAGGGTGGGAGGGCAGGACTGGGAGGGGTGGAAAGAGGACACTGAGATGGAGATGTAACCTAAAGCAATAAATAAATATTGAAAAAAAATAAAAAATTAAAATTAAAATTAAAAAAGAGAGAAGAGACTAAATGTCTTTCTCTTTAGTTGATCAAATTTGGCAATCCGTTAGAGAACATGGTTACACATTATGATTAAGACAGTCTCTGAAACGCAGAGCATAATGGGGAAGAGTTGGGGCTGGAACTTGATGGCCTGGGGGAAGGTGAATACATTTTTCCCTGCCACCTCCTCACACTAGAAACTTCCCCATAGTTCCTCTCTTCTTGTGAGCACTCTGATAAAAGTAGTTAGTATATCCCACAATGTTCTTGGGTTAAATGGCACTCATGTTACTATTAAGGGAGAGATGGCAGTTGAGAAGAACTGAAGGTCTGAGTTAGGGTAACATTTCCGGTTTGTCAAGAGTATAGAAATTGGCTGAGTGTGTCTGTGGCTGGCCAGAGCATGATAAGAGGCAAGGTTGTAAATGCCCACAAAGCAGAAATGGACATCAGCAATTTTACTTCTATACATTATAATGTGGGGAAATCTTGCTTTATGTAATGTGCATATGTTTAAAAATTGAGTGGCGAATGAATTAGGTAAATTGAATGTTATTTTAAATTCAGGACAGGTGCTTGTCACTTAAAGGAACTCTAAAGCAATTTTTTTCAAGTAAAATTGGCTATTTTGTCATTTTTATGATTTTTGTGAGTGTTATACTAAAAATAAACCACAGTCTTCTATAATGTGGAGGAGATTCCTTGGAATTAAAATGATTTAGTGTTAGGGTATTTATTTTTTCAAAACATCTCTGATACCAAAGCTCAAATAAGAAAGACTCTGAGTTTTTTTTTTTCAAATGCCTGATATGGTGATCTATTATCATCTCATAGTGTACTTCTGAAGTAGCATTAGGTGTTCATCATGTCAGGAATTTATTATTTTACTAAAGTATTGGCTATACTAATATAAGCTACAAACCTTATATATGTGTAAATAATTATAGTAGGAGTTACTGTTTATTAAATACTTTTAATGTGTAAGCCATGTGCTAAGTAGTCTAATATATTATTAGCTCATCCAATCCAAATAGTTCCCCTTTGAGTTGGGTATTAATATTATTATTGTTATTATTATTATTATTATTATTATTATTATTATTATTAGTTCAGAGCCACATAGCTCCAAATGTAGAGGTGAAATGAAGCAAAGGAAGTTGGTGAGTTAGTTTTTTCATGTGCCTAAAAATAATTCTACCCTTCTGTCCCTCTTTGTGTGTGTGTGTGTGTGTGTGTTGGAATTCCAATTAATTCGTGTCTTCCCAAAGGGCACGGGACAGACAGCCGCTTCTATGTCAGTATGAACTCAGTGACTCCTCATTGAGTAATGTACATGTAGTATAATAAACACAAACTTTGGAAAGAGTTTTGTTTTTATAAATCTCTCTCTCCTGACCTTGGCTAATGCAGATTTTTCCTCAGGAGGAGTATATTTTATATTCCTTATAAAATATTTCTTTTCTAAGTAGTAACCAAATGCCCTGGTAGAGTTAACTTTATTATTTGAGGTGAGACAAGCTAATGTGTGTACCGGTACAGCTGTCTTTTTATATCAAAAACCAAAGTAGGATGACTAAGAGCAAGAATTGCTCTGTCAGAGGTCAGACCCCCATATCTGAGATCAGTATTCAGGGATGTCCATCTTCTTGACACTGAGACATGATGTCATCAACTACACAAACAAGCTAGTTACGAAAATGAAATTGCCCCAAAAATGCTCATAATGTTTTCAGTAAATGTATGATTTGTGTTAAGCTACATTCATATACACTTCAGTGTATACAGCCCAAGGGCTATAGACTCATTTGATCTTGGATCTCACCATGCCCGTCTGCATGGTAAGATAGTTCAGGTAACACATACGTCTCAAGGCTATCTGGAGGACCAAATGAGATCAAGGACGATGCCTGACCGCTCATCAGTGTTCAATGATGTTATGTGTAATTATTATTGGTCCCTAGCACAACTATATATTTTGGCCTGTTTCCTGGAGATTTTTTTTTTGGGGGGGAGGATTCTGAAGGCTCTGGGAGACCATTTTACTAAGTTGGGGAAAGCAGCGCAGGCATTTGCCTTTGCAGACTCTGTCAGCATTTGTTTCTTTATCCCTGGCAAGCCATGGCTTCCTGTTTTGAAAACAAAGAAAAATGTATTTTTTTTTAAAGATTTTTATTATGTATACA
The DNA here is from genome assembly GCA_907164525.1 of Lophiomys imhausi. Taxonomy (NCBI): domain Eukaryota; kingdom Metazoa; phylum Chordata; class Mammalia; order Rodentia; family Muridae; genus Lophiomys; species Lophiomys imhausi. The sequence goes on from CAJQZJ010000953.1 coordinate 4,628,521, forward strand.
TTGTTCTGTCTGCAGGTATACCTGCAGGCCAGAAGAGGGCACCAGATTTCACTATGGATGGTTGTGAGCCACCATGTGGTTGCTGGGAATTGAACTCAGGACCTCTGGAAGAGCAGCCAGTGCTCTTAACCTCTGAGCCATCTCTCCAGCCCGAAAAATGTATTTTTCAAGTGAAGAAACACCTTTAAAGGATTATAAAACTACTCAGAGGCCTTATTAGACAGAAAGCAGTGTTTACAGAGCAGGGTTGCAGTGACTGAAGGAAGCATTGTCAACTGCAAGAATTAGATTCCCTTGAATGGAAAAGCAGGGCTGCACATGACAGTGGGAAAAGGGAGGAGGGCAGTAGGGAAGTGTGAAAGGTTTGCCAAAGGGCTATGGAGCCCACATTGTGCCAGTCCCGATACCTCTTGCCAAATGAAAGCTTCAGTCATTCTCACCCACTGTCACTCTGCCATAATGAATGCATTTTTGATTAGCCTTCCTGATTATGTGTTCTCTATGCACACAACAGAAGACAGAATAGCAGGGTCTGGGGCTTTGGGTTAAGATTTTAGAGGTAAAAGGCTTGTAGGAGGCTTTCATTATCTTTTCAATTTTTTTTCTCTCCTCACCTGCTTCTGCTCCTCAGTGTACAATGAGATAACAGTGATTCTTTTTTTTTTTTTTTTTTTTTTTTTTTTTTACAGCAATCAGGAGGCCAGAACCTTGCTCACACCTCCGTCAGTGCTGTTGCTGGGAAATAAAGGGAGTGCCAGAGGGACAAGCAGCCAAGCTAAAGCTGCCATATGCATTCGACTCTGAGTTTTTCTAGCATTTAACTCACCCCCTCAACTGCAGGAGTTGAATGTCTTTGCATATATTGAAAAAGAAATTATGCTTTTGATTTCTTAGATACATTACAAGTATTTACCAAGAGACAAGAATTAGGTGGGCAAATAGGTTTTAGACTCAGAAGGCAGTGCCTCTAAAGATTTAGTGCAATTTGGATGGGAGCACAAACTTTGGGAAGGAAAAACACAAGTTATCAATTTTAGAACAATTTCCTCCCTGGTGCTATGAGAGTTGGAATTCAATGTTTATAATCAAATGAATATTTTCTATTTTATAGATACATCAGTATGGCAATTTTTATACTGCGTTTTCTCTGTGAATATACTATTTTTTTATTTTTTGGTTGTTGTAGTTGCTATTCTAGTTTTGGCATTCTACAGGGACTAATGTCTTCCTAACAAGTTGCAGGGTAAGTAAATGCCAGACTCATCGATGAATGTCAATCCAGCCTGTGGCTGAGTGACCCTGCCTAGAGTAAATATCATTTTCTTCTTGGGTGGGAATGTAGGGCTTGGCGACTATCTGTATACATCGATCACACCTAACCTTGAGTCTAGGCAGAGTGAAGGAGTACTTCCTTAGTCTGAGTGTGATTTGAATCACTGCCAATGGTTTCACTTTCACATGTATCTCAAACTGATCGGTCAGCCTCTTGCTGCAATTCTCATCTTCTCCCACTTCTTTGGGAAGCCCTCTATCAAAATGGCCAAGGTGCTTACATTTGCTATATTACCCCCATTATGTATATGTTGTGACACATGGGCAAGTCCTCAGAATGTGAATCAATATGTTTGGAAACTCCAGCCACTTTAACCAGAGCCTGAGGAAATCAGAAGCTCAGTCCACTGCTAATCTAGTCACACACCATCACCACCAGTCTTACAAAAATAAATATGCCATTTATCTCCTAGTCTGGGATAGTTTTGAGTTTAGAAGGGGCCATTATTAGTAATTAAGATGGGATATCAGCCAGATTGTCTAATCTGGGAAGTTTTATCTCCCCAGTCAAACACGTGTTAATTAAAGTGTGTTTTTCCAAATAGCACCACCGAGATGAGAAGTCTGAAGCAGGTACCTTTGTAGTCTGTTTGTTCCATTAGTCCATTTCTTTATCTTTTATTTATTGTTATTATCACCCACAGTTGCTGTTTTTCTTCAGCCTCCATTTCACAGAGGAAGAGAGAGATAAGAGACAAAATGATACTCGCCCACAATACCATGTTTCCAGCAGAAGTAAATGGTATTGTAGTATGCTGTCCATTTGGGATCTGAAGGATAAATTGCCATTTTTTGAATTCCTTTTTGATATCTTCCTCAAATGTTTCATCCTTTTTCTTTCCATATCATCCTGGTGCCCAGTCCCTTTCATGTCTGGAATTTTCTTCCTTTTCTCATATTCATTAAAGTTTAAGTATTCTCGATTATAGTTTAATTTCTGAAGAATTCACTCTTTGCAGAAATTTTAATACATTCACTTCCCTAGGCAGTGTGTTCATATTTATACAATGGACTTCTGGAAACATAACTATATTAGTGCAATGAAGAAGTGATAAACATGGTAATCCAGGGACCTTGGCAACCGGTGTTGCTCTCTTGAATAGAAGATAAAGTATTTAAGTATAACCTGACTGGTATCAAATTGAGCCTGTCTTTGTTGGGGCCTTCAAAGTTAGATAAGTTACAGTGTATTTTGACAAGACTACTGCCACCATATAGGTGACATGCTCTACGGGATTGTGGCATCATCTTAGATTTATTTGAATTTCAGACTAAGCAGTACAAAATCTTCTCTTAATGGTTAAACCTGATAAAAGAGGAAAAAAAAGTCAGATAATCCAGATTTGTGCCTGGAAGGAACATGAACTCACTTTAAAATGGTTGAAGTCTAGAAATGATTGCCTTCTTTTGGGAGTAGAATTGTCTTTTCTCTGCTTGGTATGAGAATGCATTGATTTCCCAGAGGATGGACAAGACCTATTAGATCTAAAATTCCTAGTACTTCATTTTAGAATCTTGTTCATGTAGATCTCTTTGAAAATAAGGTTTAAAACATTATATATATGTATATATGAGTATATATAAGTATATATATATATATTCATCAGGAAATCAGTTTCAAAGGACAATTACAATTTGTTTCTTAGTATATATCATATACTTTACCAGTCATTGAAAACAGCTTGTGTTTTTTCTTGTATTTAAAGCTTACAAGTTAATACTGTTGTTGTATCCTAAGCAAACGGAAACGGAACAAGCTAAAGACTCAACAACTCTTTTTAGAAATGTGAAGAGAGTGAAGATTCAGGACAAATTACTGGCTCAACAATTGGAAAGACAAGCGCCATAATCTATAGAAGCAGAAACCCAGGAGCTGAAAGCTCTGTAGGAAACAGTGCCCGGGGTAGAAAAGTCTAACAATAATTGGCACATTACTGGAGGCTTAGTGTAGGCAAGTATGAGAGTTGAAAATTCCAGGAAGACTTAATTACAGGGTGCCTCTACAATTTTATGAGGATTCTCAGCATATAGTCTGTGTGGAGGAAAGGGAATACCCAATTGTAGCTGTCTTTTGCTATCCTATGCTATGTATGTAAAGGGGAAATCCTGGGAGGTGCTAGTAAAGTTCACTCTGAGGGCTCAATTTACAATACTGAGACTTAATCATAAGACCCTACAATGCTTCTTCCCATATACACTTACAGCTTTGTTACAAAAGCCTAATTTTTGTGGCTCTTCTTACTCAGTACATTATGTCCATCTTTCAACAACAGTAGTAAACTACTTGAAGGGATATTAAAGGCAAAATATACCTTTGAAAAGATTGAGCAATTAGTAGCACCAGACTCAGATTCATTAGGAATATGGAGAAATTGACCAGGAATTCAAAAGAAAACTATGCTTAATATATTCAGGGGCTTTGTGGGAAAGAAGAAATTATGTAAGAACAGCTGGATAATATAAACACAGAGATAAGATTTTTATGAAAGAATGAACAAGAAATAGGAGAGATTAAAAAACTGGAGATATGAAAAATGACTTTTAGTAAGCTCATTCTTGGTAGTGTACTAGACCTAGCTCAGGAGAGAATCTCTATACATGAGGACATGACATTCAAACTTTCTAAAGCAAGAAGGAGGAGAAAAGGAAGAAGTGGAAGAACAGGAGGAGGAGAAGAAAGGTGGAGAAGAAGGTGAAGGAAATAGAGGAGAAGGAGAAAGAGAAGGAGGAGATGAAGGAGGAGGAGGGGAAGAAGAAAGGAAAGGATGACTGAAGAAAAACAAAACCAACTGTCCAAGAACTGTTGGATGACTCTATAAGGCATCATATATGTCCAATGAGATCAGGGAAGAGAGAAAGAAAAGAGGCAATGCTGTATGAATGAACAAGGATAAGAACTAGATTTAAATTCCCAGGAACTCTGCAAGTAAGAAAACCACAGTATGAAGCATTTACATTCTTGACAGGACAAATCAATGGTTTACAGTTCAGAACTCTCTGAAATTTTTTTTTAATGAAAGTTATTTTAATCAACATTAATTTGATGGTCCATTGTGACAAATCACCGAACATGAAAGAGCTTAATGTCAATGAAATATTGTGGCATCTTTTGTTTCACAGGTACACAGAGAGACAGGCTTTCAATCAACAAAAATTCTTTTATCAATAACTAAACAGTTTTCCCATAAAATTAATGCCTCTTCATATTAAAAATGAAGCAATTTGTAATGGAAGACTGAGATAGTCAGGCAGCACTCTGGTCACTAAACACAAATGGGCTCAACACTTTGCAGCTTAGAAATAAATCTGAAAATGTCATGTGTTTTTTAGAAAGCGTTTCCTCCTCACCAATTTACATCTATGCTGACCTTCAGTTGGTAACCCATTCTGGAAATTCAGAGGGAGTTTGAACACTCTTGCTTTGTCCAGTTTAGGGCAGAAACATCAGACAACAGAGTGGAGGAAGACCTATGAAATTTTCTTTTAAATTTGAAGGAGAAATGAAATATCATCATGTTATGTGAAATAAAGCAGGCAGAGAAAGGTAAGTACTGCATCACATAATTCTCCCACTTTCCTCCTACCTCTGACAACCACATTCTATCTCCAACTTTTAAATTTGGGTGGAGATTAGTTAGAGAAAGGTGAACCAATGGCGACTTTACTACAGTTAGTTTAAAGCAAGAACTTAAGGTGTGATTCTTACACAATAGACTATAGAAACTATAGAAAGAATATCATACATTTTTTCAAAGTTAGAAGGATTTTTTAAAGTTTCCAGGATAAATAAATAAATTATAAATGTTTGAATAGCTATAGTAAACCTGATTTAAATGTTATACACTGTAAACAGATATACAACATTGTGTGTTAGCTCACTGATATGTGCAATTTTTATGTTTTAGTTATCAGTTAAAATAGTCTTCAAAAGAGAGTGAAATAAAAATATTTGTGGGACAGGGATGAGGGAATTTGTTGCCAATAGATAACACTTTGTAGGAACTATTGAATGAATTTCTTGACAGAGAAGGGAGATGCTGACTTAGATCTATGTAAAGGAAAGGGCAAGGAATTATAGAATGAATAATTAAAGGTAAAATACCTTTTTATAGTTTTCTTATTATTTGTGATGACATATGCTAGATTGTTGAAAATGATTTAATTCTATTATATCTTTATATATACATATATAAATGTATGTGAAGATTTTATCTACAAGCATAAATAAGTATCTATACTTGTAGATAAGCCAAAGAAATGTTAGCAATGACACAAGGGAAAGAAGGAGACTAGGAATACTGTACCCCCAATGAAACAAGATAGTGTTAGTTGATGGTAAACTTGGTTTAGTTGTAGTGTATATTATATACTTTGCACAAACCATGAAAATGCTTTTAAAAATTATAATTTATATACTAAAATGAAAAGAAATGGAATTATAAAAATACCCAACTGAATCCACAAGAAGTAGAAAACTGTGAAAGACAGAATTATGAACGACTAATACAAAGCAATAAATGAAAGAATAAGTTATAATGGTGATTAATCCAACTATAGCAATATCACTTCACATGTCAATGATATAAATAAACTTGTTAAAGGGTAAAAAATATCAGTGGATCAAAAATTAAGACTTCATTATACATTATTTTTATGTATCTGCTGTAACTCAAGAACACAGGTTATAATAAATATATGTAAAAAGTTTAAAAAATTAAAAGATAGTTAAAAGTAAGTGCATATGGGGTCTGGAGCAATGATTCACTGGATAAGATTACTGGCTGCTCTCCAGAGGACCCAAGTTCAATTCCCACCTTTCACACAGTGTCCTACAAATATTTGTAACACCAGTTCCTGGGTTTCTAATTCCCTCTTCTGCCATGTGGTACACAGCATACATGAAAGCAAATACTCATACACATAAAATAAAAATAAATCTTTTAAAAAAGTAAGTGAATGTAGAATATATTATAAACATATTCATGTAATGATATAAGACTCAATAATCGCCAAGATACGAAAATGCTTAATGTGTGTGTTTAAAAATAGAGCCTCAAGGAACATGAACATAGACTTTGTTTCCTGTCCATGAGACACTTTGCCCTAGTGGTGCTGCCTTGTAGGCCCCCAGTGTATGAGGAGGCTCTTGACCCTCATATGACTGCTGAACTGGGGTGGGGGACTGTTATGTAGGGACACTCCACTCCAGAGGAGTGGGATGGAAGGTTTAGGGGGTAGAGGGTGGGAGGGTGGAACTGGGAGTGGTAGAAAGAAGACACTGTAATGCAGATGTAACTTGAAGTAATAAATAAATATTAAAAAATAGAGCCTCAAAATACCATGTTGAATTCAGCACTCTTGTATCAGAAATGGATAGGTCCACTTGGCAGAAATTAGTAAGGTCATAATTGTAATTAACATCACTATCAGTGAATTATAAAATTGATATCTCCAGACCACTTCATCTAACAGCAGCCTAATATACACTCATATACACATGGTACTTCAAGACAGACTATATTCTAGACCACCAAAGACATCTTAACAAATTTAAAAGAACAGAATCCATCCAGTGTCTGCTTTCAGGTCACTGTGGAATTATATGAAAGAAACTTATAACAGAAAGGATAGGTAAGAACATCCTCCAAATATCCAATTGTTCGTATGCTAATACAAAATAAGTAATCGAGAACCAAAAGAGAGAAAAAAACCCTAATACATGGAACTTGCAACTAAGCCACTTACATATTTAAAATATTCAAGAAAAAAACTTGAATAGATGTTCTTCCTCCCAAAAATTATTGTCAGTATATGACATTAAAATTATAATATTAATTTTATAAAAGTAAAAACATTTATGTTTCACAGTGAAAGCAGTATTTAGAATGACATTCATAGCACCATGTTAATGTTTCTAGAAACAAGAAAGATCTAAGACTAAACATCTTATGAAATCAGAAACAGAATACCACAATTGACTCCAATGTAAGTAGAAGAAAAGATACACTAAAGATATGAGTAGAAATCATTAAAATTAAAAGTAGAGAAACAAGTGAACCCAGAAGCTGATTTTCAGATCACCAAAATCAATATGATTCTAGCTAAGATAATTAACAGAAGGAGAGAGAATAGATAATATCAGAAATAAAAAGATATAGTATTATTGTAGAACATGGACATAAAAAGACCATAAAACAATAATATTGCTAACTCAAACTCCACCAATTTGATAATGTAGATGAAATGGAGCATTTACCTGCCTGACTCAATCTACTTAAACTCACATGAAAAGTAAAAGGTAATCCAGGGAGCTTGATTATCTACTGAAGAATTGAGTCAATATGAATAACCTGTCCAAGAAGAAAGCCCTGGCTAAGGTGGGTTCACTGGCAATTTCTAATCATTTAAATCATATAAATTCTTTGCAGTATCTTCCAGATGATAGAAGAGGAAGGAATATATTTTCATTTTTTGAGGTCAGCATTGCCCATCAAAAGCTGTCAAAGCCTATGAGAAAAGACTGCCATTTGGTTACCATGAGAAAAGAACTGCTACTACCCAGAAACAATATGGTTTAGATATCTGAATGCAGCACAGCATGATCTTACTGAAAGAACAAACAGACTTCTCTAATACAATGGAGGACTGCTTGTAACATCCTTATTTATAATTTCCAAAAATTGGAATTAAGTAATATGTCTTTCCACAAGTGAGTAGCTAGATAAGCCACATCCATCCAAACCATGAAATTATTTTTCACATCTAAAGAATGAGCTATCAAGCCATGAAAACATAAGAGGACATCCCAATCCACATTACTAAGTAAAAGAGACCAATGTGAAAAGCTTATGTGCCTTACAAATCCAACCACATGACATTTTGGAAAAGGGAAAGCCATGGAAATAGTAACAAAATCAGTGGTTTTCAGTGGGTGTTGTGTAGGGGGAATGAATAATCAGAGAACAGAGGAATTTTAGGGTGGTGAAATTATTCTGGTACAAGATACTGATAATGGGGGAGGCTGTGTGTATGGCGGGGCACAGGCAGTCTAAGGAAACACCGTGTTATGGCTTAGTTGTAGTATGAACCTAAATACTGCTCTATAAAGTCTATTAGTTAAAAATGGAAGCCATTCATTGTTTAGTATTTGAAGATATGCATAACAGTACAAATAAAAATTACCTTTATTTCCCTTTGATATTGTTTTACATTAACCAGTTAGTCTTTTGTTCTTTCTCCTCATCTTCTATCTCTCTCCCTCTTTCTGTTTTTTTCTGTTTTTATTCATACACATGCATATCCATATCACTGGCTTCATACATAAAAGCTCTATTTAATGCTCATACTATGTCATATATGGCCAGAGAGACTAGTCCTTATAGACAATATGGGCTCAGGATGACACTGGATCTTTGCAACATGTTTCTATGATTGCTAAGGAAGGACAATTATTTTTTGTTTGTTTGCTTGTTTACTATATATTTATTTATTTTATTTTTAGGTTTCTAGAACGGTTTTATTACTTCTAGAACTCATATTTTCATTGAGTAAAATGAAGTTGTTAGTAATGGAGAGAAATGATACATTTTGGATTTTTTTTCTTTTACAGTTTGGATTTTATGTGACATATGGAGCCAAGTTAATATGCACAATACATTACTTTTGTAAAGATATCCACTTTAATTTCTACTTTTTAATTTTTTAGATTTAATTAATTTTTCTTTTATTGAAAACATATTTCTTTTTATACAGTACATTCTGATTACTCTCTGGTTTCCCCTTTACCTAATCCTCTTAGTTCCTCACCACCTCCCCTCCCATCTGGATCCACTCCCTTTCTGTCTCTCCTTAGATAACAAACAGGCATCTAAGGAGAGACTATTTATGAAGTGTTAAGGTTTATGAGAAGCATGGCTATTTTAAAATTTCATAAGTTACAAACTGCTGTACAGTTTGCTTTTAAATTCTCTGCATATACATATCCACATTCAATATGTGCTATGTATTTGTGATGTATGTGGTGTATAAACCTGTGTGTGTAGGTGCATTCCATGCCATGTGTGGCAAGGCCAGAGGAGTATGCTAGGTGTCATACTTTACCATTTTCTGGTATTCCCTTCAGACAGGGTCCCTTCTGAACATAGGGATCACTATTTTGTGTAGAGTGGCTGGTCAGCAAACCCTGGTGGTCAACCCCTGTCTCTGCCCCATACAGCTAGGGTTCCAGATACATATTTGGCCACACCTGGCTTTTTATGTAGATGCTAATCTTCAATCTCAGGTTCTCATGTTTGGACAGCAAGTACTCTTAACCAATGAGACATCTCCACAACCCTCAACATATATTTTAAATAGTGTGTTTAAAATTGTTTTCTATGATATTGCGTCTCATATAAGATAATTTTAAGTAACTGTGTGCAAGTAATTTCTGATTGGCTGATTTATTAGAAGTTTTGGTGTGCTGGGGATTCATCTCAGGACCATAACTATATATTCTGCTATTAAGCTACATGCACCATCCTACAATATTTTATTTAATCTATCCCTTAGTTTTGAGTTTTATTCCAATATTTTTCTATAGCAATGTTGCAATGTAAATCTTTTAACATACACCTCTGTTCTCATTTGTGACTCGATATGCATTACATTTCTGAATACAGTGCTGCAGAGTCAAAGGACAGACTATTAAGAACTCTTGCTCCCTATTTCTAAACTTCTTTATCATTTGTGTTCCTAGCAGCAATGTTGAAAATGTTCATGTCTCTGATTCTTATCAATTATGGCTATTCTTTATTTGCAGTTGCTAATTTTTTCTCAATAAACAGTCATGTTGATTTTGTTTGAATTTATCATTATTTAATGGAAAGATTGAACATTTTGATATGCCTTTTGGACATTGCCTGCACGTGCCCTCTGTACTTGTTTTTGTGCTAACACACCAACGTTGGCAGTTCCCTCTGGTTTAGCTCCTACTTCATCTTTTTCTTACCCTTTTGAGCTTAAATAGCCTAACAGTAACTAAGGCAACAAAGCATGCTAAGTGTTTGGACTCTAAAGAAATAGCAATAATTGTCTTGAAATATTCTGTAACAGCTTTTAGCAACTGTGTATGGTCTAAAAAATAATCCTGCATTAATCATTCTAAGTGTCCATTAGGACACAGTCTTTTTTCTTGCATGCTTTCTGGGATATGTGGAGCCTTGTGCAGAAGGAAAAGCAGCTGTATTTTATATGAATGACATCCCATGGCGTTGTGCAGCATACTTGCCATACAAAGGTCTGAGAGTGTGTCCACCTCAGTGTAGTTCTTAACAACATATAACCAATTCAAAAACTGATGAACGCTACTCCCTCCTTGGCTACTTCAGTTCTAATGGCAAGATGAGCTGGGTGTAGTGGCGCATGCCTTTAGTCCCAGGACTTGGGAGGCAGAAGCAAGTGGATCTCTGTGAGGTCAAAGCCAGACTGGTTTACATGATGATTTCCAGGTCAGTAGGACTACATAGTAAGACCATTTAAAAAACTGAATATTATTTTATAAATGTCAGTATAAATTCACATAGGTAAATTATTACTTATTTAAAAAATATCAACCTATATTTATTGTATAAAACAATGGGTTTCATTATGCTATTTTCTTACATATGTGTATCATGTACTTTGATCATATTCTCCTATTAGCCTTTTTTTGTCTGTCTCTCATCCTGTTGGTCTCTTTTCTTTTTCCTACAAGTCAACCTCACACTTTCATATCTATTTTCCTGATTGTTTTAAAGGAAAATAATTAGTTGTGGAGTGAAGGTTTAAGTAAAGCTTGACACAAAACATTAATATGTAAAATGGATGAAGGTAAAGATGAGATCATTGGCATGTATGTGCATTAAAGATTTTGTGCAACTCTATGCTTTCTGTACAAATCTAGGTGCTGGATTTTCATAAGAAACAGTTTGAAAAACAGTGGTCTAATGAAACAGACACTGGGAATGAAAAAGAAGCATAACTAGCATGAGTATTTCTATGTATTGTTTCACATTTTGAACTTTAACTTTATCAAAATCTAACATGTGGGTAAATATAAAATTGACAGCATATGTTATAAAAACTTGCTGTACCAATTGCTCCAGAATATTCAAATCATGGAGAAATCAGTTCTTGACCTTAAGAGACTTTTAATTCACTTAATATCTATTTCTAAGATGTATCTGAGATGTGATGTATAGCAGGTTCAAACTGACAATGTGAATACAAAAAATGACAATGTGAAAACACTGAAGAGTTGTAAAAATGACATAAATGCAAAATAGTATTGTACATATTGAATTATCTCAAATATTATATTAGAGATGTCTAAAAGTCTGAAGTTTTTCAAAAGTTGGATGAAACTGTGCTTTAGAGCTAGATCCAGTCTCCCATCAACTAAGAAGCAGTATTGATAACCTGTGTCCTGCCCCCTTTTCTAGAATTTTGTCATTTTTTGAAGAACCATGATGAATACATCACATACAGAAAACACTATAGTCAAGATGGGGCATCAAAGCACTCTGTGGGAAAGGGCAGTAACAGAAATTTATAAGAGTTCTGAGCCAATTTGGTGTGAAAGTCCACGCATCACCAGAAGGAATCACCAAGCAATGAAGAGACTTGCCTGTTGGTCGGATTAGAGATCTAACTGAGGACTCTGCACCCAGAAGCACTGGGGTCCAAACCAGGAGAATCAGGATGAGTTCCAATGTAGGAATGAAAACAAAACCCAGGACAAATGAAGGTTTCTGTAAGGGTTGTTATGCCTTGGGTACTCAGGGACTTTCAAGCCATAACATTAATTACTCAGGGTGTATACAAAACAAGAAAGGAATTTTTCTGCTGGTAGCCAAGCTTAGAAGATGAATGCACAGGAGATGGTTTCTAGAGGATCTCTCCTGAAACAATCATTTTCCTATCCCCCTTACACAAGGATAAATTTTCAGAAAGAATTTTTTTTAAATCTTTTTTTTGTGAATTTCACATTATGCATCCTGATCCCACTCATCTCCCACTTCCCTTTAGACCTGCCCTCCACCCTTGAAACCTCTTCCAACAGAAAAAAATCTCATTGTGGAACCTGTAGTATGTCACAGTGTGTTCCACAATATTCCCCTTTGCTACTTTTTTTTTTTTTTTTTGCTTGCAAATGTTCATTATAATTACACCTTGGTCTGGTATCAGGCCTCTGGCTTCTGCAATTTTGTCAATACAGGAACCTCACTAGGAATCCTCTCAGATATCCTGTTGTTGCCCTGTGTCATGGAGATCCTGTAGTTTTCGGTCTGTGGAACTGGACTCTTCATGTACTTCAGCAGTTCATCCATGGAGTATATGTTGGTGTGGGCCAACTCAAAGCCCTGGTTCTTGGCCTGCAACTCACACATCCAGGGCCAGCTGTACTGTGTTGTCCAGGTAAGGTGTAGGGCCTGCTCTTCCAAGAGTTGTAGCATGTGAAGGGCAAGGACAGTTCTCCTGCTCTTGCGACCTCAATCACAGCCAGATCTCCTATCTGCCACTGGTGGTGAGGGCAAAAAGGAGGCGAGGGGATCTCTCTCTCCCCTACGCCATTGCAAAGCAACCAGAAGGCAGGGTTGGCTCTCTCACATTCATTCCCTCAGGGCTGCCTCACCCATAACCCCTACATCCAGGGCCAGGCAGGGTTCTTCTAGTTTCTGGCTTGCTTCCTGTTCTGGGAGCCCATCTGGTGTTTGCCTGGTGTTGGACTGGTGGTCATCACAGGCTAGCTCCCTGTCTGGGACCCCTGATTCGGAACTGGTAGTAGTCTCAGGCTTGCTTTTTTCAGGGAATATTAGGCTCCTATTTATTGAGATGCTCCTTGGTCAGAACACTGAACGTAGACATACCCTCTCTCCTCTCTGTAACCTACTGAAGCATATTTGACACAGCAGCCACATCTGCAGTGCCTCTAGGGGCAGTTCAGAAAGAATTTTAAGTGAATTTTGTTGTATTTTTCTTGTACAGGGGAGCACAAGCTTCACTGGAATCAACCCAGATGTCCTTCAACTGAGGAAAGGATAAAGAAATTGTGGTACATCTACACAACTGAATATTACTCTGCCATCAGACACAAGGATATCATGAAATTTGCAGGCAAATGGATGGAGCCAGAAAAGATCATCCTGAGTTAGGTAATGCTGACCAAAAAAGATGCACATGGGGGGCTGGAGAGATGGCTCAGCGGTTAAGAGTACTGACTGCTCTTCCAGAGGACCCAGGTTCAAATCCCAGCACCCACATGGCAGCTCACAACTGTCTGTAACTCCTGTTTCAAACAATCTGATGAAACACATGTAGTCAAAACACCAATGTACATAAAATAAATAAAGTATTTGTTAAAAAAAAGATGCACATGGTTTGTACTCACTCACTCATAAGCAGATATTAGCCCTTATGTACAGGATAACCATGCTACAATCCACAGACCCAAAGAAACTAAGTAACAAGGAGGGCTCTAGGGAGGATGCTTGAGTCCCTCTAAGTAGGGGAGATAAAATAGACATCAGAAATGGATGGAGAGAGGGAACTGGACAGGAACCCAACATTACTACCATCTGAGAAGTTTTATCTAGCAGATAATGGAAACAGATCCCACAGCCAAAGATTAAGCAAAAATCAGGGAGTCTTGAGGAAGAGTTAGGGGAAGATGTGAGGGAGCTAGAGGGGTCAAGGACACCATAAGAAGACCCATATAGCCAATTAATTCGGACACAAAGGGGCTCATAGAGACTGAACCAGCAATCAAAGAACTGGCATGGACTGGTCCTAGGACCACTGCTGTATGAGTCTGATGGGCTGCTTGGTCCTCAAGTGAATCCCCTAACAATTTAATCCAGCAGGGACTATCTCTGACTTGGACACTGTTGCCTCCCTCTAGACCCCATTTTCCTAGCAGAGCTGCCTTGTCTTGCCTCAGTGGAAGAAGAGGCACTTAATCTTTTTATTAATAATCATTTAATTAATAAAAAGATGTGATTCGATATGCCAGAGTGGGTTGGTATAGGGTGGGGGGTATGAAGAAGAAAGTACGTGGGAGGGTGGGACTGGGAGGATAGGTCAGAGGGAGATGATGACTGGATTGTAAAACAAGTAACTAAATAAAAAAAAAAACAAAGGGTACTTCAAAATTTTAGCTAACATCATGACATGACATTATGCACTGCTTTCTCTTTGATCAAGAGTGATCAGGGCAACAGCTTTCCGGATTACCAGCTCTCTTTGTTTTCATGTGGAGGATGGAGGATGTATTCAAATAAGTGAGAAAGTTACACAGAAATGATTTGAGTTCAAAATTTTAGCAACATATGTGGGAGGTGTTGATAATTTGGCCTAGTGTGGTAGAATGGAAATAATAAGTAGATGTACTGGTAATGGATTTTTAGGTTGTAAAATTAATAGAACTTGGTGAAGAGTTCACTGTATGTAGTGTGAAGAAAGTGGATTGGAGAGAAGATGATATAAGGCTGAGGGACTTACAACTTATATATGACATTTTAACTAGGAAACTAGAACAAGAAACAGTTAGGTTTGGAGATGGAAATTACTAAGCCCAGTTTTTAGATGGATTGAATTTGCAGCGTTTTGGAGACTTGAAGTGAAAACATTGAGTAGGAAGTCTGAAGTTCAAGGGAGAGGTCTGTGCTACAGTCATATTAATTAGGTGAGTCGTTTATGATCTTCACTATATACAGAGTTATCTAGTTTGTTTTTCATCTTTACTATGTCACTTGAAATCTGAATTCAACACATATGGATTAATCTCAGCGAGTAGCCAAATGTCATTAAGGGTTAAATACAAGTGCACTATAAAGAATTTAACCGTTTCTTTAGTAGTGAATATTCGCATTGTCTACATAATTTTTTAAAACTATCACACATGTTATGACAAAATGGTTTATATATATATATATATATTGGTATCCTGGTACTTTTTTTCCTTTTATTGGGGATGGAACTTAGGGCCTCACCCAGTGCTAGAAAATGTTCTACCACTGAGTTACATTCTTAAGCCATTAAAAAAATGTTTAAGATAGGGTCTTCCTAAGTCACTGAGGCTAGCCTTCCTCTAATTCTATGTAAGATCTAGGTAGATCTTGAGTTTGTAATCTTTCAGCATCAGCCTCCCTAACAGCTATAATTACAGGTCTGTGCCACTGGGTCCAGGGATAGTGATGCTCTTCTTATCCAATGGCTAAACTCTGTGAAGTGAGTTGCACACATTTATTTTTTGTTTGTTCATAATTAAAACTAATGAAAAACTGATGCCAAAATAGGAGGTCATTATTGTTATACTTTATAAAATGAAACATAATTACATAGTTTTGGTAGAGTAACGGAACTTGGTAAGGCATTGTGCGAGAAAACACAAATTCAGGATGTTGTATAGAACATAAGTGTTGCTTTCTTCTAAATGAACAGGCTTCTGTGAGCCTGCCTTTTCCTCCTGTGGACAGGCACAACATTGTTGAGCCACTCTCTGAGCATGGCTGAAAACTGTAGTAATCTTGTAGTAACCTGGACATTTCACGTTCATGAAATAAGAACTTGGGATTCTGAACCAGCTGCTTCTTGGAGTTTTTCTTTTCCTCTTCCAAGGAAAGGTGTAATAGATATCTTGCCAGAAGAATGGTGATGGCTTTGCCCATACAGCTGCTCCAGATCTCCGAGGTGAAGTCAGGATTTGTATGCATTTTAATCTCAATACATGTTTCTAGCTTGGCAGTATGGTGCAATGACCAAGAGCATGGGATCAGAATGAAAGTATAAGGCTAGACATTTTGACTTCACTATATGTATAACTGGCTGTATACCTATAGACAAGTTATCTACTTCCTTGTATGTTAGTGGTAAAGTTTAAGTAAGAGTACATTCATAAGAAGTTCTCAGGAATTCTGAGGCACACAATAATCTCTGCAAATGTTATTTGTTTTCCTGTAACATTTATTTATAGTTTCACCTAGGGTTAAAGAATGTTTCTCCCAAAACTCATCAACATAGTGTTTTATCAATTTAAAAATTGAATGTTGCCATGACTTGTGACTCAGACCACAACAAGTAGCTAGAATTATCAGACTTATTTTCCTAACATAAATAACTATTAAAAAATACAAGAAAACGCATAAATTTATTTTAGGCATTTAACAGTACTCAAAGGTAGTCTTCAGTCTTATAGAGAAAGGAGACTTTCTCTATAATGATTCAAGCCTAACATTCACCCAAATATTCTTCCTAGGAAAGGTAGAATGGTTAGAAATAATAATCTGGGGCCTACTATATAAAGGCTAGAACTTATAGGCATGTTGACATAGAGATTGGAACCATAGAGCGGTAACTCTAGAAGGCTGAATGTTGTCATAATAACTTTTACCATATACTAGGCAATATCTTCTGAATATTTGCTTCTGGCAATAACTTGTGGCTTTAATTTATTTCTCACATTGTCATAAAACAAGTTTTACATTTGTCTGAAGAATGAATTTACTTTTTTGCATGCATATATGTTTTTTAATGTTTATATATTACTTCAAGTTACATCTCCATCATAGTACCCTCTTTCCACCCCTCCCAGTTCCACCCTCCCACCTTCTCCTCCCTCTTCCACCCATCCCACTCCTCCAATGTGGAGTGTCCTTACATATCAACTCCTCACAGTTCAACAGTCATATGAGGGCTAATAGCTTCCTCTTGCACTGGGAGCCTATGTGGTAGCACCCCTAGGGCAAATTGTCCCATTAATAGGTAACAAAGTCTATGTTCCTGATCCTTTTGCTGTGTTGGTTGTAGGATAGTTATCCTGTACTATATGGCTAAAATCCAATTATAAGTGAGTAGATGCCATGTGCATCCAGCCCTACCTCAAGACCCAGCCACAACACTTCTGGCTATCCACCCGAATGATTCCTCACCAAACCACAAGAAAGTCTCCTCATCTATGTTCATAGCAGCCTTATTTGTAATAGCTAGAAACTGGAAACAACCCAGATGTCCCTCAACTGATGGATGGATAAAAAAAAATTGTAGTACATTTACACAATAGAATCCTGTTCAGCCATCAGAAACAATGAAATTATGCAATTCACAGCCAAATGGATGGAACTAGAGAAGCTCATCCTGAGTGAGCTAACCCAGACTCAGATGCATATATATGTTTTGTGTTTGGATTCTGAAACCTGGTAAAAACAAGATGGTAATGTTTTTATCTTCTATTTAACCAAGTAATTTTTAAAATTGAAAATAGATTCTTCCATCTGACTATGGTTTCCCCTACCTCCACTCCTCCCATCTACCCCCACCCCCTTCTCTCCTAGATCCACTCCCCTCCCTTTCTCTTCAGGAAAGAGCAGGCCTCTGCAAGACAGCAACCAAACATGACAAAAGAAGATACGATAAGACAAGGCAAAAGCTCTGATATCAAGGCTGGACAAGGAAACCCAGCAGGAAGAAAAAAAGTCCCAAGATCAGGGAAAAGAATCAGAGACACACCTGAAGGCCTCCAAGAGACAGCAACCAAACACGACAAAAGAAGATACAATAAGAGAAGGCAAATGTTCTCCTATGGAGGCTGGTCTAGGAAACTCAGCAGGAAGAAAAGAGTCCCAAATCAGGCAAAGGAATCAGAGACACACCTGCTCCTAATGTTAGGAGTCCCACAAAAACACAAAGCTAACAGCCATAACAAATATGCAGGGGACCTGGGGAAGATCTATGTAGGCTCTGTGCTTGCCACTTCAGTATCTATGAACCCTGCTCAGTTGATTTGCTGAGCCATGTTCTCCTGGTATCCTTTATTAGCTCTGACTCCTACAATCTTTCCTCTCTCTCTTCTATGGGGTTCTCCAATCTCCGAGGGGAAGGATGTGAATGGAGACCTCCTACTTAGACTCTTTCTCCTCATAATGTCTGGCTGTGGATCTCTGCATTCACTCTCTCATGTGCTGCTAGTAGAAGCATCTCTAATGATGACTGAATAAGGCACCAATCTATGAGTATGACAGACCATCATTAGGAATCATTTCACTGATTTCTTTCCCCAGTCATGCTTGTTTCTACTCTAGGTCTCTGGGCTATCCAGTCTGTGGTTTCTGGCCATCCAAGAACTGTACAGCATGGGCTCCCTATAGTTCTATCTATCTATCTATCTATCTATCTATCTATCTATCTATCTATCTATCTATCTATCTATCTA
>CAJQZJ010000953.1:4664060-4703913 GCA_907164525.1 Lophiomys imhausi
AATGTGGCCAAATATAATCTTAATTTTGTATCAATATACAAAGATCAGTACCAATGTAGCCCAATACAATCTTAATTTTACCTTAATATACTAGGGTCAATACCATTGTGGCCAAATATAATCTTAATATTTGCTTATCTAAATATAAGAGATAGATAGGGCATCTTCAAAAACCTCAAGAGATCTGCAGAATATGGCATTCAAAGATGCTTTCTCAACTTAAGATTTTTTGATATCGAGACATGTCAGCTCCTGACAGCACCCCCTATATTACTCCAAGTAGAAGATGAGCATCGAAGAATCTCCAGTGGGAGATGATTAAATTGGTGGTAAGCCATTCTCTTGGCAAGAAAAACCACTTGCTTCAACTGTAGACAGACTTCTGTCCAAAAAGGACAAAACTTGGAAGCAGGTAAGTCGACAGCCTAGCTCTGCCAAGACAGGGTAGGTAAGTCCTTCATAATTCCTGCTCTACAACCAATGTCTGTCAGAGAAATGGGGCCAAATGGCTGAAGATTGATGCTGTAATGTATGGAGAGAAAATGGGAACTGTCCAGGCAGCCACTGGTATGTCATTTTTTAGTTTTGGAAGCTGCAGGCCCTGCACTTCCTATATAATCAGATATATTTATCCCTCTCAGGTCTCTGAGGTGGTTGAAGAATAGATAGCTAGAGTCTCATAGTTAAATTTTGAGTTGTTTAGGAATCAAGAGGGTGTTCTGGATCTAAGAAGATATTTTTAAAATTATGAGGCAAGTTAGTATGAAAGCTGAGTTAGATATAGAACTTTAAACTCATGGAGATGGTTAGATAGTAGAATGTTAAAGTCAGGTGCCAAATACATATGGACTGGACATTGGGAATGTATGCTAAGCCATATAACTCTTATAATCGTTGCCTATTTATTTCTGTTGTTTTGTATTTTATTTATAGTTATAAGAAAAAGAACCATCATTTGGACTGAAAGGGAGAGCTGTTGGGGGGAAAAATAAATACCTTAAACTAAAAAAAAAAAAAAAAAAAAGAACTTATGACTACCAAGCCAGCACTCAGAAGATACTAGAAAGAACATTTCAATCTGAAGAGAAGGAAGAGCACACCCAAAATGTAACAGGAAACAAATAAACACTAGCAGATCAGGTAATCAAAAGAGATATGAGGAAACACAACAAAATGGAAGGAATTAATATACATCTTTCAATAACAACCCTAAATATTAGTGCTCTCAATTTCCCAATAAAAAGACACAGACTAATGTACTAGATTAGAAAAGAGGTTACTGTACAGAAATTGTGGTGCATGCCTTTAATTCTAGTATTCTGGAGAAAAAGGCAGGTGGATCACTGTGATTTTGAGGCTAGTCTAGTGTATGTAGAGAGGTCCAGATCAGTCATAGATACATAGTGAGATCTTGTCTGAAAATCAAAAAGAAAACAGAGTCCAACTTTTTGCCACTTTTAAGACACACAACTCATCACTTATGATAGATATACCACCATAGAATAAAAGGATGGAAAAAGTATTCCAAGGAAGTGAAACTAAAAATCAAGCAAGTGTAGCTCTTCTAATTTCTGACGAAAATAGACTTCAAATCAAGACTAGTCAGAAGAGATAGGAGGAACACTTGATACTCATTAAAGAAAAAAATCCAACAGTATGTTACAATTCTAAGGGTATATCACCAAACACAGGGGCAAACAATTTCATAAAAGAAATACTGTTAGATCTAAAAGCACAAATTGACCCCAAAGCAGTAATACTACTGGGTGATTTCGATACTTCGTTCCCACCAGTAGATCAGTCACACGGAAATAAACTAAACAGAGAAACTCTGGAGCTAAAATACATCATAAATCACGGGGATCTAACAGATGTTTATGGAACATTCAACCCAAACACTAAAGAGTACACATTTTTCTCAGCAGTCCCTAGAACGTTCCACAGAATCAACAATATATTAAGACACAAGGAAAATCTAAACAAATACATACAATTCACAATAACATTTTGTATTTTATATGACCACAATGTAAAAAAGCTGGATCTTATTAGCAAGAAAAACTACAGAAATCACACAAACTCACGGAAACCAAATGACACACCACTGAATGATAATTGCATCAAGGAAGAAATCAAAAAGGAAATTTTAAAAATTATAGAATTGAATGAAAATGGAAACAACATAAGAAAATCTATGGGACACAATACAGGCAGCACTAAGAGGAAAGTTTATAGAAATAAGTACTTTTACCAAAAATTTTGAGAAGGGACTAGAGAAATGGTCGAGCCGTTAAAAACATTTCCTGCTCTAGAAGACCTTGGTATAGCACCAACATGGTGGATCATAATAATTTGTGTATCCAGTTCTGCAGGTTTCAATGCCTTCTTCTGGCCTCTGTGAGCACTGTACACACTTGGCACACATAGATGCATGTGTGCAAATCACACATG
The DNA here is from genome assembly GCA_907164525.1 of Lophiomys imhausi. Lineage (NCBI taxonomy): Eukaryota > Metazoa > Chordata > Mammalia > Rodentia > Muridae > Lophiomys > Lophiomys imhausi. The sequence continues at coordinate 4,666,512 of CAJQZJ010000953.1, forward strand.
CAGATAAAATAAACAAAAATAAACTGTAAAAATTGAGAGACCTCAAATTAAAAATGATACATTGGAAAACTATGAAAAAAAAACACAAAAAGAGATCTGTTAAATGGATGTGGTGTTAAACCAACTGCTAATGACTTGTTGTTATATCCATGGATTAATGTATCTGTTAACCCTCTCATCAGAAAAGCTCATATTTTGAAGTAGATGGTGATCCGCATAGACACTCACAAATTCATCCACTTGAATAGAATAAGGAATGAGGGATGGTCAACCCTAAATGAGACATCTGTATCGTGTCCTTTCCTCCCAAGGCTCAGGTTGCATTGTGGAAGAGATGGCTAAAAGAGCCAGAGTATATAGGTGACTCCAAAGAAATAGTGCCTCTGGATACAGCTGGACATCAGCAGAGCAATTGTGACAGCATGCACAAAACCTGTGCATTTTTTCGAGACAGGGTTTCTCTGTGTTAACAGCCTTGACTTTCTGGAACTCACTTTGTAGACCGGGCTGCCCTCAAATGTACAGAGATCTGCCTGCCTCTGCCTCCCGAGTGATGGGATTAAATCCCAAGTGCTGGGATTAAAGGCATGAGCCACCAATGTAACCTATACATTCTTAATTCATACAGAGGCCCAATGGGAAATGGAGAGATCAGCATAAATTTGCACCCCAGGCAGAAGAATTATTGGAAGTCGATGCCTCCTGGGAGAGGTGGAGTCAATTTTCCTTAAAGGTGTAGCTCCTGAAAAGCCAACGATCTTCTACCCATCCAAGAATACACAGACAGTGCAATCTGGACTTGGGTATTAAAAAAAGTAATAAAAACATAAAGGTGGAAGAGTAGGGAAGGGGGAGTTGAGAAGAGTTGGGGAGTGGATGTGATCAAAATACAGCATGAAATTCTCAAGGAACTAATAATCATTTTCAAAAGCATTAGAGTAGTGTTAAACTTCCCTTCTTTGATACAGGAAAATTTGAGGACATTGTAATGTGTGTATACTTTTAGGTGAAAAAAACATGTAATATTTATATGCGAGCAAAACAAAAAGTATTTATACACATGCGTTCAGAAAGTATACCACTATGGATACGCTATGAAAAAAATATTCAAAAGAGATTTTTTTAATGAAAATTATGGCACACCAAACAATACAAGACCAAGATGATATGTGCATACAAAAGTAGTAAGCAGGGTTTCTAAGAAAAGTGGTAATCAAAGTTGAAATGGCTAAGAACCTGAAAATAGACTATTACATAAATACTAATAGAAGGGGAGGATTAGGGAGACAGCTCAGTGAAAAAAGAGCTTTCTATGAAAGCATGAGAACCTAAGTTGGACCCTAAAATCAGTAGCCCTAGCACTTATGGGATGGAGATAGAATAATCCTGCCAATATAGACAAAACAGTAAACTCCAGAATCAGTAAGGTGAACAGTGAATAGAGGAGTACATATGATGTTGACTTCTGTCCACTGGGACCACACCCACAGGCACGTACACTTCCAAACATAAGTTCACACACGTGAATAAATCACAAACACACACACACACCTCAAAATGTGTCTGAGTTATCAGTATATCTTATAAAAGATATTCATGTAATATAAATGAAAACTGCATAATTTGGACTATACAGTGACATATGTATAATATAGAAAGGAATAATTTATATATATACATTGTGGAAGAATCAAAATGAGATAGTATAAACTATCACCTCAACTACTTATAATGTCTATGCTGAGAACACATAAAACTCACCTTTTTAAATATTATGAAACATAAACATTTATATTAACCACAGTCACCATGATGTGCAATGGATTAGCAGAATTTATTTCTAACTAAATGAAATTTTCTAGTTGTTAACATCTTCTTATTATCAAATGTTCTTTCCAGACTTTGATAACCATCATTTTATTCTCTACTTTTCTGAATTTGATGTTTTTTAGTTTCTATACATGAGTAAAATAGTGTTGCTTGGCTTTCTGTGACCAGCTTACTTAATATAATGACTTCCAGCTCTATCTTCCTTAGTCCAAATTAGAGGATTTCAACTTTACTTAATGGGGTGAGGAATGGGAGAGAATCCTGCTATGTAACCAAGGCCAGCTTCAGATCTTGAACTTTTAGTATCTATATTTTGAGTTCTGAGAATACAGATGTATAATATCATGCTTGTCTCATGGCTTCAATCTATTGCAAGGCTGCATTCCATTATGTAGATGATCCATATTTTCTTTATCCATTCACCCACTGATAGAATTTCACTTTGTGGCTATTGTAAATAGTTCTGCAATATGGGAGAACATGCAGGTATCTTTTAAAATTAAGTTCCTACTGAAGAATACAAAGAAATAAAATGAAGATGTGATGCAAGACATGAGGGAGGCATTCAACAAAAAGAAATACTGAAGAAAAAACAATCTGAAATGCTGGAAATTAAAAACATAAGTCAAATCAAAATCTCCTAGCAAAGATTCACCAATAGCATGGATCAAGAAAAGGAAAGAATGCATGAGCTTAAAGACAAGGTAGAGGAACCATAACAAATAAAGACAAATATATGATAATAAGATTATAAAAACGGGAACTTTCCCAGAGACTTTCTGATGTAAAACTGATGCATACACGAACTCACAGAGATGTTAGCAGCATGCATAAGGCCTGCACAGGTCTAAGCTAAATGAGGTCCCAGCACCGAGAGTAAAAATAAACAAGAGGCCCCATTTCTGACCCAGGTTATCCTTTTGATAACCTCTTGCAAAGGAAAAATTAGTTTTCTCAAAAGCATCCTCACTGGGTTTGCAAACCTTATTTAAGGGTATATCCCATACCGAGTAGTAGATGACCAACACAAAATGAACTCAATTGTGTTCTTGTAGATTTTTTTTTTTTTTTTGGTCACATAATGCTTTGTTTGTTTATTTCTTTTTTTAACCTTACTTGTCTTTTGCTCATCTATTATGGTTTCTGGTTTTGTGTTTTTATGGTTTTTCTGTATACGCATATAGCATGTGTGCAACTCTGTGCATATATGTTTCTCATTCCCTTTATTTTGTGTTCTTTTCTTTTTAATTTTGCTTCTTTCTTTGCTTTGTTATGTTCTATTTGTTTTTATTGGCATGTTCATTTTCTAGTAAAGGAAAGAAAAGAAGGTATGGAGTTAGATGGGTGGGAAGATGAGTTGGATCTATAAGAAGATGAGGAGGCCAAATGTGATCAAATATCTGTATAAAAATTACTTTTAATTTTAAAAGGGTATAGGTGTTTTTCAAACATTGTTGGTGTTAGTTATCCCTCCACAGTCCCTCAGCTTCCCTACCCCCCACTTAAACTTCACATTCCATTTCTTCTTTCATATCACCTATGTTCTAATATCCCTCCTCATAAATAATTAAGGTTACCCTTTTCAAGGTATTGTACCTATGTAATGCTTTAAAATGCAATGTGAAGTTTTGGACTTTTGAGGGCAACTGTCAAAAATTGTTTAGTATAATTAAGAGATTCAAACTAATAGTCATTCAAAGATGTCATTTGGTGAGGTACTAGCATAGTTTATCACAGATGTTTTCTAACTTAACCGGAAATCAAGTTGCTAAGAAACAAGCAGCATTTGCTTAGCCAAATATAAGGAGATAGACAGGTGGTCTTCAAAAACCTCAACAGATCTGTAGAATTTGGCATTTAAAGAATGTTCTTTTTTAAATACTTTATTTTTTTTTCTTCAAGTTACATCTCAGTAACAAACCCCTCCCTATTTCCCCTTCCTATCCCGCCCTTCCACCCTCTTCCCTCCAGAAGTTTCCCCTTTCAGTCCAACAGCTGGTTCCTTCTCTTATAACAGTAAGTATTATACAAAACAATAGATATAAATATGCCACATTTATGAGAGTAAATTGGCCCAGTATACCTTCCCAATGTTCAGATTATACCTATTTGGCCCCTGACTTTAACATTCTACTATCTAACCATCTCCATGAGTTTAAAGGTCTATATGTGACTCAACATTCATACTATCTTGCAACACACTTTTAAGAGTATCTTCTTAGATATATAACACCCTCTTCATTCCTAAACAATTCAAAATTTAACTATGAGACTCTAGCTGTCTATTCTTCAACCACCTCAGAGACCTGAGAGGGATAAATATATTTGCTTATATAGGAAGTGCAGGGCCTGCAGCTTCCAAAACTAAGAAAGAACATACCAATGACTGCCTGGACAGTTCCCATTTTCTCTCCATACATTCCAGCATCAGTCTTCAGCCTTTGGGTCCTGTTTCTCTGACAGACATTTGTTGTAGAGCAGAGATTATGAAGGACTTACCTACCCTGTCTTGGCAGAGTTAGGCTGTCGACTTCCCTGCTACCAAGTTTTGTCCTTTTTGGACAGCAGTCTGTCTGCAGTTGGTGCAAGGGGTTTTTTCATGCCAAGAGAAAGGCTTGCCACTAATTCAACCATCTTACAGTGGAGGTTCTACGATGCTTATCTTCTACTTGGAGTAGAATAGGGGGTGCTGTCAGGCGCTGATATGTCTTGATATCAAAAAAAAATCTTGATTTAAGATAACATCTTTGAATGCCATATTCTGCAGATCTCTTGGGGTTTTTGAAGATGCCCTACCCATCTCTTGTATTTAGATAAACAAATGTTGCTTGTCTCTTAGCAACTTGATTACTGGGTAGTTTAGAGAATATCTGTGATAGACTGTCATAGTAGCTAACAAAGTGACCATGACTAGGAGTTTGTTTTAACTATCCTAGACCGTTTTAGACGGTTGGTATCAAGAGGTCAGAGCTTCACATTTTATTTTTAAGTATCTCTAGGTATGATACCATTAGGAAGCGTTACCTTTAAATTTCTATCAATATACAAAGATCTATTCAATTGTGGTTACATATACTCTTAATTATGTATCAATATACCAAGATCAATGCCTATGTAGCCCAATATAATCTTAATATTACGTCCATATGCAAGGGTCAATACCATTGTGGCCAACTATAATCTTAATTTTGTATCAATATACAAAGATCAATACCGATGTAATCCAAAACAATCATATTTTTGCACAATAAACAATGGTCAATACCACTTTAGCCAAATAAACTACTAATTTTGTATCAATATACAAAGGTATAAGGGCATATTCAATAATCTGCCCCTTCTTCTTGGACCTTCCTGTGCTATGTCTATATCTCCTTTTTCTCAAGCCCATGCACTCCTACATAGGAGAGGAAGAAGGATACAGAAAAGGAAAAGTAGGAATTCCCTGGGGCTAACCTCCAAAACCCATTACGACAGGACCATTTATCAGCTTGTAGTCTCTTCCCCTACATATCAGAGTTTTCAGTTATCCTTCAAATAACCTAAAAGAAGGGCGGAGAAACACCTTCCCCATCCACTGGGCATGGGACGTCGCTCTCTTAAAGTGACTTCCTGCTGATTTGGGTCGTAGTAGACCTGTTTGGGGCTCGAACCCAAATGGGAAAAATGATTAAAAATGTTAGTACACTCCTTTTATGTTCAGTCCTTCTGTTCTCAGCTGTTTAGATGACCTAAGGGGTTTGTAGGCAGAAGCTGATCTTGCAGGCTTCACTGAGGTTCCTGCCAGGGCATTGTGTAGAGCTGAGCGGTCCCAGTGACATTGGATTGCAGTGGTGGTTGCAGGACCCCGATGGAGACAGCTATTGAGGAAGTCTGCCAGGCAGAATCAACTGGGTCACTCGTCCTCCTTGGTGCCTGATTCTGCTCTCTGCTGAGGATTCCGCTGTCCAGCCGTCCCCGGGCTCCCCTAATGGACGCTTCGATTCTCCTGGAAAGGTAAGAACAGAGCCCTGCCCCAATCCCAACCCTGGGACAATTGCCCTCTTTTTTTTTGGGGGGGGGGCTGGGTAGTACTTCTCCTGAAGCAAATTTGGCCTTCTGACAACATACAAAGCGTTATCTTTCAATCCGGGTTAAAGAAGAAATCATTCTGTCACCTTGGAGCTAAACCAGCTCCAGTGTATATATTTTGAGATCCCAAAGGACAATCTGCCTGCATCGAGAAGGCCTTTTGTAAGTAATCTCCAAACCTAGGTCCCTCCAAATCCCATGTGTGTGTCTCTGAACTCTAATTATTAGGATCAGAGACCTGTGTTTCCCATCTGAAGGGATCAAAGATGTGTTCCACCACTCCTGGATCGAAGTCTTTCTCTATTCATTGTATGAATTTTTAAAGCGATAAAATTCATTTTATACAGTAAGTTTCCATTTCAACACCGTTTTAGTGCCAACAATTCCTTTCTGTAGAGGTAACTACTTGTCACCAGGTTCTTACATATTCTCCCGCAGTTCAAGCATATAGTATTAACTTGTTTGTTGTCAATAGATTATTGGAACAAAGATTATGAAAATTCTTTTTGTTCCTAAAATTAATTCCACTATGTAATGATTGTGTGTGTTGTAAGATTCTGTCTAGTATTTAATTTGTGATTTTTTCATAATTTTTGCATAGCTATTTGTAAAAAGACCCATATATGTGTTTGCAGTTTCCTACTTTTTTAAATAATGAAAAATCTACTAAGATTGACAAAAGGTTAGGCTTCCTTACAAGCAACAAGCGTATCATTATCATCTGCTCATACACCCATCTTCTGAGATATCCATGGTTCTGTCTACATCAAGAGTCTGCAGACACCATCGGGGGAATGATAACATATCCCCTGATTGTGTCTGCAGACTTTTGATGTAGACAGGACCATGGACATCTCAGAGATGTTATCATACTGCCATATGTTATCATATCCTTGTCATTCCTGTGGCTCCTTTAGGTTGCTATGTTTTTGCTATTTCAATCACACTCTGGAGAATTACTTAGCTGCACTTAGGCATGATGAGGACTAGTAAATTTCTGTGATGTTGTCTATTATCCTTTCAGCCTAACCACAGGTGAGAGTCATTTCTCTCTGGTGGATGCTACTGTCCCTCAAAGGTTTTACCTGAAAATGGAGCCCAAACACTGAGACTTTTATTTCTGCCTTGTTTCTCGGACATGTAACATTTATGGTAGTCTTATGGTATTCCTTCTAACTTCCCTTAGTTCTAGCACCCCGGACTGTGAGCTCTGTGCTAGGCCTCTGAAGCCTTTTGCTCCCTACTGCTTTGCTTACAGACTCAAACTGTTCAAGAAGGAAAGGGTAAAAAGCAAAAAGAAAAGAATTCTCAGCAAGAAGGGATTGTATTTGAAAATGTTATCCTTCCAGAAGATACATCAATATTTCTTAATAAATACTGATTAACACACATGTGTCTTGTCACACTTTTTTCATTTCTTTTATGTTCCTTTCCCAGTTCAGTCACTGAAGAATTGAAAATACACTTTCAAATTATCAACAGTTATTTATTAAGCACTTGTTCTAGGCTTAGCCCATGTTCCCCTGAAATGACTTGGGCAGTGAATAAATGCGAAATCTCATTTATTTGCTTCTGTGGCTTCCCCAGACACTTATTTTTCTTGGAATGGTCAATGATCATAAAAGGTTGAGTCCCTGGTGGGTAAAAATGTAAATCAGTACAAATAGCAGAAGACAAATCAACTATCTAAAAATAAATGGAAGTATTATGAAAATTCCCATCTACTCCTTTAGTTTCCCAGGTTAAGTATCCAATAGAGACAATATGTGAAGCCTATATTTCACTTTCAAAATTTAATGTATGAGATTTCATATTGCATCAGTCCATTATGTTTATATGCAACATAGTATGCTAAGGACTGTTTTAGAAAGTCTTGCCTCCAGAATTCATGTTTGTTTTTCCTTCTTCTGGAGCTAAAGTATTTTGTGTTGGTTTGATGTACTGTAGCTACTCGGGGTTTAATCTTGTATAATAATTAACTTCAATTGATCCACTGTAGTGTGTTAGCAAAATGCTGGCGCCTATTAAATCCGACTAAGAATCCTACATTGCTTTCCTAATTTCCAGCATCATTATGCTGCCGGGAAAGCTGATTAATGTAAAGACATCCCAAACTAGAGCTTTTGCCTGGTGAAATTTCAGAGAGGGTGAGCAAACATTCCATTTAAAATTATTGCATCTAATAAATATCAACATACAGGATCTTCATTTTTATCAAGACCTAGTAATGTTTTGTTTTTTTTTTTAAGTAACAAAACTCTTTCATTAAAGGGATAAGACACAGTCCTACTGCTTCATTTATTAATGCAGAACACATAAGGTTGATTTAGTTTTAAAAGAGGAAAAAAATGGAATCTTACTGAAAGTATGCCATGCCCAGTAGGCCTGTGGAAAAGAAAACAAAAGGCCAACAATGAAAAAAGAGAAAAGGACTAGATTGAGGGAGAAATTAACAAAACAACTGCTAAGAGATACATGTAAATGCATCTGTAAAATGGAATATTTACAAATACACATTTTCAGCTTTTGGAGAGATTTTAAATAAAGTATCCAAATGGATCTTTTGAAAGCTTTCATTAAGGGTTTTTTTACTGAGACTTCACCATAACTCAGAGGAGACAAAAGAAATTAAGGTTTGGTTTCTCTCTTTAAGAGACTTAATCTTTCTTTAAAAAAAAAAAAAAAAGTCTTGCCTGCATTGGTGAATGGAAACTCTGTTTTGAACCCATATTCTTGAAAGTTCTAAAATTGGAGTCTACTTTCATTCCTAGAGAGTAAAATCTACTGGACATCTTTACTTTTGCAGATTCATAGACTTTATTTTAAGAACTAGTTTTCATTCTTTAAAATAGGTAGAAAAAAGATGTTGTGCATAGATCTAAGGCCAAAAAAGTCAAAATAATCCCTAAGAGATGATTGAAATTTAAATTAGTGGGTTTACAGATGTTGATCAGTGATAGAGTACATGCTTAGTATATGTGAAGTTCTAAGTTTGACCCCTAGTACCATAAAAAATTAAATTAACTTATAGAGTATCTTGTTATCTCAAAACTTATGCATGTGCAGAAATGATTCTATTTAATTAAAGATTTTGGTGGAATAGGTTTTTATTGGAAAATGATTTTTGTTAGAAAATGATTATAAAGCCGGGTGGTGGTGGCGCATGCCTTTAATCCCAGCACTCGGGAGGCAGAGGCAGGAGGATCTCTGTGAGTTCGAGGCCAGCCTGGTCTACAAAGTGAGTCCAGGACAGCCAGACTGTTACACAGAGAAACCCTGTCTCAAAAAAACAAAAAAAAAAAAAAAGAAAGAAAAAAGAAAATAATTATAATACCCAATGTCATTGTTAGAAAGAGACAGGTTTTTTATAATTTAAAATATGATAAAATTTGGAATATTAGTCCGGAGCATATGAGATTCCAAAGAGTTGGGGTATACAGGCATGCGTTATAAACATTTGTTACAGGTAGCCCACCAGAGATGACCTCTCAGACACAGTTTATAGTCAATTGAAAGTCTTTATTCCAACTAGCTGGGACTACACTCAGGTATTCTGGTCCTAACTATAACCCCAACCATTTGGACCAAAAGGCTTTTAAAGGCAAAGTTCACATCCTGGTATCTCACTTAGCAGCTGGTAGCTACAGTGGGAAGGTCTGCACAAGCAGATAGCTTAACAGAAGCTAAGATAAACAGCTGAAAATGGAGGTTTGTACAAGCAAACAGTTTAACATGACCTAAGTGGTTAGCAGGAGGATGGGATTGCATAAGCAGGCATTTAAACAGAAACTAAGATAAGCAATTAGCTGGGATAACTTGGCCTTGAGTTCAGTAATAGACTTGGGGAATTTTCCATGGATTTCTCTGTTCAAATTCTAGTTAAAGCTGAAATGGACTCAAAGAATAAAAGAAGAAAGAACCTCTGCATGGTCTTACCATGTCACAAATTGAAACAGATGATTAGGAAGTGGGATTTTTATGGAAGAAACTTTAGAAATTATTAGTTGTCCATCACAGAGTTTAACTACATTTTCTGCCTTTCCCTACATATAGTCTAAAATGATTATTTCAAATAATTAATTATAAGAATTTGGTGCTGGGTGGGTAAGTCTGACAGTGTGTTATCATAGTCAAGCTAAAGCAATTTTTTTCAAAGCTTTTGGAGAAATTTGGAGGTATCAAAATAATTTGGAGAAATATCCTTCATCTGTATGGATGATTTTATAGTTGAGAGGCCAATCAGTGGTCTGAAAGATATCATTTAAAGGGATAAAACATTGGGATTTGGTTTTACCACCAGTTGGAAATCTACAATATCAGCATCTCTTAACATCTCTGACATTTAGTTTTCTTATTTCTAATGGGAATAATGATACCATATTGTTGTGGTGTAAAACTAAAAGAAATAATGTTTTCTTTTTTCTAAGCTTCAAAAAACTTCCGAAGAATGAATGATGATGTTGACAAATTCTCAAGTAACCAGATGGCTTCATTATCTTTTTAATCATGACAGCATCTAGAACATGGAGTAATCTCAGCTGAAGATTGTTAGGGAGAGAGAACAATAAACTGCAATGGGGAGGGAGGAGTGTGACCAAAAGGCACTGAATCTAGTAGGATAGCTCCAAGGAAACCATCATTAATAGTGCAAGTATTACAGGAGGAGTGATGAAATCCTGTTTAGTCTCAGTAACCCTGTATATAAAAGTGACCGATATAAATAATTGGAACCCCATCACACATTATTTATCTAAATGTAAAATTGTGAATTGCTTTAGAAAATGTTCTTTCTACTTCTTCAAAAAGTTAAAGGGTTTATATATGACTCAGCAATTATATTCCTAGGTGTATATTTCAAACAAACGAAAACACATCCTCATGAAAGTCCATACCACAATATACACATAGTATATTGTATTGATTGTAGTCCCCAAATAGAAAAAACTTAGGTGTCCATCATGTGATTAATGAATGATGTATTGTTTATGCATAAGATATTACTCAACTATAAAAATGAAAGAAGTTTAACATATATAAAACTCTTAAGAATCTTGAAAGCATGATAAGTTAAACAAACTGAGCACCAAAATCACATTTTATATGATTACATTTATGTCAAATATCCAGAATAGTCAAATTCATATAGATAGATAGGAAATTAATAGTTTTCAGAGGCAAGGGGCAGGAGAAATTAGAAAGTAAAAGCTAATTGGATTAGAGTTGTTTTTCTTTTTCTTTCTTTTTTTTTAGCATTTATTTATTACTTCAAGCTACGTCTCCATTACTACCCCCACCCTCCACCCTCTCCTGGTCCCACCCTCCCACCCTTACCCCCTCTCCCACCCATCTCATCCCTCCAGTGTGGGGTGCCTCTGTGTATCAGCCCCCCTCAGTTCATTAGTCACATGAGGTCTAAGAGTTTCCTCTTGCACGGGAGGCATACATGGCAGTTCCACTAGGGTGGGGTGTCCCACTAACAGGTAACCAAGTCCAAGTTCCTGTTCTTTTTGGTCTATTGATTATAGGATGGTTATCCTGTACTATATGACTAAAATACAGTTATAAGTGAATATATGCCATGTGTATCTTTCTGAGTCTGGGTTAGCTCAACGATGATGAGCTTTTATAGTTCCATCCATTGGAACTATAAAAGCTCATCATCAAATTGCATTATTTCCTTGTTTCTGATAGCTGAGTAGTATTCCATTGTGTAAACGTACCACAGCTTTTTCATTTTTGTTTTTTTAAATCCATTCTTCAGTTGAAGGACTTCTGGGTTGTTTCCAGTTTCTAGCTATTACAAATAAAGCTGCTATGAATATAGTTGAGGAGATGTCCTTGTGGATTGGTGAGAAATCAAAGGATATATGCCCAGGAGTGGTATGTCTGGGTCTTGTGGTAGAGATATTCCAAGTTTTCTAATATATTGCCAGACTGATTTCCAAGTGGTTGTACAAGTTTGCACTCCCACCCTCAATGTGGGAGTGTTCTCCTTTCTCCACAACCTCACCAACATGGGTTGTCTTTTGAGTTTTTGATCTTAGCTATTCTGACAGGAGTGAGATGGAATCTCATAGTTGTCTTGAGTTGCATTTCTCTGATGATTAAGGATGTTGAGCATTTCTTCAAGTGACTCTTGGCCATTATAGATTCCTCTTTTGTGAATTCTCGGTTTTTCTCTGTACTACATTTTTTGATTGGGTTACTTGGTTTGTTGGTATTTAATTTCTTGAGTTCTTTATAAATTTTGGATATTATCACTCTGTCAGATGTGGGGTTGGAGAAGATCTTTTCCCAATCTGTAGGCTGTATTTTGTTCTAATGACAGTGTCCTTTGCCTTACAGAATATTTTCAGTTACTTGAGGTCCCATTTATTGATTGTTTGTCTTAAGGCCTGAACTATTGGTGTTCTGTTCAGGATGCTGTCACCCGTGCCAATGAGATCGAGGCTTTTCCCCACTTTCTCTTCTATTAGGTTTAGTGTGTCCAGTTTTATGTTAAGGTCTTTGATGTACTTGGACTTAAGTTTTGTGCAAGGTGATAAATATGGGTCTATTTGCATTATTTTACATGTTGATATCCAGTTAGACCAGCACCATTTGTTGCAGATGTTGTCCTTTTTCCATTGTATGGTTTTGGCTTCTTTATCAAAAATTAAGTGACCATAGGTGTGTGCATTTATTTATGGGTCTTCAATTCAATTCCATTGATCAACTTGTCTGTTTCTATACCGGTACCATGCTGTCTTTATTACTATTGCTCTGTGGTATATATAGCTTGAAATCAGGGACGGTGGTATTTCCAGATGTTGTTTTTTCTTTTAAATTTATTTATACTTCAGGTTACATCTTCACATCACAGTGCCCTCTTTCTACCTCTCCCAGTCCCGCCCTCCCACCCTCTACCCCCTATCCCTTCCATCCCATTCCTCTGGAGTGGAGTGTCCCTACATAACAGTCCCCCGCCCCAGTTCAGCAGTCATATGAGGGCCAAGAGCCTCCTCATACACTGGGGGCCAACAAGGCAGCACCACTAGGGCAAGGTATCTCATTGATAGGAAACAAAGTCTATGTTCCTGTTCCCTTTGATACATTTGTTGTAGTATAGTTATCCTGTACTATATGGCTAAAATCTGATTATAAGTGAATAGATACAATGTGCATCCTTCTGAGTCTGGGTTAGCTCACTCAGGATGAGCTTCTCTAGTTTCATCCATTTGTCTGAAAATTGCAGGATTTCATTTTTCTGATGGCTGAGTAGTATTCCATTGTGTAGATAGATGTACCATAGTTTTTTTTTTTTTTTTTTTTTTTATCCATTCCTCAGTTGAGGGACATCTGGGTTGTTTCCAGTTTCTAGCTATTACAAATAAGGGAGATGTTGTTTTATTGTACAGGATTGATTTAGCTATTTGGGTTTTTTTTGTTTTTCCTTGTGAAGTTGAGAGTTATTCTTTCAAGATCTGCAAAGAATTATGTTGGTATTTTGATGGGAATTGCATTGAATCTGTATATTGCTTTTAGTATAATAGCCATTTTTATTATGTTGATCCTACAAATCAGTGACAAGGAAAGGATGCCTACTCTCCCCATACCTCTTCAACATAGTGCTTGAAGTTCTAGCCAGAGCAATAAGACAACTAAAGAAGATCAAAGGGATACAAATTGGAAAGGAAGAAGTCAAATTATTCCTGTTGTAGATGGTATGATAGTATACATAAGTGACCCCCAAAATTCCACCAGAGAACTCCTACAGCTGATAGATTCTTTCAGCAAGGTGGGTGGATACAAAATTAACTCAAAAAAATCAGTAGCCCTTCTTTACACAAAAGATACATGGGCTGAGAAAGAAATTAGGGAAATGACACCCCTCATAATAGCCACAAATAATATAAAATACCTGGAGGTAACTCTAACCAAGCTGGTGAAAGACCTGTACAACAAGAACTTCAAGTCCTTGAAGACAGAAATTGAAGAGAACATAAGAAGATGGAAAGATCTCCCATGTTCATCTATAAATGGAATCAACATAATAGAGTTTCTTTTTAGAGTTAAGCAAAATCTTTAAGAATTAGGTAGTAGAGTTGGAGAGATGGCTCAGCCTCCAAATGCTAGGCTCACAACCAAAAATATAAGAATTAGGTAGAAATAGTTGTTATACAACTATACACTACTGATTTGTATACTCTAAAAGATGAATATTAAGGCAATGATGCTTGTTTGGCTTATGGAAAGATTTAGTATGAAGGAATAATTTTAACTGAAGAGTAAAGGTGAATATATTTGACATAACTTTTAAAGATAAGTTTATTCTTTGTTAGTTACATATGTATATTCTGGCCACACTTATTCTCCTTATCCCCTCCCACCCCATCATCCTGTCTCTTCTTACTAAGTCCCCATTCAACTTTCAAAGTCTTTTTGTTTTTACTTTGTGACACACTGGGCTTAACCAGGGGCATCTGCCTAGGTGTAGGTAACTTGCTAGTGCCTGCAACATTTAGGATGGTGAGTTTCTCTCTTGCAGCAACCTTTTCTGTTGCTGTCTGATCTTTTGAGTGGAGTACAGCTATATGAACTTTTCCCAGATCTCTGACTGTATGTTTAGGGGCTCAATTCTGTGCAGACCGTATGCAGGCAAGCACAGTTTCTAAGAGTTCATGAGTGCCATGGCCATATCATGGCCACAGAAAAGTATTTCATGGCCTTCCTCCCCATCTGGTTCTTACATTGTTTCCATTCTTTTTTAAAAAAAAAATTATCTCTGAACATGGAAGGATTGTTATGTGTGGTAGTTTGAATAAGAATGGCTGCCATAGGTTCATATGTTTGAATTCTCTACAGCCCTCAGTCAATGAAATTGTTTTGGAAGGATTAAGAGGTGTGGCTTTGTTGGAGTAGGTGTTACCTTTTTGGAGATGTGTCACTGGGGATGGGCTTTGGAGTTTCAAAAGTCTATGCTGGGCCTAGTCTTATTCTCCCTGTCTCATGCTTGTGGATAAGATGTAAGCTCTCAGCTACTTTTCTAGCACCATGGCTGCCTGTCTGCTGCCAAATTCCCCACTGTGATGATCATGAGCTAATCCTCTGAAACTAAACTGTAAGCAAGCCCTCAATTACATACTTCTTTTATAAAAGTTGATTTGGTCATGGAGTCCCTTCACAGCAATAGAATAGTAACTAGGCCATAGACATATCTTGTTTAAGGTTGATCACTCAGTAGTTACTTGATTTAAGAATCTTGACCAGCTATGAGTCTGCCTTATCCCCCATTTGCTGCAAAGAGAGGCAACTTTGATGAAGATGGCATTAGTCCATGAGTATAAACAAACATTTGGGAGGTAGTATGATAGCACGTTAATTTCACAAAACAAAAGTGGTAGGATGTCACCTAGTGTTTATGAACTCCTTAGGCCTGGATCTTTGCTTGGTTCCACAGTACTTAGCATGAACAACCTCGTATGTAACAGGATTCTGGTCTAATCAGAAAGCCCTTGTTTATACTCACAACAGTGTTCCACTATTGTATCAGAAGGCGTATTTAGCCTGTGAACTTGACTTTGTACCATGTAAAATCCAAAGTTGGGAAAGACAATTAAAAAAATACATTTTTGTTTGTTTGTTTTTTGTTTTTATTTATTTATGTATACAGTATTCTGTCTGCATATATGCCTGCAGGCCGGAAGAGGGCACCACATCCCATTATAGATGATTTAGAATCACCATGTGGTTGCTAAGAATTGAACTCAGGACCTCTGGAAGAGAAGCCAGTGCTCCTAACTTCTGAGCCATCTCTCCAGCCCCAGGAAAGATCAATATTGATGACCTTTCTCTTGCAGATACCTACAGAACAATTTCAAGCTCTATAAAATCTAGTTAGCAGGGCAGCAGCTTCCATGTCAGTTCCAATAATAAGTGGCATCTTCAGCAAAAAAAGTATTTCCCTCTAGGACAACCATAGTCAACAACTCCTAGGGAAATATCTTACACTAATCTAATTTGAAAATAAACAAATTAAATAGTCAATACAAAGACCAACCAAAATCAATATAATTACAACTGAATGACCATGTAAAATTCTTAGCCTAAGTTATTATTACAATTTTATTTGTTATATAGCTACAAAGTAAAATGTTTGACCTTATAATACAGAAATAGTAATTCTTTAGGACTGTTCAATGTTAGATAATGCCTGAGGCCATTCTACTGTATATTAATATACCTAAAGAGATGATAAGGTTAAACTGAGGTGGTAAGGTTAAACTGAGGATTGGGGAAGAGAAAGATAGTTATAAGGTGACCCATTTTCTCAAATACCTTATTCATGTGCAATGTTTCTATTATATTTGGATAAAATATTTGTCTTAGAAGTTTTTGTATGTTATTTTGAAGATTCTTTTCCTCCTCAACAAATCTGAGATGACAAATTGACATTCAGTTTTAAATTTCCTCATAAAATATGTTATGCCTTTGCTTAGATTAAATATTAAATAACTATTAGTCAATTATTATTTCATTAGTTTACCAAGTTTCCAATTTTATAGAGATTAAAATTGTGATATAGTATAGCTATTATTGGGATTTAATAATTATTATAGTATAATGAAATGCTTATTTGCTTCATTATACTATAATTAAACACTTATTTGCCTTGTTATACTACAATCAAATGCTTATTTGCATTATTTTGTGGTTCAATATGTACAATATTCTTCCTAAAACTAACTCATTAATGGAATCTTTTAATATTTACATTAATTATTAATCTCCATCCATATTTATGTTACCATTTAGAAATATTTGGTAAGGAATAGTTTTTACAATAAGCACTCATAATTATATTTTATAATTATAGTTTCCTAATAATACATATACATTTATACCTTATTTGATTAATGAGACTTTTTCAATAGGTAAATTACAAAATAGTTTTACTCCTGACTTCAACATCAAGAATGCTTACCTTTTCTGCAAGTGAATACATAGATATTGGTAAACACACTGCTTATTTCTACTCATGAAATGTATGTGCTGCTGAAATGGAATAGTGATCATGTTATACCACACATAGTTGAAATATTCTGTTATTGTTTGGGTCTGAAATGTCCTCCACAGAGTCATGTCTTTGAACATTTAGTCCCTAACTAGTAGTTCTGTTTTGGGAAGCTATAAAAACTTTTGAGAATTAAGATCTAGTTGGGAGATGTACACTACTAGGGACAAGACTTTGAGGATTGTATTCTGGCTTTTCTTTTGATTCAGTTTTTTTTTTTTTTGGTTTCTCGCCTGCTGTCTCAGAGAAACTCCATCATGCCTTTCCAATCTTAAAGCTCTGAAACTGTAACCAAATAAATCTCCTGGTTACTTCTGCCAGATACTTTGTCACAGTGATTAGAAAGTGACTAACAATAGATTAATCTTATGATTTGAATATAAAATGTCCCCAATGGATTTATGTGTCTAAATACTTGGTTTCCAAATTGTAGCCTTGCTTTTGGAGAGTGGGAAACATGTTAGGACTGTGACATAATCAAAGTGTGTTACTGGCAGATGGACAATGAGGGAGATAGCTCCTTCTGGTTCTGGCCTGAGTGCCATGTTTTTTTCCTGCCACTGGGATAATGAAGTCTTGGCCATACACTTCTATCATCATGAACCCTATGGTGTCTTTCCCATTATGAAAAACCACCCACCAAGTCATGCACCCAAATCAGCCTTTCCTTCTTTAAGTCTCAACTTTGAGGTAGTCTGTCATAGAAAGTGAAAGTAATAAATTCAGATGCTAAAAATTGTTGAAGTATGTATGTGTCCATGTGGTATTTCAAAGGTTGAGGTGGGAATTCAGGCCAAACACAATTTATTTCAATACTAAGCCTGGAGTTTGATATTGTTGTCAGTAAAATACATATCATCTTGAGGTTAAACTGAAGTATGACAAAAGCTGATTTATGGCTGGAGAAATGGGCTCAGTGGTTAAGGGCACTTACTCTTTCGTTAGTGGAGGTTGTGGGGTTCAGTTTTAGCACCCATATAGTAGCTCAAACCATCTGTAACTCCAGTTCCAGGGAACACAGTGCCATCTTCTGGCCTCTGAGGGCACTGTATGCACATGGTGCACAGGCATGTATGTTGATTCATACATTTAAAATAAAAATAAATCTGTTTTAAAATGCTTTAGATAGTAGGTACTGTTATACCTATGTCCTCTGGAAGATCAGAATTCTTCTTAAGTTTATAGGATAGATTCTCAGTATGGGTGGAGGACATTTCATTCTTCTTTCTCCTTTTCTGTTATTTATCCCAGGTTCTTTTATAAAAATTCCTTCTTTCAGGTTTTGATATTGTAATCCAGTTACATCAGTTTCATCTTCTCTTTCCTCTCTGCAAACTCTCCCATAAATACCCATTCATGTTCTCTTTCAAATCAATGCCCTCTTTTTAAAAAATTGTTGTTACATTCCTAAATACAATCTTCTCCATCTTCAAAATGAATATATATGTTTTCAGTACTGGATATTTGGTATAGGATAACCAATCAGTGTGCTTTCCAGGCAAAGTCTATTTCTCAGTTTCTCAGCATTCCTTAATTACCAGAAATCACTGTGTAGTGTTAAGGCATCATGGCCTTTCCCCTATCCAATTTAGCATGTCTATTGTTGTCTCTGTGCTCACCCTACATTTCGGTAGTCATGTTGGTGAGATTTTTAAGGGTGCACCTTCTGACATTACAAGGAGACACAATCTCAAAGCAACACTCCCGTCCAAATTCTCTGACACTTAGAGTCTTTCCACATCCTCTTCTGCACGGATCCTTGATCATTTGGTGCATAAGTTGTATTGTACATGTATTCCTTGGGATGACTCTATAGCTGTGCATTTTGATTGCTTGTTTTGTTTTTCTATAATGGTTTCTATCTGTTCCACCCCTCCATGATGAGAGGTGAGGACTACACTTCTCTGTGTGTATATGGAGAAATGTTTATAGATTGTTATTATGGAGTACACTGGTTTAGTAATTGTGGGTTTTTCTTCAAGATCCATGACTTCACTAGCCCTGGCTATTTGGCTAGGTTTCTGGTATCAAGTATGATTTCCTTCTTGCTGAGCAGGTCATAAGTCCAACTAGAGACTTTTTGGTTGCCACAAAGGTATGTGTGCCACTACTGCACCCTTAGGGTTATCATACTATGCTGGTCATTTCATAGACATCGTATCTAAATAGGACTAGATATATACTGTTATGTTGGTCATTTCATAGGCATTATATCTAGGTTAGGAGTATTGCCTGCTGTTCTTTCCTGGAAACTTCCATTATAACTTCTGGTACAGGGAAAGCCAGTGCTTAGGAAAGAGGCATTCAGGTCAGTTCCATCTCAGGGACCTCTGGGCCCTATGTCTGAAGTGCTTGGTGTCTTCAGCAACAGGGACTTACCTTTTATTTTTGGAGGCCAACCAAGGGAAACAGCCATAGCCCGTAATGTTTTGGGAGTTTCTTGGACAACTTTAACCAACAATTTAAAAGAGGGCTTCCCATGTTTGCCATTGGGTTTTTGTTGAATGGTCCTTGGGTCTTGGAAGGAGCATTGTCAGCCCTGATGGCAAAATTTCATTTAAACTGTATATTTATTTATACATAGACTTATGTGCATTATAGGTTTCATTTAGCTGGACAGGAAATAGTATCATTCTTTATGGTTTTTTTTCAGACATCAAGTTATACTACTCACCTCTCTCCTTCTTATATATCTCCCTCCCTCTACCCTAGTTAAAGTTGCCACTTTTCTCATATCCTGGATCACATTGCCTGTAACTTGCTATTTTGTTCTTTCTTGTTCTTCAACACTCCTATACTGACAATGGCTCCATTTTACTTTCCTGGTTTCTCCAATTACTCCTTAATATGTACTCACATTTGATGATTTGTATCTAGGAGTCTCAAATGAGAGAGGATATACCTTGTTTCTCTTTCTATATCTAAGTTATCTTCACATAATATGATCCTTTCTCATTCCACCCAATATATATATATATATATATATATATATATACCTTGTGTTTTTTATGACCCAATATTAAATCTCCTAAACTTTATTTTGAAATCCAGGGCAGGGGCTTTTCATAAACATCTGACAGAACTGACAACTACTTTACACTAGAAATTATTCCAATGGTTCCCAGGGCATTGTTTTTTGTTTTTATTTTTCTTCATAACTAGGGGCCATTTACTCTTCTTTGCTTGTTACATTCTTTGGTCCTATTTATAAATATAGAAATGCTACAGGACTAAGTTCTGGCCTTTCTTATTTATACTTTCTTTATAAAACTACTTTTACCTTGTCCCCTGACTTATATGTCAATGGCCCTGAACATTTGTATCTCTAACCTTGACATCTTTGAGCTCCACACTTGTATATGTTAACTTTTAGTGTCTACTTGCATATCTACTAGGCATTGAAAACTTAACATAGTGTTCAAACTGATGTTTTTCAAAAAGGACTTATTTTGTACTTTCACACACAGTGATAGGCATTTCTAACTGTGGACTGTAGTCTGTAAGCAAAAAGTTGATTTCATAGACTACTTGACTTTTCTTAGTCTCATTAATATAGTGGAATAAAGATTTTGGTTGATTACAAGGAAGATAGACCTCTTCAGGCTAATTATATAAAGGGTGAGTGACTCAAGATTGAGGGAAATGCCACTCCTTATTTGCATGGGTCTCAGATCCAGATAAAGAAAATGAAGTATAACCAGGCCTCATTAGATCTGGGAATGATGCTGAACTACTTACTAGTTGGGATGGAGGTAGACTCTCTTTACTATTCTCTTATCAAGTAGCTCTGCTACTTTTCCACCTTTATGGCATCTCCTGCTTACTGACATTAAACATAGCTTCAAAATGAGTGTCTTACTAAACTAACGGCTGTAGATGCAATTCTTTTTTTGTTGCTGTTTATTTATTCCTTCAATTTACATCTCCATCATAGTCCCTTCCCTCCACCCCTCCCAGGCCCAGCCTCACACCCTCCCCCCCTCCCCCTTCTTCCACCTATCCTACTCCTCCGGTGTGGGTGTGGGGTGCCCTACATTTCATCCACTTCAGTTCAGCAGCCATATGAGTGAGGACTGAGAGCTTCCTCTTGCACTGGGGGCCTACATGGGAGCTCCACTAGGGCAAAGTATCCTACTAACAAAGTTACAAAATCTATGTTCCCGTTCTTTATGTTGGTTGTAGGATAGTTATCCTGTATTATACGGGTAAAATCCAGATATAAGTAAATATATGCCATGCACATCTTTCTGGGTCTGGGTTAGCTCACTCAGGATGAGCTTTTCTAGATCCATCCATTTGGCAACAAATTGCATGATCTCCTTGATTCTGATGACTGAAGTAGTATTCCATTGTGTAAGTGTACCACAGTTTTTCTTTTCTTTTTATCCATTCAACGGTTGAGGGTTGTTCTGGGTTGTTCCAGTATCTAGCTATTACAAATAAAGCTGCTACGAACATAGTTGAGGAGATGTTCTTGTGGATTTGTGAGGAATCATTTGGATATATGCCCAGGAGTGGTATGGCTGGGTCTTGAGGTAGAGCTATTCTAATTTTCTAAGATATCCCTAGAATGATTTCCATAGTGGTTGTACAAGTTTGCACTCCCACTAGCAATGGAGAAGTGTTCCCGTTTCTCCACAACCTTGCTAGCATGTGCTGTCATTTGAGTTTTTGATCTTAGCCATTCTGACAGGTGTGAGATAGAATCCTAGAGTTGTCTTGAGTTGCATTTCTCTGATGATTAAGGATGTTGAGCATTTCTTCAACTGTATCTTCAGCCATTAGAGATTCCTTTTTTTTTTTAAATTCCTGGGTTACCTCTGTACCCCATTTTTTCATTGGATTACTTGGTTTCTTGGTGTTTAATTTCTTGAGTACTTTATAAATTTTGGATATTAGACCTCTGTGGGGTTGGTAAAGATCTTTTCCCAATCTGTAGGTTGCTGCTTTGTTCTAGTGACAGTGTCCTTTGCCTAATGAGAATATGTATTAATAAATGTTAAGTGCCTAACTCTTTTTGTGTGTGTGTTTGTGTATGAATGAGTGTGTTCACATGCACATGTCTGAGTGAGGACATCAAAGGACAGCTGTGTGGAGTCAGTTCTCTCCTTCCACTTTGATGTGGATTCCAGGGATGGAACTCAGGTCACCTGGCTTGTCCAGCAAGAGCCATTACCCTCACTGGGTAATGTTTGCCATTTCTTTTTTTAAATTTATTTATTTATTACTGCAGGTTACATCTCCATCATAGTGTCCTCTTTCCACCCCTCCCAGTCCCGCCCTCCCACCATCTACCCCCTATCCCTTCCATCCCACTCCTCTGGAGTGGAGTGTCCCTACATAAAGTCTCCCGCCCCAGTTCAGCAGTCATATGAGGGTGGAGAATCTCCTCATATACTGGGGGCCTACAAGGCAGCACCACTAGGGCAAAGTGTCTCACTGACAGGAAAAAAAAGTCTATGTTCCTGTTCCCTTTGGTGCATTGGTTTTAGTATAATTATCCTGTACTATATGGCGAAAATCCGACTATAAGTTAATAGATGCCATGTGCATACTTCTGGTCTGGGTTAGCTCACTCAGAATAAGCTTCTCTAGTTCCATCCATTTGGCTGAAAATTGCATGATTTCGTTGTTTCTGATAGCTGAGTAGTATTCCACTGTGTAGATGTACCACAGTTTTTTAATCCATTCTTCGGTTGAGGGATATCTGGGTTGTTTCCAGTTTCTAGCTATTACAAATAAGGCTGCTGTGAACATAGATGAGGAAATATCCTTGTGATTCAGTGAGGAGTCATTTGGATGTATACCCAGAAGTGGTATGGCTGGGTCCCGAGGCAGAGCTATTCCAAGTTTTCTAAGATATTGCCAGACTGACCTCCATAGTGGTTGCACAAGCCTGCACTCCCACCAGCAATGATAGAGGAAATACCCTAATTCATCATACTTCTGGTTTTTGTGTTTTCAATACAACCCAAGATACACGGCTTCTAGCTACTGGCGTAGTACCACCAATCCTGCAGGACTTCTGAACATTTCACATTAGTATTTCATGAGTAGATGTGAGCTGGTTCTCTCATGTCACTACTTAGTGAGCTTCCGCTTAACAGATCCTTCTTTGCAGGGTCCTCTTCTAAGACTTCATGACTTGTTTTTAATTTATGGCTATTTTGAAGATTTTCCACTATACTCCAATTGTATAAACACGTTGTATAAGATATAGACCTCCCTTAGTAATGACTTCTCAGCTCAGTGTCTTCATTTTTCTCTGTAACCTTTTATTTAAACTACCCAAGTTGAAATGTGCTTAGTTCATTTATTTTAAAGTTCATTCTGATCCTGCTTTGAGTGCCTATCAATAGTCTAGAACCTATAGAAAGTGGAATCATATGCTTCTTTGTCAGCTATAGGGGCTGTATGGGGCCCAACTTCCTGTAGAAGAGTTTGTTAGTGAAGCATAATTTATCTGGAGATGTAAAATTTCTAAATGCACTAGCACAAAAGAAGGCCTCTAACACAACAAAATAAAATATGTCTTAATTTGTACTTGAAATAGACCATGAGAAACATCTTCTAATCTAGTGACTAAGCATCTCTAACTCCCTTATCATCTAATCTAGATTCCCTTAAGAGATATTGTACTAAGTAAGCATATAATGATACAAGAATTATAATGTTGATAAAATTAAGAAGTAACCACATGGAAATTCCAAATAGAAGCAGTAGATAGGTTAATTTCTGTATAAAGTAACTTGCACTGTAATTTGCATGAACAAGTCATGCAATTGATGAATCATCAGAAATGAGAAATAGCAATGGGCTTTGAATATCCTTGTATTTCATTACAGCTGTGATAAGCTTGTCTTTGTGATCCTTCTCACTATAAAATTCCTTCTTCCTATTTATGAGTAATCTCAAACCCTATAAATTGGACTTTCTGAAGATGTTTAAGAACCTTTCTTTGTAGCACAAACCTGGCATTTACTCTTTATTAGATAACAAAAGGATTCATAAATGTATATGAAGTTTGATAACCACTTTCCCATACTATCTCAAACTGTTCATCCTGTTTCTAATGTCGGTACAGCTTCTGACATCAAGAACTTATTAGAATGGCTGTATTCTGTTTCCCGTTATTGGATCTTTGCATGCCAGTGGCAGTTGAATAGTCAACAGTTATTGGAAACAAGTGAAACCTAAGTTTCCATGGTTTGTGCCAGCTACTATAATCCTCACTGAATCCTAGAAATAGTTTATGAATTGAAAATTCACTACTGCATGTTTTGGAATCAAATATTCCATCAAAATTTGGAGTCTTTCTTCTTTAGACTTCCTGACATAAAAACAAACTTGCCAAAAAAAGATGGTTGAACAAAGTCACCATATCTTTTTTTATAAGCCACAGGGAAGAAGGTACATAGGCTTTGATTGTTGCGGACTTGCCAATTTTGAATGTTATCCAGGACATATGTGTGTAAAAGTCATTAGTTTTATTTACCTCTTTCTCCCACCAAATCATCCAAGACTCTGTGTAGTTCATTCCATTTAGCCCTATAGATACCAATGCTCAGGGGATTTACTCACATCATCAGGGTGGCATTCCCTAACTTGTTACTGTATCACCTGGGGAAATACAACCCAAGGACCAATCAATCAGGACTGGATCTACTTGTCAACAGTTTGCTGGAGCATCTCAGTGTTTAATAGCTAAAGATAAGTTTCGTGTAGAATACTATTCTCCTAGATATTTGTTTTGTGTCTACTGTCCCTCACAAGACCTGGTATATTCATAGGTGAGGCTTCTTGGGTTATAGATCAAATTACCTTTGTAATAATTGTATATACCTATGTATTAAGGCCTTGGGAGTTTTCTATCTAGACTAATCTAGCCCAGTTTTGTAAGGTTTGCCTCTTTATCTTCATCATGGAAGTAAAGCAGAAGCCTCTGTTCTTAATTTGTACCAAGGGAGGTTAGTGCTTTCACTTTACCTTTTTATCAGGAATTAGTTACAGCTCTTATTCTTTCCTCAGTCAATCTAACTTAATTTTATTTTGAATGTGCAGCATAGGCATCTCTTTCATCATTCTTTCTACATCTCTTATTTATTGGGGAGCTTATTGCACTAAGTTTTTTCACTTTTGAAACTCAGAATCTTTTTTTATCCCTCAGAAATCTTAGCTTTTTTTATACTCCAAATCCCTATCTCTCAAGACAGTGGCTCTGCAAGGGGTTTCAGAGTTACAATTTCAAAGTAAACTCCAAGACTGTTCTTCTTTATTTTATGCATTGGGTTCTTGTCCAAGGTAATAAGTCTCAGCCTCAAGGTCTGGATTTAATGGGAAATTCTTAGGGGTAATGAGGGGTGACAAGAAAATGAAAATCTATCTGTTAATGCTTCAAGATATTATGTCTCTCTATTTCCCTTCCTAGTAAATCATTGCATTTGGATACTTCAGTGTAGTTTTTCTCTCCATAGCATCCCCTGGAAGTTATGTGAGGCCCTTGAAAGGCTTCTATGGGCTTGTGGAGTCTCTGCCTTTGATTGTGACATCATTCAGAGGGGACTTATATTTGCACAGAATCTGTGTCCAAAATAATAGTTCCCATATTTGGAATTCATTGGATTATTTATTAGAATGAGCTGCAAGAATGAAGGTGAGAATTGTTTAGTCCTTGAGAATGAGAAAGAGCTACTAGTTTAAATGCAGCTAAGGGAAAGCCAGAATGAATATAAAATTAGCATGAACAGTTTTTTTATTATTTCTTTTTTTATAAAGGCTGTATTTTATGTTTCTTTATTACTTCAGGTCACATCTCCATCACAGTGTCCTCTTTTTGCCCCTCCAAGTCCCACCCTCCCACCTTCTACCCCCTATCCCTTCCATCCCACTCCTCTGGAGTGGAGTGTCCCTACATAACAGTCCCCAACCCCAGTTCAGCAGTCATATGAGGGCCAAGAGCCTCCTCATACACTGGGGGCCTACAAGGAAGAACCACCAGTGAAAAGTGTCTCATTGACAGGAAGCAAAGTCTATGTTCCTGTTCCCTTTGGTGCATTGACTGTAGTATAGTTATTCTGTACTATATGACTAAAATCTGATTATAAGTGAATAGATGCCATGTACATCCTTCTGAATCTAGGTTAGCTCACTCAGGATGATGAGCTTCTCTTGTTCCATTCATTTGGCTGGAAATTGCATTATTTCTTTTATATTTGAGATTATAATTATGTCATTTCCCTCTTGCCTTTTCTCCTTCCATACCCTCCCACAAACCACTCCATGCTCTGTTTATAATTCATAGCCTCTTTTGTGTTAATACTTGTCTTTTCATTCTTTTTTTCTGCTCCATCACATGTATGGCACATATACAAATATCCACACATACATCTACACACATATACTTTCAACACAGAATAATAAGAGTACAGGACTTTAGAAACGTGGGGAGAACATTGGTCATGAGTCTGTACATCTCTGTAGTCTGTCTTGCTATCTCACTAAACCAAAACTCATGCTTAAAATATCTTGGTAGTGCCAAATAAATACTAAGGGAAATGAATTAAGTCTAAACATGGAGGTGGAGATCAATGATCTGGTAATATTGGATGGATAATCCACTTTCTCTCATACAATGCAGTACTCTTATAGTAGGGTCATACTATGTGGCAGACCTATGTAGGGAAAGAAGAGGGACAAATATCCACTATTTATATAGCCTACCATTCCTTTTTCCCTAACTTTTATGAATCTTCAAATGACATATGAAAATGTTCTATGGTTGTCTGAATTAGGTGGCAAAGTCATCAGAAAGAATGAGAAGTCAAGCTAAAGTGTCTGTAAGATTCCTTTAGCCCATCAATGAGGATTCTGTATATGATATGGACTGTTAACGTTTAGTCTATGTAATTATTCTCATTGGCTTACCAGTTTAAGTCCAAACTGCCACTGAATATCCATAAAACAAGCAATTTCAATTTGTTTGGGGTTTGTGTTGCAATGTCTTCTAATTTATTGCTGTCTTCCTTTAATCTATACTCTGGTAGCAGCTTCAGTTGGATTCTATCTAGCCTTAGTTATGTAGCAAAATGTGTCCAATGAGGCAATACAAAATATATTGGCCAGTTAAAACTTGGAATACTTATTTATTAGGGTTTTCCTTCCATAGATTCTGCAGGAGTTCTTGATGACTCGGCAATAAGCTTGTTGGATTATGAAAAAACATGTGGTCCAGTTATACTTTCATCCCAGCTGACAGCCAGCCAATTTCCAGACATGTTAAGTGATGTCGTTGACTGCCAGCTGACTGGAGACCAGAGCATAAGTCAGTCCAGCTGATTTCAACCCAAATTGCAGACTCATAGAGTTAGGAGCTAAATAATTGTTTTATGAAACCACCATATTTTATGTGGTTCATTGAACAGCAAAGATTAACGGATGCACCATTCAGGAGAGGAGTTTTCAGTATGAGTGCTGAGGATCAAATGGAGCTGTAAGTAGGCAAAGTCAATACTGTCATTCTCTTTCATGGTCTCCTCAGGCTCTTCCAAATATACCTCCTGGTGGTCATTAATCTTGCAGGGGGAAGGAATGAAAAAATGAAAAATCATGATTATGGTTAAAGATTCAATATTGACTGAAGGTAATACTGAACTTGTCCAGATACAAAAGGCTGAAAATTTCTTCCTGGGATGAAATAAGGTTCAAAAGACTGTCTTTTTCCCTCCCATCTTTCTTCTGTGTATCTTCCTAAGGTGAAGAAAAGGGGTTATCTCACTATGAGTTTGCAGAACATGAGGAAATGTAGATATCTGTAAATTTTTCTTATTGTTTCTTTAGCTTTGCTGTGATGGAAGACAAAATAGAAAGAAAAAGATAAAAGTTTTCCATTGGCTCAATTTGCCACTATTAGTGGTCTATTAGCTAACTTAGATTCAATACTTACTCATTGTTGTGCCAAACTCTTTATATGCTTTGTTTCACGTAATCTCCACAACAACATATGAGATAATATAACATTTTCCCTATTTTGCAGTTGAAAAACTAAGAGAGATTAAGTTACCTAAATTTCTGCAATGAATAAAAGGTCTAAAACCCAGAACAGTCCAATTCTGAAGAAGCCAATTTCATTTTGGCAAAACATTACTTCTTAAATGGATGGTAGCGTTTTAAAATTTACTGCTAGCAATTATTTTACTTGCAAGGAAAAAAAAAATCCTGAGAAGGACTGGGAGAGTGTAAGTTAGCACTAAAAGACTGGTTACAATTTCGTATGGGGAATGAGGGCCCTGGGCAGAGCAAAGTTAACAGGGGCCACTTTACTGCTCTTGGATAGATATTCTTGCTCCAGGACATTCACATAGAATAAATATGATATGAATAATTCCAGTTGAATTTGGCCGGGGGAAGGACAAGCCAAGTTTTTCTTCTTAAATAATATTGCCTTCCAATGAATTTTCCTGATAATAGTTTTCTTGTAAAGAAAGTAAAGAAGATATGCAACCAGAGAAAGCACATTTGGTTTATAGGCCTCTTCTGATACTCATATAAAAATATTGATCCTGTGAAATGAGGAATTTGTATATCATGAATGAATGTGTTTTTTTGGATATGATTACTAATGCAAACTATTTCCAGAAAAAGAAAATTCTCTTTTGAAATAACTTTCTAGTCTACTCAAAGGGCATACGTTATACAAATTATAGAGAACATCTACTTGAGAAATGGTTAGAAACTAGTTTAATGATGACATTTCTCCACTATTATTTCTAGATTTTTAGAAGCTTGTACACAAAAGGCTCTTTGCTGTCTAGCCATCATCATGTAGCACCAAATTTTGGCAGATCCAATGCTGCTCTTATGCCCTTGTGGCCTGAGGCGTAACTGAGGCAAAGATGTTAACACAACTTTGTCCTGCAGAATAGTCTACTTTGGCCAATAAATGTCTGCAGTTCCAACTGTGTCAGCTGCTTCCAGATTCGTGTCTATCACTGAATGCCAGTTAGTAGTACATGGTCAACCAATAAACTGGCTATACTTGACCCCAGTTTTTCTCACTAACGTTTGTTCTTAAGGAGTCATCTTGCCTAGAGGGCATGTCTGGGGGACATGACTAGTTTACATATATGTTATGAAAGTCATCTACTTTGCTATCATTTGTTTTCCTTACATTTCAATTGTATTTCCCAATGAATGAATATGATATGGGAAAAATAAGGATAATTTTTTCTGCCAGAAATATAGATAACAAATCAAGAGTTAATGTAATTTCTAAAGTTTCATCAGTTAAATATTCTCCACAATTTTATGAACTATGTGCTGTTTGATTTAGCAAAGATTGTCAATGTTTACATCAGTCACTTTGAGAACCTACTTTCAAGTACACTCTATTTTCTTCTTTTAGCAGTAAGCAAAATACATTTTTTTCACAAGATACTGTATCCTTTTAGAATATAATTTCTGAAATTAGGGATTCCGTGTGAATTCCAAACAACCAAGTTTTTAGTTTCTTGTTGCTAAGGAAACTGTTGTGTGTAAATCACCAGTAAATACAATGAATTGTAGTTAGATTATTGTTTAGTCGGGACAAGTGCCTCTCTCCTTTGAGATTAGAATATTATTACCTTATGACTGGAAAGAACAAGTTATATGGGTTTATGATACTGCTGTACAAAAACAAACCTGCAGGACTAATTTTCTTTCTTTTTTCTTAGTCATGAGTGAATAGGCAGGAGACCTATTAGCTTTTAGAAACAATTGGCATCCATGTTATACTTTCTTTTCATTTATCTCCATCTCTTAAGTGGATCCCTTCCTTTCTTTTCTATCTTTTTCACCTTGATCCAGCCCCCACTTACTTGGATGATGGCTGTTATAATTACCCTTGTGTCAGTATCCTAGTTCTCAGGACATTAAAAAAATGCTATATACTTTTTGCTGGATCAGATTGTTTTTGTTCAAATACTAGTTCCCCTATTGACAAGCTGTGTATTCCTTGAGCAAATTATGTAAACTTTCTATATCTTAGTTATTTAAGTTCATAATATGAATTTGTTGTGATGAAGAAATGTCTGACATATAGCTCTTCATAAAAATGAGTCTCTATAATTTCATTAAATGATCATTTTTATATCAGTGTTCTCTTTGCCTGATCAAACATTTCAGTGACTTTCTGCCTAATACCTTGTCCAGATACTCTGAGCCTTTAGCAATATGTAGTCTACTTTGAAATTTTTATAATTGTCTCTCAAAGTTTTCCAGAGAAGTAGAAGTGTATTGTGACAAGAATATGGAATTGGAGAATAATTTATACTTGGATTTGAATTCTCAGTTACTTTCTCATATTAAGCTATTTCAGTCTCAGTTTCTTATTTTATAAAGATATGCATAAGCACCATTCTCTTGGATATAATTTTGGTGTTATAGATCTAAGAAGATACTCTTAAAAGTGTGTTGCAAGTTAGTATGAATGTTGAGTCAGATATAGACCTTTAAACTCATGGAGATGGTTAGATAGTAGAATGTTAAAGACAGGGGCCAAATATGTATAAACTGGACATTGGGAAGGTATACTGGGCCATTTAACTCTCATAAATGTGGCATATTTATATCTGTTGTTTTGTATAATACTTACTGTTATAAGAGAAGGAACCATCTGTTGGACTGAAAGGGGAAACTTCTGGGGGGAAGAGGGTGGAAGGGCGGGATAGGAAGGGGGAATAGGGAGGGGTTTGTGACTGAGATGTAACTTGAAGAAAAAAAAATAAAGTATTTATAAAAAAAATTTTTTTGAAAATTAAGAACAAATGCTTACAGACACCTCTAGGATGGTCCCTCTGGTGGTAGATATTTAGCAATCACTACTTCCTTCCAGCATTCCTTTACCTTCTCTTCAGACATGAGAGACATCATTATGGGATGAATCTTACATCATCATTTTGTATGTTGAAATCATAACCCTCAATACCTGAGAATGTGATTCTAAAGTGGTAATTAGGTTAAAATATGGTTGTTAAAGTAGAGGTTCTAACTTAATATAATTGAATTCTTTATAATAAAATGCAACCTGGGACTGGTGATGCAGCTCACTTGGTGGCATGGTTGCCTAACATGTAAAAAGCCCTTGATGTCACCTCCAGCATTGCATCAACTGCACGTGATGACACATTCCTGAAATACTAGTACTCAGGTGGTGGAGGCACTAGGCCCAGGAGCTCAAAGTTATTCTTAGTATATAGAGTTCATGGCCAACATGAATGTGAGAGAGACCTTGCCTTAAAAAATAAATAATAAAAATTAAAAAAAGATAATCTGAATACACAGAGAGACTCTAGGTATCTGTATACACAAAAGAAAGAAATGGTAAAGGTGGCCATCTGAAGCAAGGACAGATTTTTCAGGAGAATGAAGCATTGCTTTTGAACATGTAGCTTCTAGAACTCTGAGATAGTTCATCTTCATTGTCAAGGTCACTGTATTTAGAATCACCTAGGAGACACATCTTTGTGTATGTCTGTGAGGGCATTTTGAGAGAGGTTTAAGTGAAGAATTGTATTGGCACCATCCCATGGTCTTGGTCTGAATGAAAACAAGAACATAAGTGTTCATTTCTCTCTGCTTCCTGACTATGGATATAATGTGACAATCTGCCTTATATTCCAACTGCCCTGCTTTCTCACCATGATGGACTGTATAGCTTCTCAAATTGTGCACCCAAAGCAAACCCTTCCTTTGGTCACCTTTTCCAAGTACTTTGCCACAAGAACAAGAAAGGTAACTACTCCATAATGTGAGAAAAATATTTACTACCTTAGCTTCCTTGCCGATGTATTTTATTATGACAGTCTGGCAAATCAACTAATTTATTTTTGATCATTTCAGATATCACCTGGATAAGGAAAGGTTGGATAAGGAAATGTCTAGATATGAAATCATTTTAGATGTGTTTTAAGAGTGTTTCCAGAGGAGATGACATGTGAGTTGGTGGATTTAGAGAAAAAGATGATTTTAGTGTAGTTGGCATCATTCAACAAGAACAAACTCATTAAAAACAAAAACATAAACAAAAGGTAGATTTACCCTCTTTGGCTTGTACAGTTGAGTTACTCTTCTCCTGCCCAAAGATCTCACAAATCTAAGTGTTCATCTTTTAGACTCTGGGTCTTATATCAGCAGTTCTTCAAGGACATTTTTGTTTCACTGAAAATTATACCATTGGCTTTGTGGGTTCTGGAATTAAGGCTTCCACACTTTGACCAAGACAGCCTTATCATTGTTTAGCTTTAAAACAGTTACTGTCTTTATTTACTTTTTATTGTTTGAGATTTTTTATACATTTACCGAAGAGGAGACAGAAAGACTGTAAGAATTGGAGGATGGGGAGAAATACTTTGAAATGATCTCTTCTGGACATGAATAGCTATTGCATTTATCAGCTCACAGGAGCTGAGGTTATTGCACAAGACCTTGATAAGTGCTAGCAAGCAGTGGAAAATTCCACCATAGACGGGAGAAAGAATTTGTGAGGACTCACCTTCAACTGGAGAGCTATTGGCAGTTTGTAGCTGCTGAGGAAGAAAGAATCATTTCTGATGGGGGGGTAGATTCTGGCCATTAATAAGTTCTGATGCTAGACAGTTCCCATGCTAGAGATGAAGAGATGCAAGGCAGGTGTATCATCTGATGGAGAAAATGCTGGTGGACTGAAAAGCTTATTTCAAACAGAGCTGAAAAATTATGGCCAGCTCTCCCTGAGGCAGAAAGAAGCTGGTGAGCAGAGAAGGCCTCAGCAAAGCAGCAAAAGGCCAAGAACTAAACCCTGTGGCACAGTTTTTGCCTAGAGGGGTTTGTCCAGTTCAAACAGTGGTCTGAATAGAACTGTGGCCAGCCTCAAAGACTGAGGCAGAGCAGAGCGGTTGAGTGGCTAATACAAACTGAATAAGTTGGCTTACGGACAGCTGAGTCCTTACAGAGAGAAGAAAGCCTTAGGCCTCATTTAAAGTAAAGCTTTCATAGCTAATTTACCCTAAAGGACCTACATCTGAGATATTCCTGAAGCAAGGCCGTTGACTAAGTGCCTTAAAAAAATCAACTCATAAGGTGTTCCTGACAATTGAGGACCTGCCCCAGAGACTGTATCCTTCTGAAAGGTTAGGATTAATTGTTAGATAATAGTTGTTATAGTTATTAATAGGGTTAGTTGTTAGGTAACAGGGGTTATAATCATTCTTAGGGTTAGTGGTTAGGTAAATGTTTATATTTGTTATAAGTGTTTATAGTTATTAATGAATATATTAGATAAAAGTTTTGATTTCAGAGAAATACAGTTTGTGCAAATGACTCTACCATTTCAAGCATAGTTGATTGGGTTTTACCAGTTAGCATGGAGGCAGGTCAGTGATTTATGGGAGTCTAAGAGCTTTCCTAAAAGAGATATTCTAAACTGAATGTGAGAGACCATCCAATTTAGATACTGTCTGTCATGGAACATGCATGGAAACACATTGAACTTGTCAGTAGCCAGTAGAGTAGACACCTTGGGCTGGCTGGTTTTTATGTCAAATTCACACAAGGTAGAGTCATGGGAGAGGAGGGAAACTCACTTGAGAAAATTATTCCATAAGATCTAGCTGTAGGCAAAGCAAGTTGGGCATTTTCTTAATTAGTAATTGATGTGTGAGAGCCCAGCCCATTTTGAGTGGTGGCACCCCTGAGCTGGTGGGTCCTGAGTTTTATAAGAAAGCAGGTTAAGCAAACTATGAGGAGCAAGCCAGTAATCAGTACCCCAGAATAATTTCTGCACCAGCTCTTGCTTGCAGGTTCTTGTCCTGATCAGTCCCTGTCCTGACTTTCTTTCATCACAATGAATAGTGATTTGGAAGCATAAGCTAAATAATCTCCTAGCTTGATTTTGGTCATGTGGTTTCATCACAGCAATAACAGCCCCAAGACAAACTTATATAGACACCAACAAAAGAGTTAAAGTAGTTAGAAGTCAAAAATAAGCAGAGGACATGGGGTAGAGTCAGAAACTTTCAAGTCATTTTTAGGAGAGTAACAATATATAAAGATGCAGGTAGAAAAAAAAAACAAGGTAAGAACATTTCAAGATTAGAAATAGTTATTAAACTTGAAAGATGTCTACTTATCTGGTTACTTGTTTTAGAGGAATTTTAATATGGTTAACATGGCTGCTCTGGCAAGGGATCACATCTAAAGACCTTCTCGGTCTATGTGAGCCTGCTGGAATGCATACATGCCATGGATTACAGTATGGTCTGGACAGAAGGCAGACATGCCCTTAGTACACACCTTTAATCCCAAACAATGAAATTAAGGTGGTTGCTACAAAGAAGCAGTCATGTTTAAAAGTGACATGTAATTGAGGGGCAGACAAAGTGATGAAACAGAGAAAGATTTGATGGAATGAATCAGAGTTAGAATTCAACCAACTCTCAGGAGAACAGACAGGAAAGAGAAGATACTTAAGAGCTATGGAGGGAGACAGAGGAGGCTTGAGTTAAGTGTAGTTCAGCTGAATGCAGTTGAGTTCAGATGAGTTCCTGCAGTTCTGTTCAGTTCCATTTGTACAGTCAGTGCAGTTCAGTTTGTGGAGTTCAGAGGCAGTTTTTCCAAGCAGAACAACTCAGTGAGAACTGAGAGAAGCCAGTTTGATTCAGTCAGCTTGAAGAGGACTTTTGAGTCAGAACAACTGAGTTTGAATCAGCCAGCCAGAGTTCTAAAAGAAACAGAGAGGATGAGTTTATTCAGCAGTAAGTCTCAGAGGCTGAAAACATTCTTGGCCTATGTTAGTAAATGGAGGCTGGAAGCTGAAGTCTTCAAGGTTTGAGCTTACAGAAGATTAGGAGGCTAGAAGTTTCTAGGCCTAGACCTAGGGATAGCCAGAGATAGAGATAGAAGTGCTCTGGGCTCAACCCAAGTCATGTATTGGTAAAGCTTGGGTATGCCTCTCATCTCATCCCTTCCTCTGAGGAAATAAAAACATTTACACTTGTTGAATTATTTAATTAATAGTCAGTCAGTCACTAAAGCTGTGCATATTAAAGATATTCAGGATATCTGAAATATCTTAAAGCCATTCAGGGTGTGGAGGTGATAGGACTTTTTTTTTCAAGTTTTCTTTTTTAAAATTTTATTTGTTTATTTTACATTCCAATTGCAACCCTTCTTCCTCCTCTCCTCCCAGTCCCACCCTCCCACTCATTTTCCCCATTCACTGCCCCCCACCCAGTGCCAACCCATTCTGGCACATCAACTCCAAATCACATCAGGACTATTTTTTATACATCCTGTTTCTTTCAATAAATAATTTTACAATTAGAGATTAATTCTCTTGTCTGACAAGTAACATATATCTTTGTCCCATGAATTTAGAGGGCCTGACTAAGAAGTTAAAAAATCACTACCTGTCCTATTTACATTTCTAAACCCTGCCCTTCCCATTTAGTCAAAGTGCTACTATTCCCATAAAACTCGCTTTGACTGGCTGAAGCATAGTTAGAAAATATGTATAACAATTTACTGTCTGGTCCTTAGCATAAAAGTTAAAATATTTATTTATTTGCATATTTCTGTGCATGTTCATGTGTGTGTGTGCATACATGTGTGTGTAGGTTACAGGACAACTCTGATGTGGGTGTGATTTCTCAGTGACTGTTCACTTTTTTGAGGCAGAAACTCTCTGGTTGAGAACTTGCTAGTGGGCTAGTCTTTCTGGCTAGCAAGCAGCAGGGGTTTACGTTTTTCTGCATCCTTAGTGATGGGATTATAACCACTCACATACTTTTATTATTGTTGTTAATGTGGATTCTGGGGACTGAACTCAGGCCTTCCTGCCTCAGCTTATATTGCCAGTTCTAAAATACCCCAATTCCTAGAAGGACTCCTAGCTTATGTACTTACATTTCCCCAAGTCATTGAAATATGTTTTAATGTCTTAAATGCAGGTGGATATACAGATATGAAATTCAAATTTTTACTGATTAATGGTAGTCTCTTCTTTATTACTCAGATGTTAAAAAGTATCAGGTCAATCTCATATTTTATTCTTCTTCATTTTCAAAATATTTTCCAATGGATCTTCTGTTGACACCTATTTTTATCTTTACAGGTGTGTCACTTAGAAGAAGCTTGAAGTCACTGTTACATGAATTGTACCCAGGCACCATATTTATTTGCACAATTATGTCTTAAGGCCAACACATCAATATTGGGTCATGAAATGATTTTGTTATATGTCTTTAATGAGGATATGCTGAAGAAATAACAATGTTCATTTCCTTCACACTGCCCATTGGGATAACCTTCTTTTGTAGTGCTATGATGGCACACTGAAAGTGGGAATCCTTCACTGTTTAGCAAAATAAAGGTAATGACCAAAGCCAGTTCCTC
This sequence comes from Lophiomys imhausi, assembly GCA_907164525.1. Classification (NCBI taxonomy): domain Eukaryota; kingdom Metazoa; phylum Chordata; class Mammalia; order Rodentia; family Muridae; genus Lophiomys; species Lophiomys imhausi. Next base: position 4,702,873 of record CAJQZJ010000953.1, read on the forward strand.
AGCTTTTATCAGACTGTCATGAACCCCTCTTCTGTGAATTAAATTCTGAAGGAACCAACTAGCTTTCCTAGTAATGACTTGATGAACAAAGACATTTTAAATCTAGTATTTCATCCTCTGTGTGCCTTTCCCATTGAAAGTAGTAAGGAATATCCAGGAAGAAGGGACTGAAAGATCTGGAGAGCCAGAGGAACAGGACCTCCACTGCAAGACTGCATCTTCTAGGTATGACAGGGAAGCTGTGCCTATGAAATCTTAATGCTATGGCTGCTTTAAAAAGACCCAAACAATGACATCATCAGTTGACATGCCAATATGGATGAGTGAAATCTCACAAAACCTCATACATATATGAAGAGTCACATTAAGAAGGCAATTAATGGTTATTGAGAGAGGAAACTTTTCTTCCATAAGGATGAGCCCTGATTGGGCCAATACCATGTAGTGGGCTGTAGAAACATGTATGTTGAGGCCACACTAAATGAACTCCACATGTTGTGTTTACATATTTATCCATTTATATGTATGTATAAAAAATGATTAAAGCAGAGGAGGCTTTGAATTTGGAATGGAATCAGGGGGAGGAAATGAGAAGGGTAAAAGGAAGAAAATGGAGGGAGGGAATAATGTGATTATATTTTAATTAAATAAAATAATAGAAAGATAGAATATCAGGAAGGATTGCAAAAAAAGTCTGTAGTAACTATTCAGAGAGAGTGAAGACACCTGTGTAAAATCTGGAAAAAATAAAATAACAGCTATACTATTGTTACTGTCATGAAGACACTCTAGCTAGCTTTTTAACACAAGAATGATTTTGCCCATGAATGGCCTTATTCCATGCTCAGCACCTTTCCTTTGCTGTCTTTTACCATTACTAGTCTTCAGATTTTTATTATGTATACAAAGTTTCTCTAGGAAAAATGTTTCACAAATTAGGAAATGTTAAATTACTACTTATTCTGCATCCATTGAAGCCATCAGAATCATGTAGAAGTTCTGTAATCTACTATTATTCTGCATCCATTGAAGCCATCAGAA
>CAJQZJ010000953.1:4713810-4729961 GCA_907164525.1 Lophiomys imhausi
TGTGTGTGTGTGTGTGTGTGTGTGTGTGTGTGTGTGTGTGTGTGTGTTTATGTATGAAGCTGATTATTGTCCTTTCAAGATCTGTGAAGAATTGTGTTGAAATTTTGATGGGGATTGTTTTGAATCTGTAGATTGCTTTTGGTAAGATGGACACTTTTACTATGTTAATTCTATAGATCCATGAGCATGGGAGATCTTTACATCTTCTGATATCTTCAGTTTCTTTCTTCAATGACTTGAAATTTTTTATCATACAAGTCCTTTACTTGCCCAAAACAAGCAATTTTGTAGACAGAGATAATACTTCACATAAATGATAGATCATGCTTTAAAAGAATTTACCCTTTTTAAAGATCAAGCAATCAGCAACAAAAAAAAAAAACCCAACAATTAGACTTTCATTCCAGGAATTTTTTTTTGTAGTGGCATTGAACATAGGGCCTCATGCTTACTAGGCAAGTGTGCTACCAATGAGCTCCATCGCTAACAAACCAAATTTTTTTTCAAATATATTTTCTTTGTCCTTTCCCTTGGTTAAGCTTTGGAAGCCTCTCTGCTCAGAAATTCAATGTCACAATGTGAGAAAGCTTCTCAGTTAGCAGCTAGGTGTTGGTGTTCCCTGTTTAAACTGCACCTTAGAAAACCAACCATTTTCATTGTGATACTCCTTCATTTAGTAACAGTCATTGGGGATAAAATATCTGAATTTATTACATTGTATATCAACTAGATGCTGGTTACTAAGGTATTGACAGGGGCAAGTGGGTCAGGGGAAGAGGACTTACCATGTTGGGCAGTTTTACTCTCACAGAATGCTCCTACTCTAGGCATGGTAAGGTAGCTAGGCACTGGATATATGAGGACAACCAGTATGCTTCGAGAAGATTGGGTAAATATTAGAAGGGTAGCTCAGACTAACCTTATCATGAAAATAACTCTCAGAATGAAATTGTACTCTATTTTACTCTTGGCTGATGATCCTACATTTGCCTATAGGAATCCCTTAAGTTTCTAACCTTGCTTTCATTTACTCAGAACCATGCTTTTTCAATGGAAGGTGAAAAGTTCAGCGAGACAGCTGCTTTATTTCTGTTTGATTTGAATTTGACTTTCTTGCATTTTCGAGTTGTTTGAAGTTACCAATGTCTTTGTACCAAGTGTCTAATTTTGAATACTCCCTTTTCTAGGAAGGGGAAACCACTTTACAGAAACCACTTTACAGAGTTATTGTCCTGAGTTCTAATGTATCCTCATTTATTTTTATAGAGAATGAGAACAATTGGAAAGGAACACTCTTACTATTCAACCTGAGTGAAATTCTAGATTACTTAGATTGGGATTCCCACTGGCTTGTAATCTTTATTATTATACTTGCATTTGGAATTAGGGCACATAATTTTCTCATTTGAAGAGAAGCAGATGAAGGAGCCATCTAGACAATAGGTAGCAGAGAGTAGTGAGTGCTGCCACTATAGCTTAATTGCCTAGAGTAACCTTGTACTGAGGTTTCAGTCCATATACTGGTAACTATATTCATAAGCATGATTTGTGTGGAGCTGCAAGATTCTGCGTAGCCTCATATTCTCGATACTCAGCTGATCCTCACATTTCCTGGTATCAATTTTACCATTTTCCAGTATGAGTTGGGGTTTGAAGGACCTTGTTTTCCTTTGTCACATCTGCACATTTATCTACAAATAGTGTCATTCTTGTTTGGACTGTGAGGCAATGAAAGTGACCTGGACTCACTGCCCTTTAAATGTCATATCTTGATTCTGACAGTGTTGGGCATGTTGAGCTCTCAGTAGTGGTGCCAAAGTCCAACATTGCTGCTTCTTCTGAAAGGTTCTCATAGTAAGGGGCTCTAGTAGACAAATATATGAATATAATCAAGAGGGAAATTATTTGCATAACACATGAGAGTCTCAACTTTACAAAAGGTTTAATTTCATGGTTTGCTTAAATAACAAGTCCCAATGGTTGATTTAAAAGTATTTGATTTTGTGAAAAGAAATTTACAGTTTTCAAGGACCTTTGTGGCACTAAATGATGTAAACTTTTATTAACTCTGTAAATGCTACACACAATTGAATGTGTGATATTTGAATTCTCTTTACTAAATTGATGTTCCTTCCTATGGTTTTACAAAGTTCTATGTTCCAAGGAAATAAAGCATTTTGTAGTTCTCTCATTTATTTCTAAATATCTAAGTGGCAGGCTACTAGTCAGTTAGCCATTCTCAAAGACCCCACAATAATTGGTAAGCTTTAGTATCTGTCTTTTCTGTAGGACATCTCTTGTTCCCCATCCTTCCATCTGTAAAAGTTGCTGTTCATTTTTACTATAGGATAATTTCTGCCAGAGGCGTTCAGTAGTTATAGAACAACATTCCCTTACTCACCCTCAATTCCCCTTATTGCCATGCTGGCCCTGACCTTTACTTCCCATTCTGACAACTGGTCCACTTACTTATTCTAAGAATTGGTCCTTTTATCTTGACTCTGATTATTGTTGTATTCCTTGTGCTTGAAATATTATGTTGGTAGCTGCCCAACCGATATATAAGGACACTCCACACTGGAGGAATGGGATGGGTGGGAGAGGGAGGGGAGGGTGGAAGGGTGGAACCGGGAGGGGTGGAAAGAGAGCACTGTGATGGAGATGTATCTTGATGTAATAAATGAACAACAATAACAACAACAACAACAACAACAACAACAACAACAACAAGAATTCCAAGAAGTTTTATTTTAAAAAAGGTCTATTTAAAACAGGTATGGATGGGATATAGAAAAACAAAAAGTCAATTATGGAAGAAAAGACTATAAAATATTGAAGAAACTACAAAAGACACAAATAAATGACAAAATGTCTTGTTTTTATGGGAAAGAAGAATAAGTAACTGGAGAGATCCTGCCACCAAAACATGAGAGTGCAAAATTCTAGAGAAAGGCATATACACTGATACTCGAGGGAAGGAGTGAAGGAAGAGAGGCTGTAGTGAGGGAAACTGTGACATTCTATTGATGGGCACAGCTACCCTCAAATGCCCCCCTCAAAAGGAAATCCAGGGAAATAAACATAGTGGCTCAGATGTTTCTAGGAAAGATTGAGTTCTATGAGGACCATAGTCATAGTAAACCAACTACCAGATAGCCAGTACCCTATCATGACAAAATAAAGCATCTAATATTTTAATAGATTAAAGTGTTGGTAATTGCCTGGTTCTATAATACAAAATGGTAGAATCTACAAACTGGAGTGGATTCATCTAGTCTAGATGCACCAACACACACAACTTAGAATAATGTTATGCAGGCTAAACAGAGCATATCTGCTGGAAGTATTTGGCCATCAGGTCCGCATTTTTACAAACTATGGTCTTTGTTTTTTTTTTAAGTTTTTTTATTACTTCAGGTTACATCTCCATCACAGTGTCCTCTTTCCACCCCTCCCAGTCCTGCCCTCCCACTCTCTACCCCCTATCCCTTCCAACTCCCTCCTCTGGAGTGGAATGTCCCTATGTAACAGTCCCCCACCCTAGTTCAGCAGTCATATGAGGGCCAAGAGCCTCCTCATACACTGGGGGCCTACAAGGCAGCCCCACTAGGGCAAAGTGTTTCGTTGACAGGGAACAAAGTCTATGTTCATGTTCCCTTTGGTGCATTGGTTGTAGTATAGTTATCCTGTACTGTATGGTTAAAATCTCACTATAAGTGAATAGATGCCATGTGCACCCTTCTGAGTCTGGGTTAGCTCACTCACAATGAGCTTCTCTAGTTCCATCCATTTGGCTGCAAATTGCATGATTTCGTTGTTTCTGATGGCTGAGTAGTATTCCATTGTGTAGATATACCACAGTTTTTTTTTTAATCTATTTCTCAGTTGAGGGACATCTGGGCTGTTTCCAGTTTCTAGCTATTACAAATAAGGCTGCTATGAACACAGATAACTTCCTTGTGATTTGGTGAGGAATCATTTGGTTGTATACCCAGAAGTGGTCCCAAGGCAGAGCTATTCCAAGTTTTCTAAGATATCGCCAGACTGATTTCCATAGTGGTTGTACAAGCTTGCACTCCCACCAGCAATGGAGGAGTGTTCCCCTTTCTCCACACCCTCGCCAGCATGTGCTGTCATTTGAGCTTTTGATCTTAGCAATTCTGACAGGTGTGAGATGGAATCTCAGAGTTGTCTTGAGTTGCATTTCTCTGATGATTAAGTATGCTGAGCATTTCTTCAAGTGTCTCTCAGCCATTAGGGATTCCTCCTTTGTGAATTCTCTGTTTAGCTCTGTTCCCTATTTTTTTTAATTGGATTATTTGGTTTCTTGGCATTTAATTTCTTGAGGCCTGACACACTAAATCTATTAGAAGAGAAAGTGGGGAAAACCCTTGAACTCATTGGCACAGGTGACAACTTCCTGAACAGAACACCAACAGCTCAGGACCTAAGACTAACAATCAATGAATGGGACCTCATGAAACTGAAAAGCTTTTGTAAGGCAAAAGACACTGTCATTCGAACAAAACGGCTACCTACAGGTTGGGAAAACATCTTTACCAACCCCACATCTGATAGAGGGCTAATATCTAAAATTTACAAAGAACTCAAGAAATTAAATGTTTTTTGTTCTGTGTGCTAAGGAAAGACCCCAGACAGAGTTGCACACATGCTAGGAAATTGTTCTGCTACTTTGGCTACAAGTCTATCTTGTGGCTTTTGTTTGGCTAACCTGTATAAGAGTGCTTAATACATAAAGACAAGAAAGATATGTGTCAAGATGACAACATTGTAGACAGCTATAAGATGGGGATGTGTTATTAATACTCAGTTAAGGAAATACTTGGAAGAATCTCCACAGAAGATAACTGGTATGTTGTAAGCAAATTCTGCTGTGAATTTAAGCTCAAGCCCTAGCACTTTGTTTCCTGGTTCCTGAAAACAGTTTCATAATGACCAATGTATCCTTTGCTCACTTAGTACACAGAAAGTTGGTTTTATTTGTTTGCTTTGTGAGAGCGAGTCAGACCAAATGATCAAGAGAAAACTTAAAATGTTTCCATGACTACATAAAATTTATTTATTTATTTTTACATGCATTCGATGTTTTGCCTTCATTTATGTCTGTATGAGGGTTTCAGACAGTTGTGAGTTGCCATGTTTGTGCTGAAAACTCAGGTCCATCTGGAAAAGAAACTAGTGTTCTTCTTAATCATTGAGCCATCTCTCCAGCACCTCATGACTATTAAAAAAAAAAACCTATATAGTTTCTTAGTGGATAAAATTCATGAGTTGGATTACTTGTGTTAATTTAAAATTTGATGTGACATTTATTTTTCTAACTGGTATTAGTAAGTAGATGTTAGAAAATTATGGTAAGATTAGCATTAATATGACAATACATTGAGCCATTCAATTCTGTGGTAATTCCAGCCTGCCAAGATTTCCACTTCCTTCGTTAATATACTCTCTTTAATGACTAAATGTACACCAACAACCCACTCTCATCCACACAATAAATTTGTTAAATCATTTATATTCTTAAAGTCTTTGGGTGTGTTTTTGAAATTACCATCATTTAAGGAATATGAATATAGGAGAAATCACAAAAGGCTTGTCAGAACGTGGAACTGGGCCTGTCCAAGAGACACTTAGATGTTAAACATAGCCAACTGGCACATTCCAGGAAGGCCAACTTTAGCCATGACAAAAGAAGGAAGACTATACACTCTAACTGTATCTTTGGTTGGATCGCCCTGGGAAGTTAATAATCATGAATTTTGAGCAAAAGGCTGATGATACTTTGTTTTCGGTAAGAATTTAAGTATGCACAGAATGTCCCCATTGGCACAGGATGCTGCTTTGTGAAAGAGCAGTTGATTTGTATACATAAGGTCCTGGGTTCCATTAACAGCACCACACAAAAGTCAGTTATGCCTATTGTTATATGTAGTTTTCCACCACATGTGTCTTAGTGTGGTGAACAGCCCAGAGTGAAATACCTTACTCTGAAATAACCTAGTTACATTGTAAGATTGCTTCAAAGTAGGTAGGGGGTGTATACCTTTATATGTTCATGTAAATTATTTCCCAGTAATAAAGGAAATGTACCAAATTTAAGCACTGACCTTGAGCGAACTTTCTCCAAAATTCTTACAAATAGCTTTTGGGAACTGTATTTGCCATTTTGTTCTGAAGGACTGTCAAGCATAGGCAACTTCTGTGTTTTAAAAGAAGTTTACTTGAGGAAAAGAAAGAAACTAATATTCAGAAAGTTCATATGATACACTCAGTTTCTATATTTTCTGTGCATTTCAAGTACTAGAATTCTTTTCTGTGTGTATGCTTGTACTAGTGTGCATGCATGTGCATGTGCGTGTGCATGTGCATGTGCGTGTGTGTGTGTATGACTGTATGGGTATGGGTGTGTGTGCCTGTGTACATGTTTGCAGAGGTCAGAAGTTGAGGTAAGGTATCTTTTTCTGTCACTATACACAATATTTTTTCTTTTTGGAGACAGTCTCTCACTGAACCTGAAGCTCACCATTTTGGCCAAATTGGCTGACCAAACTCCAAATGCTGGGATTACAGATGTGTGCCACTTACTCAGCTGGAGAAGTGAACTCAAGTCTTTACACTTTCAGTGCAAGAACTTCATACATTGTGCCATCTCCAAAGCTCTGAGTTCTTTTTATTTGCTTCAATGGCATATGTTTGATTCACTAACTCTGGAAAGGCATGAAAGTAAAATAATAGCCTGGCCTTTACACATTTAGTATTTGATTGGTTCTCTATAGTACCACCTCAGCAATCTGGTTGGACAAGAACATTTTTGTCTTCATTTTAGAAATAAATCAACCGTGCCTCAGAGATGCTGAATGTCTTTCCCAAAAGGTCACAGAGTCAGAAAAATAACAGAGCCCAGAGTGGAACTCTCTCCTTGCTGTGGCCAAAGTCAACATTTTTTCCACCACAATCTGCATTCTTCAACAGATCACATACTCCAACACTCTGAAGCCCATGGAATAGCAATATAAGTTAATGCATGCTGTAGGAGACTGCAAAATTAAAAACAAACAAATAAACAAAAACGTGACTGCTTTAAAATGCACTGTTTAGACTCATTCACATTTGACTTCTTTTGTATAGAATTATAAGTAAAATGAAACTTTTCTGAATTTTAATGTGAGATTTCACCCCTTGGATTTTAATTACTGTATTTTTCATTACCCAAAGGTTCTTGTGTGTTTTAATAACCATCAACTTTCAGTAGCTGATACCAGTGTGTACTAATATTGCTTTACCTTATGAATGAGTTGATGTATTGGCTATCTTTTCCCCAAAGGAGATATTAAGAACATTTTCTGAAACCTAATGATGTTAGTGTATCTTTGAAATATAAAATTCTAAATATGTGATTTTAATCTGTAGACTGTGCATTTTATTTCACTATGGGGATAACCCTAATATTGCTTTATTATTATTTTTCTCATTTCTATTGAGTCCCAAGATTCAAGTAATGCTTCAGAAAACATGAGAAGCTAAATGCCACATTTACAATTGTTTTGGAAAGGCCTAACCTTTATTAAAGTAACTCGGTAAATACAATTCAAAAGGGTTTACCTCTCTTGTAATTTAAATGGTATGTTTGTAGACTGAAAGGTCAGTTTTTTTCAGTAGAGTCTGGTTTTCAAAAACTATCACATTTTTTTCCTTCACCAAAAAATCATGAAGACTAAATTGTTCTACATATGTGATACCTAAGTCAAAATGCTGTTCATCCGATTTTATGCTCAGTTACTTGTGGCAGGAGAACTCACTTTGTGTTGAAGTGTCAATGTTGACTTTCTGAAGACAGATGTGAAAGAACTTTGGGTTAAAATATTTGGTTTTCTACAAGTGAGGAACAGGATCCATATTCTGGGATATGCATGCCAATCACGCTCTGCATGTCACTTTGGGTTTCTCAAATCATTTTCTATCTTGCTGCAGAAAATATTATTTCTATTTTTCCATTAAAGAGAAAAATCACCTTTTGCTTTTCATTATCCAAAAGATTCATTAAAAAAAGGGAATGTGTTACAGATTCTCTCTCTCCTCCTCAGCCCATCTGACACACACATCACCCTAACACCGCACCGTAAAAGAGTCCTCTGGCTGACTTTTGATGCAGATACTTGTTTTGGATCTGGAATCCAGTTTTAAATCCTTTTACTTAAGAGAAAAATGAATGAGAGACCATGCCTTGAAACCTTCGCCTTCAGAAATGCTTTCCTTGAGCAAATGTAATAGAGAGGTAGTCTTGAACAAGTTTTAAAGATTCCTGCTCATTTCGCACAGATGGAAAAGTAGCCGTGGATTAGAATTCCATAATGGAATAATACTAGGAGATATGGATTATTAAGTAAACACTAAATGGAAAGGGTAGTAAATATTTGTTACAACTAAGGTATTGGAACAATTATTTCTTTCAATATCCTTTATTTTTGTCAGTGTAGGAGTTCAGCTCAGTTCAACATGTTAATTAAGCACGTATGTGATAGTCTTGTGCTCAAGATTTAGAGAAACAGGAATAAGGTACCAGCTATCCCTTCTTTTTCTTTTCTTCTTAATTCAGTTTTTCTGGCCAATGAAACTTTATCTCCCTCCTTTCCTCTCCCTTCCCCCTTCTCTCCCTCACTCCCTTCTCTCCTCTCCTATTCTCCTCTCTTTCTGTCCTTTCGTGCTTCCTTCAAGCCAGCAAATTTGCAAAACCACATATTTTAGAATCTTAGCTTGGGAGAATATTGGTGCTGTTTCCTCATGCATAAGCCTTAAGGACAGATAAGCATGTTCAAGTTCTTATTCCAATAGTGTAGAACATTAAAAGTGAAAAGTTTGATGAACAAACTGATCTCCTCGATCTCATTGTTTTTTTTTTAATGGTACTTATCCTGTCATGTTGGCCCCAAGTGTTTGATTTATGTAACTCAAATTTAGCCTCACAACATGTTTATTTGGAGCAGCATTGGAGTTAATTTAACTGAACTAGTGTAGCTATTTTGCAATGACACTCTGACAGGCCCTCTAGGCAATACAGCAATGAATACAATTGGTGTGTCCTCTAGGTTCTCCCAGTCTTGGCTAGGCAAAGATAATTATTCAAGCAATTTCCATAAGGCAGAGTGTAAGAAATGCCACCCCAGAAATGAACAAAATGCTATGGTGATGTGGAAGTGAGAGAGAAAGCATGTAGCCAGATATTTCTGAAAAGGTTTCCTGGGGGTGCTGCATTTGAGATGTGCTTTGAGAAGCCAGTATGATTTAATAAGCAGAGATTCACAGACAGCCTGTCTAAGCACAAGGAATAAGAACAAAAGCCTGAGACAGAAACACACAGGGAATGTTTGTCTGCAATGCGGGGTTCCTGTAGGGAGTGGTGGGAGATTAGTCTGTAAAGAGAATTTGGATTCAGTTTGAGGAAGACTTCACATGCCAAGATCAAGATTTGTGGGTAATTTGTAGTTACTGTGGGGATGATATTAGATATTTTAAAAACACTTATTTATTTAACAGACTGATGATCAAATGGCTTTTGCAGGAAAATCTTCTAATTGTTTGTGTAAGGTAGACTGAAAGAGGAAAGCCAAATTTAAATAATCAAACATGCTCACCTGATTGCAGTGGTAATACAAGCTTATCAGAGAATGTAAAGAGAAGCATGAAGAAAAAATACTGCCTGAAGCTTCATCATTCAGCCTTGCACAGTATTTACATTTTAATGTATCTATTGGACTTATTTTTTCTATGTGTGTATGATATTAGATGCATATTATTTGTTGTTCTGCTACCTGATGTGTCAAAAACAATAATCCAGGCCAGTGAAGTGAGTACAAAAGTCTGGGTAGGGATACTTCACTTTGGAGGAATGGGATGATGGGTGAGAGAGGGAGGAGATGGTGGGAGGATGGAACCACGAGGGGTGGAAATAGGGCACTATGATGGAGATTTAACGTGAAGTAATATAGAAACATAAAATAAATACATAAATACAAGTTGGGAAAAAAGTCTGTTTTGAAAAGGTAAATTATACTGCCTTTGACAATTAACAAGAAACAGCCAGTTTACAGGGTCATGAAGTAGTGGTCATGCTCAGTGTACGTTAATAAACCCAAGAATCACTTTTAATCACAATACCAATTATTTGGTCATTAGTATTGCTATAGTACATAAATTTAAAAGTTAAGTTAAATATAGTACTGTTATGTTTCTCCCAGTGTTTGCTTGCCAATATTTTTAAAATGGTACAGTATTAATCGACAATTTTTTCTTGTCTAAGTTTAAAGAATTCCAAATTAGTGTATTTCAGATCAAGGATTTTTTTTTTCAATTTTATCAAATTTGTTTGAAAGATAATTTGCACTTGTATTTTTTTTGTTTGTTGCTCTGATTGTCACTGAATTGACCTTTTTCTTCGCAGTTTCCTTTTATTGTTAGCATTTTACTTATTTGAAGAAACAATTCTGAAAATTTCTGACATAATCGTACAAATGTTAAAAAGCTGTATTTATCAGAAAACTACGTAGTTGTTAAGGAGCCCCATAAACTCAGCTTTATGGATATCCTTTTTTTAATAGCAAGATTTCCCCCCAAGGTTTTATTATTTAACTAACAGGTTATAAAAATTATGCTTCTACCTCTTTTTGTGGTTACTAATCTCTTAGATTTATGTCTAGTTCTTGCCTCCTTCCAAGTCATGGTAGAGCTTCAACTGTATAAATTAGTGTCTTTTCTGTCATGGACTTTCAACTAAAGTGATGTTTCAGTGCTGCATTCTTGGTGTGGTTTTGTTGGAAGCCTTCACTATTCCCCATCTGCTTTATAGTCCTGTATTTCATAAGCAGAATGTAGCTCCACTAGGCTTTTGTGGATGATACTATAAACTGTGTGGTAATGGCTCATAGGATTAGATAGTGGCTATTAAACATTTAGCCTGGAGTGCTAATGTCTAAAATTAGGCATAGAATTTGTAAACTGTAATGAAATGGAAATAAATGACTTTCAGATGTATTTTGGCTCTTTGCTATGCAATCAGAACCATAATTTATCAAGAAACCTTGCTCTTCTTCCTCTCATGAGTAAATGCTGTACTCTTTCTTAACTAGGCTATTGAATTGTGTGTGTAAATCTCAGTGTCCCTTAAGTATTATTAATGTCATAAAACTGGGATGCTCTAATTACCAATATTTCTCCCTTCTTCAATTATTTGGCCTTTCTGGGCTGTCTGTGTGCCTTCAGTACATTAGTGCCTGACCCAGTCTCAGACCTGTAGCCTTTGCCCCCTCATAGACTGCATTTTTTGTTTAAAGAGGTGGCCAGAATGCATTTAGAATACTTCCCTTAAATGACAGGGTTGAGAAAATGAAGCCATTTCCACTGAAAAGGTCACTGAAAGGTCTGTAAATAAATCATTGACAAGAAAACCCTTTACCAGGATTCAAAGAAAGCACATGTCTGAACATAGGAATATAAAAAGATAGAAGGCACACAAATTAGTGATTGACTTAGTGTGCCCCAAGAGTCATTATCACTGTACAAAGAGACTTAATGTAAAGCACATCTTAGGGGAACCATTTATTGGGACATGACCATTTTTACTGACAAATTGTGATTGTTTGACGACCAAGGTAACTGTTCGTTAATGTGTATAAATTACTTTACCTGTGAAAGATCTATCAATAAGAGACATCTTATTTTTAAAATTGCTGTATCAGTAGGGCACAGTGGCACACATCTTTGACCCAGAACTCTAGCACTCAGAAGTCAAAGGCAGGAGAATTCTGTGACTTCCATCCAGGTCAATATGGATACATAGTGAGACCCTGTTTCAGAAAAGTTACTGTATAAATAAACCAATCAGCAAAACAGAAAGTCACCAAATTTCTATTTCTTGAGCACTTCCTTTGTTCCAGAATATATATATATATATATATATATATATATATATATATATATATATATATATATTTCATCAAATTATCACAGTCTATGAATTGTAAGATAGTTTTGCAGATGAAAACTGTCAGGGTCAGGCAACAGATATGTGGCTACACTGATTCTAATTCATTTCTGCTTCCAAGGAGTATACTCTAGACCTTACCAACCAAAGGAAATTATTTAAGAGATCTCCATAAGCATCCATTCTTTTCTCAGATATGGAGTTAATGTATACAAAAGAAGACACATATGTGGGTAAAGTAGGCATCTACCTCTTCAATCAATATGGGAATTTTCTCTGATAGAGAGTATCATCTTCTGGGTCTAGAACATTTCAAAGCCAATAAGACTTCAGAATTATTTGACTCTTCTTGGGATTTACATTCATTTCTGTTGTGTGACTGTGTGACTATATATGACTAATCTTGTATAAATTCAAGTTTTTCAGTTTCAGTTTCATTAAGACAGTGTGGTGTGTCAGAAGGAAACTGGGCTTTAGAAATCAAACAAGACCAAGATCTATTTCCTCAACTCACTCTGTAGACCAGGCTGCCCTTGAACTCAGCAATCCACCTGCCTCTGCCTCCCAAGTGCTGGGGTTAAAACATACACGACCACCACCTGGCTTAAAAAGGCTTTTTAAAAAAAGTCCTCATAGGGTGGAATTTCAAGCCATCAGAATTTAGATACTGCTAATATTATAAGGTCTTATAAGGCTGTGTCTATAAAGTGAAACAACATATCATTTTAAGCTGCCTCTTGCCCAATGTAATATACCAGGGCACACATCTCTTTCTCAATAGTCTGAGATCAAGAGAAGGCTACTATAACTGTCCAACAACACTCTTTAGTTTCTTTGTGTGACTTATTATACTTTTGAAGTAGAGATATGATGGGGTGGTGTTAAGCATTCTAAATGTTGATTGGTCCTATTTGCTGTCTGTTACTTAATTGGCTCTGATTGGTTAAATAAATGCTGAGGCCTGGAGATTGGGCAAAGACAGAGTAGGCAGAACTAAGGTGCACAAGCTTTAAGAGACAGAGAGACAGCATGGGGGAAGAAGAAGGCCAGAGAAGAAGCCAAGAACAGACAAGGAAGACACGCCATGGGGTAGATTAAAGAAGATCCTTCCACGTGGCCTGGAACATCAGCTTAGTGTGGAGAATAATAGTCCAAAGGGATATATGTATATATAAGGTCATATTTGGGTAATAGAATTATGAGCTAGCTTAGGTGGGCTAGGATTGCACAACCCAGGCCTAGGCTTGCTAAAATCCATCTGGTGTCTATGTGTATTTATTTATAATGGCAGGTTAAGGATTAACACTGCTGACCAATTAAAGATAATATAAATACTGGTTAAACAATTTATTTAGTTAATTTTTTTCTACATATGGTACCCAGCATAAGGCAATTAGAATCCATACTTACAGCCGGAGAAGGCCCCTGGTGAGAAGAAGTTTCCTAGCCAAAGAGTGGTCATTTCAAAGGAAGGACTCCTTCAACAAAAGCTACTGCCTTACAACAAAAGTGGAAGCTTAGCTCTCTTTATATGCTAAATAACCAACAGCCTTCTAAGCATTTAATGCTAAGCAGAGTTTGAGAATGAAATTAACTGCCTAAATTAAAAATGGAGAAATTCCTAACGTCTCAATATGTTTGGATTCCAATTGAGTTTGTTTCTCTTAACATACAGATAATTTTTACACTGACAATTGTAGTTCTATGTACACTTTTTGAGAAAGATTTGCCTAGGATAAGCTTAACAAAAAGAGCTTGCAGATAGAATGCTAAGCTGCTGACAATAACAATGGGGAAAGTAGGGAGGCCTGTCCTGATACAAAAGATGTCAGCAGGATCTCACAGGTCCCTGAGAACTAGGTGTTTATCAAGAGTATCTGGGAAAGGCCCACCAAGGATATACAGTCAAAGCTAGATTTCAGGAATAATAAACAGAACTTTAATTTACAACATGGGATGACAATTAGATCAAGGCTTTTGGAATGTTCTTGTTTCTTTGCTTGATTTTTGTTTAGATGTCTTTGATTTCCCTATATTGGGAGGTAAAAAGGATATTTTTGTCATTTAACAATGCTAAAATATAAGAGGTTTTTACAGATATAAAGACAAAGGGGTCACAAGCCAGTCTCCTTAGATGTGGGACACCCACTGGAAAACTGGTTTCAAGAGAGATATTAGACCCTAGGGGAGATATATTAATCATTAGGTATGATGGTACATGTCTTTAATCCCAACATTTGGGAACAAAAACAGGTGAATTCCTGACCTTCACCAAGGTCAGCCTGGTCTACAAAGTAAATCCAAGGCAAGGATATACAGAGAAATTCTGTCTTGAAAGAAAAAATAGAGAGATATGTTAATTGTGAGAAATTATATATTTTCAGAGCAAAAGGACCAAACACCAAGACAAGCCAGATGGTCCAGCTCACAGACTGTTCCAGCCAAGGCTTCCTTCAATGAAGCCCTGAACTTTCTCACCCAAAGTTCAATGGACTACAAACTATTCAGGACATTCAAATTGCTGAGCACATAGAGACTGGATAACAAATGTTATAATTAAATTGCTTAACCATTTTTTTTCTATTTTATTTGGGCCCCCAAACAGGTTTTCTCCATCCCAATTCAACAGGAAGCAATTTTAAGAGAGCAACACCCCATTCCCAAAAGGTGGGGGGGGGGGAATAATATTTTGGTCATTTGATATTTTATAGATGTTATTTAGGGGGATTTTTTACAAATTGTTAAATGGTCTTATTAAGCAAGGTATAGAAGGTTATACTCAAGGACTTTTCTATTTCTTTTTCTTTTCTCTATCCTTTCTCTCTTATATAGGGAAAAAGGACTTAAAAAGAAAAGTAGGGGAATATATGTATATAATATAGAAATGATAAGATATAAGGATAGATTATTAAATCTGCTCTAAAATGTAAAACTATTGTTATTCTTAAAATAAGGTTATCTTTTGATACATTGGTATAAAATTTGTATATTGATAAAAATAAGATTAATTTTGATAGAATTTTACAGTTTGCTTATTCAATGATAGATAGATTAGATAGATTTATAAATCAATAGATGTCTTCAAAACCCTCAGAGATGTACAGAAAATGGCATTTAAAGACATTATTATTTTAAAAATTGTTTGACTTTGAGACAGTATTCTCCTGACAACTCCCATTTGACTTGGAAGAAAACAATGAGCATCAAAAAGAAATCTCCCATAAGTAGATAATTCCTACTAGACAAAAATGTCCCTACTTTCTCAACAGACTATATACAGTCCAAAGATGGACCAGAGCTTAAATGCAGGTAAGTTGATGGCCTGATTCTGCAGAGACAGAATGGGAAAATCCTTATTTCCTGCTGCACAATTATGTCTGTGAGATATGCTTGGCCAGAAGGCTGGAGATGATGCTCCAATGGTATTGAGAGATATTTGGGACTGTCTAGGAAGCAAACTGTAATTTTTTTCTTTTTAGAAGCTGCTCTTCTGTGCTTCCTATTCACTCAAATAATAACTTGATCCGTTCTTAAGTCTTTGATGGGGTTGAAGACAACATATATGATAGAAATTATTTAGGTTCAGAACTTTAGACACACCAAGATAGATGATTTTTTTCTTCAAGATTGCCTGATAGAAATAGGCTAAACATTGTGTATGTACCTTTTATCCTTTTTATTAGGCAAAAAGGAGGGAAATGATGGGGTGGTGTTAAGCATTCTAAATGTTGATTGGTCCTGTTTGATGTCTATTATTCAATTGTCTCTGATTGGTTAAATAAATGCTGAGACCTGGAGATTGGGCAAAGACAGAGGTAGGCAGGACTAAGGTGCACAAGCTTTAAGAGACAGCATGGGGGAAGAAGATGGCCAGAGAAGAAGCCAAGAGCAGATAAGGAAGATATGCCTTGGAGTAGATTAAAGAAGAACCTTCCACATGGCCTGGAATGTCAGCTTAGTGTGGAGCATAATAGTCCAAAGGGATGTATGTATGTATATATAGGGTCATATTTGGGTAATAGAATTATGAGCTAGCTTAGCTGGGCCAGGATTGTACAACCCAGGCCTAGGCTTGTTAAAATCTACCCGGTGTCTATGTGTATTCCTTTATAATGGTGGGTTAAGGATTAACACTGCCGACCAATTAAAGATA
>CAJQZJ010000953.1:4744961-4755974 GCA_907164525.1 Lophiomys imhausi
CCAAGTGGCCTCTGATTCTGCCTGCTGTGAGTTGGGGTCGATCTTACCAGGCGCCTCTCCAAATGGGAGTTCCCGAATCCCGGGTTTAGTGGCTTCCGTGTCTGCGAGAGATGGGGAGAGAGCCTTACCCTGGGACTTTTAACAGTCCCTTGGGAGCTGTGAGTGTTCCCGGGAGGGTCTAGCCCCTCCGGTTTTTGCACAGTGCCCAATAACTCTGTGTTTTTTATGGCTCTTTTTTCCCCGCGTTCAAAATGTGTCAGTGTAGGTCCCTGCCATCTTGGCCTGCCCCACATATTGTTTATTTAAAAACACTTTCCTCATTTATTTTATGTAACTGTTTTGGAGGGTTATTCTAATATGTTTTCCTCAGCTATATTTTGGAGAGTCTCATTGTGATGTTTAACTTTGTCAACTTGACACAAGCTAGAATCTGCTGGAAAGAGAGTCTCAGTGAAGGGGTGTATACATTGGATTTGCCTGTGAGCATGTCTGTGGGAACTTGTCTCATTAGGCTAATTGATGAGACAAGACCTAGCCTAGTGTGCATAGCACCATTCCATAGCTGTGCTGAACTCTGTAAAACTGGAGAAAAATTGATGCAAATTTATTAAGCTGGCATTCTATTTTGTATGTATGTATGTTTATTTGCTTTTGAGATAGGATCTCTCTATGCACTTCTGGCTGTTCTTGAACATCTCATATAGACCAGGCTGTTACTGAGCTCACAGAAACCTGCCTGCTTCTGCCTCCTGAGCTCTGAGATTGCACACCACTGGTGATATCTGGTTTACAGGAAGTCTGCTGGGAAACAGCCTCTCATAGAAATGGCTTCATAAACAAAATCTGAACAATAGTAATATCCATAGACATGATAATGTTTGCTTGTTTGTTTTGTATCCTGACCACAGTTTCCCCTCCCTCCTCTCCTCCCAGTCTCTCCCCACCACCTCTTCTCTTCCTTCCACCATCCACTCCTCTTCCATTTCTCTTCAGAAAAAGGCAGGCCTCCCATTGGATATCAACCAACCAGGGCATAGCAAGTTGCAGGAAGACGATGAGGCACCTCCTCTACTATTGCACCCCCAAAACAAGGACAACAGGCAACCAATGACTACAGGAGGAAGGAGACCTAGCCTCTCTCAGGGATGGATGGCCTTTATAGTTGCTCAGTGCAGAGTGGTCAGCAGATTGTAGTTACATATATTTCTGCATACACATACATTAACATATGGATGCATGTAACAAGAAAAGAAAGAAAAAGATCTTGGTGAGGGTTTGAGGGAAGGTGGCTAGGACGAGCTGGTGGAACTAGAGGGGGGAAGTAATATAATTCAATTTAGATGAAAAACATCAAAACTTTAAAGAAAGAGTGGAGAAAGATTTTTTTCTTTTTCTTTTTTTAAAGAGTGAGTACAAGCAAGTGAACGTGTATGCATTCTTTTTTTTTTTCTCTCTGCTCTTGACTGTGCATGTGACTTGCCTAGGTATTTGAAGTTTCTGCCTTGAATTTTCTACAGGCTGTAACCTGGGCCTGTTTGTGGAAATAACCACATAACTTGTTTTTTTGCCAGGTATTTTATTACAGCAGCAGAAGTGAAACTGCAATAGACATGCTAATTCAGGCTCTTCCATGGACGTGCACATTACAAACGAAGAATGAAGAACCCCTACTTCCCCAGCAAAAAGATTGATGTATTTCTCTTTCCCTTTTAAACTACAGTCTATATTCATGTATGTATTTCAAAAATAAAGAAATATTATTTATAATCTTGTGCTTCCTTTCACCATAAGGATAGCTTATAGAATGAATCGGGTCACAAAATGATGAAGAGATCAGATATTTTATTCATTTAAACGGATGATGAATTTTGAGGGTACTGACTGTCAACACTAATTTAAATATAGCAACAATTATATTGATAAGACAGACAAAAATGAATATAGAAGATTTGGCAAAGATTATGTCATGCATTCTGATTTGATGAATAGAAAGCATGAATACTTGACTTTCATCATTATGTGTTTCCCCCCCAAGGGAAACTGAACCAAATAAAATGCTGTTGAGAAATATAATTCAGGATAAAAGATGTCATTTTCAGTCTGATCTAGATTGCTATGGAAAGGCAGTATGGTTAAGGACCATGAAGGCCAACAAGGTTACACAACATGTGAGGACTGGCCAGACTATTCTTGTTACACATACCTAGCCTAAATTGTTAAAGTACTAAAGTGGTAGTTTGAAACTACATTTCATTAATGAAAGAGGGAGAAACTGAAAGAAGTTCAAGAATTACAGTGTATTTTAAATACATTTAAATTTTTTAAATGAAACTTATTTATTTGTGTTTTGGGGTGACACTTATGGAGGTTAGAGGACAGCTTGTGGGAGACAGTTGTCCTCTTCTCTGTGAGCTCATGGGATAGAACTCAGATAATTATGCTCGCCAATAAATGGCTCTACCTGATGAGCAGTCTTCCCAGCCTGTGTATGTGTACTTTTTGTTTCATTTAAACTATATTCCTATTACAATTTTATGAAGAAAACACTAGTATGGTTGTTACCTTAAGAGAGAAGGAAAAGATCTCAAATATGTTAAGTAATTTGCTCAAGCTCAAGGTTATACAGCTAGCAGTTGACCATGTAGTGGCTTGAACTTAGGCGTTCTGACCACACTAGGCATCTGAACACACTATTCTCTAGGCATCTTTTAGTGTTGGGAGTCCTCAGGGTAATTGGGGCTGAAATTGCTAATGTGGCAGATATTTCAGGCACTATTTTTCCTCTATATTCTGGCACTTCCAGATTAGTGTGTGGGAAGTAGCACTTCCTCTCGTCACTAACAAGTTTTATCTTCCCAGTTCCTTCTTTCTTCCTTCCCACTGACAACTTCCACATCAGCAGAACATAGCCAGCTCTAAAAGTCATACTGAGAGAGGTCAAAAAAAGGGAACTAGTGAAAGAGTGGCTTGTTCAGAGGAGACAAATGGAAGATTTTAAAAAGTTCTAACCAAAGACTGTTGAGCAGCTATTTAGATCATGCAATGGCCATCATCTCTCTTTAGAGTTATCTTCTCCAAGATGGGAAAGTCATCCAGACAAGATTAGTATGGTTATTGCAGAATCAGCGTACGATGATTAATTGGCAATTTGCTTCTATATATGAATGGAAATGTTTTCTAAAATCACCAGATCTACAGACAGAATCTTCTACTTGATAAAGTTGAACAATCAATAGTTTGGCCTTACCAAAACAGAATTAATGGACAAAAGAGAAAACGACCTTGAAGAAATTCCAATTCACTTTCTTAGTTCATTTGAGAAGTTATTGTTATCTATAAAACAAGAACAAGCTATCATTGCAAAGAGCTACTGAGAGATAAAAATGATCTCTCAGACTCTATCTATGCTCTGTTAAACTAGTGGGATGTCATAAGGCTTTGTTATTCATCCTTAGCTTTGGTTAACCCACACCTACCCTCCTTTGCCTTGTCCCTATTCCCACATAAACCTTAGCTCCTGGTATTCTCTCCCTGCTTTTGCATGTCACAAATATTCTACTGTCCTCCTTCCTATGTATATTTTTAAAATTAAATTGAAATATCATAGGCTTCCAAGTACCTTTTTCAAGCACACTTCATTTTGGTTAAGTTTTCCTCTGACCTCTCCTTTTTCCATCCTCATCACTGTACTATCTGCATGAACATTTCTGCACTGAACACACTGCTGCTCTACATACATTTCAACTATATTCTACAAGTGTCCTTTTCTATATACATTCCTCTGACAAATGGCGCATGTCTAGTTTCATAGTTCCCACCTGTGCTCCATGTTAAACAGACAAAGCAGAAGATTTGAAGCTAGACACCTAATATTAGAGAGAAAATTCTGTACTTGTTTTTGTGAGTTTGGTTGAACTCATATTTTTTTACTTCCAATTCCTTCCATTTACCTTAAAATCTCATGATTTCATTTTTGTTTACAGCTGAATAATATTCTATTGTGTCCATGTACTACATTTTTATCATTTATTCTTCAGTTGATTGACTGATGAATTGATCAGGTTGATTCAATGTTGTAGTTATTGTTGGCTTTGTAGTCATAGTTGTTCATTGAGGCAATGGATATGGATGTTTGAGTATCTCTGTAGTAAGATATAAAGTCTTTTGGGCATATACTCAGAACTATTATATCTGGATCAAATGGTGGATCTATTCCTACTTATAAAAAACCTCTAGTCTCATTTCCAAAGCAGCTTCAGTAGTTTATATAGCTACTGACAGAAGGTAAGAGTTTCCATTTCCTCTCATACATGCTAAAATCTCTAGTCGTTTGTATTCCTAATAATCAACATTGACTTTGGTGAGAAGGAATCTCAATGTAACTTTAATCTGGATTTCCCTGATGGTTACACATGTTGAAAATATTTTAACGTATTTAATAGTTATTTGCATTTGTTTTTTGAGAGATTTCTATTAAGTTCCATGCTTTTGCTTTTGGTTGTTTTTTTTTTTTTTTTTGGTGCTCAGTTTTTGTAGTTCTTTGTATATCCTATGTACTAACATTCTGTCAAATGTATAAGTGGCAACGATTTTCTTCTATTCTGGTGCTTCCTCTTCACTTGAGTGACCGTTTCCCTTGCTGTACAGAAGAATTTTTATTTTCATAAGGTATCATTTATCAGTTGTTGGTCTTATTTTCTGTGATACTAGAGTCAATTCAGGATAAGTGTACTCCCTATTTTTTCCTCAGGCAATTTCAGAGTATCATCTGAAAAATGATTCTTTTTACTTCTTTTCTCATGTGTACCCTATTATTTCCTTCTCTTCTCATATAGCTCTAGCTGACTTTCAGCACTATACCGAATAGTGGAAATGCTTTGAGTTTTTTTTTTCCATTTAGCAGGATGATATCTAGGGGTTTGTAATATATACATATATATATATTTGTATGTATGTATGTTAAACCATCCCTGCACCCCTGGGATGAATCCTACTTGATCATTGTCTATAATACTATTAATGTGTTCTTGGATTTGGATTGTGAATATTTTATTGAGTATTTTTTCATCAATGTTCATGAAGGAAATTGGCCCGAAACTTTCCTTCTTTGTTGAGACTTTGT
This sequence comes from Lophiomys imhausi, assembly GCA_907164525.1. Classification (NCBI taxonomy): domain Eukaryota; kingdom Metazoa; phylum Chordata; class Mammalia; order Rodentia; family Muridae; genus Lophiomys; species Lophiomys imhausi. The sequence continues at coordinate 4,750,084 of CAJQZJ010000953.1, forward strand.
GTGGTTTAGGTATCCGAGCAAGTGTGGCTTCATAGAATGAGATTGGCAATATCTCCTTTATTATATTGAGTTATATTCCCTACATTCCCTAGCCTCTCTGTGACTTTTTTCCATTAATTAATTTACTTATTTATTTTACATCTCAACTGGAACCACCTTCCTTCTCTCCTCCCAGTCCCACCCTCCCACCCACTTCCCCCATATGTCCCCTCTAGCTCCGCTACCAACCCACTCTAGCACATCAAATCACATCAGTATTAAGTGCCTCCTCTTCCACTGAGGAAAGACAAGGCAGTTCTAGGAAAATGAGCTCCAAAGGGAGGCAGCAGAGTCCAAGTCAGAGATAGTCCCCACTCCAATTGTTAGGGGATCTACTTGGGACCAAGCAGCCCATCAACTTCATATGTGTAGTAGGACTAGGACCAGACCATACAAGTTCTTGGGTTGGTGGTTCAGTCTCTCTGAGCCCTCTTGTGTCTGACTTAATTGACTATGTAGGTCTTCTTGTGTTCTTGACCCCTCCAGGTCCCTCAAACCATCCCCTAACTCTTCCACAAGGCTCCCTGAACTATGCCTAATGTTTGGCTGTGGGTCTCTGCATCTGTTTCCATTACCTGCTGGATAAAGTCTGTCAAATGACAGTTATGTTAGGTTCCTGTCTAGTTCCCTCTCTCCATCAACTTATGATGTCTATTTTATTTCCCCTAATCTTGGAGGGATTCAAGCATCTTCCCTTGAGACCTCTTTGTTACTTAGTTTCTTTCGTCCTGTGAATTGTAGCATGGCTATCATGTATTTAATGGCTAGTATCCACTTATGAGTGAGTAAGTACCATGTGTGTCTTTCTGGGTCTGTGTTACCTTGCTCAGAATGATCTTTTCTTGTTTTATCCATTTGCCTGCAAATTTCATGATGTCCTTGTTTCTAATACCTGAGGTTTCTGGCTATTACAAATAAAGCTGCTGTGAACATAGTTGAGGAATGTCCTTGCAGTTTGGTGAGGCATTTGGGTATATGACCAGGAGTGGTATAGCCAGGTCTTGGGGTAGAACTATTCCCAATTTTCTAAGAAAGCACCAGATTGATTTCCAAAGTGGTTGTACAAGTTTGTACTTCCACCAGCAATGGAGGAATGTTCTGCTTTCTCCACATCTTCACTAGCATGTGCAGTCACTTGAGTTTTTTATTTTAGCCATTCTGAAGGGTATAAGATGGAATCTCAGACTCTTTTTGATTTGCATTCCCCTTATGACTATGTTGAGCATTTCCTTAACTACTTCTCAGCCGTTAGAGAGTCCTCTGTAGTGAGTTATTGTTTTAGCTCTGTAGTCTATTTTTCCTTTGGATTATTCGATTTGTTGGTGTTTAATTTCTTGAGTTCTTTATGTACTTTGGATATTAGCCCTCTGTCAGATGTGGGATTAGTGAAGATTTTTTCCTAATCTGTGGGCTGCCATTTTGTTCTATTGACAGTTTCCTTTGCCTTACGACAAGCTTTTAAGTTTCATGAGGTCCCATTTATTAATTGCTGATCTTAGTGCCTGAGCTATTGGTGCTCTGTTCAGTAAATTGTCTCCTGTGAGTTCAAGGCTTTTCCCTACTTACTCTTCTATTAGATTTAGTGTATCTGGTTTTATGTTGAGGTCTTTGATCCAATTGGACTTGAATTTTGTGCAAGGTGATAAATATGGATCTATTTGCATTCTTCAACATGTAGACATCCAGTTACACCAACACCATTTGCTGAAGATGTTTTCCTTTTTCCATTGTATGATTTTGGGACTTTTGTCAAAAATCAGTTTCTGTAGATGCTTGGGTTTATTTGTTGGTCTTTGATTCAATTCCACTGATCAATCTGTCTGTTTTAATGACAATACTGTGTGTTTTTTATTACTATTGCTTTGTAGTACAGCTTGAAGTCAGGGATACTGATACCTGCAGAGGTTCTTTTATTGTATAGGAATGTTTTCGATATCTTGTTTTTTGTGTTATTATTTTTTTCCATATGAAATTGAGAATTGTTCTTTCAAGTTATATAAAAAATTGTGTTGGGATTTTGATAGGAATTTTATTGAATTTGTAGATTTTTTTGGTAACAGGGTTATTTTTACTATGTTAATCCTACTGATCCATGAATATGGGAGATCTTTCCATCTTCTTATGTCTACTTTGATTTCTTTCTTCAGAGACTTGAAATTTTTGTCATACAGGTTTTTCACTTGCTTGGTTAGTGTTGCTCCTAGATACTTTCTATTATTTGTGGCTATTGTGAAGCGTGTTGTTTCTCTATTTTTTTCTTAGCCTGTTTATCATATGTGTAAAGGAAGGTTAATTATTTTTCTGAGTTGATTTTTTATACAGTCTCTTTGCTGAAGGTGTTTATCAGCTGTAGGAGTTCTCTGGCAGAATTTTGGGGCTCTCTTTTGTATACTATCATATCATCTGTGAATAGAGATACTTTGACTTTTTCCCTTCCAATTTGTATTCCATTGATCTTCCTTAGTTGTCTTATTGCTCTAGCTAGAACTTCAAGTTGTATATTGAATAGATACGGAGAGATTGGAAAGCCTTGTCTTATTCCTGATTTAGTGGAAATGATTTAAGTTTGATGTTGGCTATCAACTTGCTCTATATTGCGTTCATTATGTTTAGGTATGTGCCTTGTACACCTGATCTCTCCAATACTTTTATCACAAATGGATATTGGATTTTGTCAAAGGCCTTTTCAGCATCTAATGAGATGATCATGTGTTTTTTTTCTTTCAGTTTGTTTATATGATGAATTACATTGATGGATTTTTGTATGTTAAACCATCCCTGCATCCCTGGGATGAATCCTACTTGATCATTGTCTATAATACTATTGATGTGTTCTTGGATTTGGTTTGTGAATATTTTATTGAGTATTTTTTTGTCAATTTTCATGAGGGAAATTGGTCTGAAACTCTCCTTCTTTGTTGAGACTTTGTGTGGTTTAGGTCTCCAAGCAAGTGCGACTTCATAGAATGAGACTGGCAAAGTTTCTTCTGTTTGTATTTTGTGGAATAGTTTTAAGAGTATTGGTATTAGCTCTTCTTTGAAAGTCTGGTAGAATTCTACACTGAAACCATCTGGCCCTGGGCTTTTTTTGGTTGGGAGATTTTGATGACTTCTATTTCCTTGGGGGTGGATTTTTTGATTTGTTTATGTGATCTTGATTTAACTTTGGTAAGGGAAATCTATCAAAAATCATTTACTTTGTTTAGATTTTTCAATTTTGTGGAAAACAGACTTTTGAAGTAAAACCAAATGATTCTTTGGATCTCCTCAGTATCTGTTGTTATATCCCCCTTTACATTTCTGATTTTATTAATTTAGATACGGATACTGTTTCTTTGCCTTTTAATTAGTTTGACTAGGGATTTGTCTATCAAAGAACCAGCTCTTGGTTTCATTTATTCTTTCTATTGTTTTCTTTGTTTTTAGGTTATTGATTTCAGCCCTGAGTTTGATTATTTTCTGCCATCTACTTCTCTTGGGTGTGTTTGCTTCTTTTAGTTCTACAGCTTTCAAATGTGCTTTTAAGTTGCTAGTATGAGAACAACAATTTCTTTTTGAAGGTGCTTAGTGCTATGAATTTTCCTCTTAGCACTTCTTTCCTTGTGTCCCATAAGTTTGGGTATGTTGTGCCTTCATTTTCATTGAATTCTAAAAAGTCTTTAATTTCATTTTTTATTTCTTCCCTGACCCAGAGATCATTGAGTAGAAAGTTGTTCAGTTTCCATGAGTTTGCAGGTTTTCTGTTGTTTCTGTTACTGTTGAAGTCCAGTTTCAACCCATGGTTTTTCTGATAAGATACAAGGGGTTATTTCATTTTTTTTTTAATTTGTTGAGGCGTGCTTTTTGTCCAAGTATGTGGTCAATTTTGGAGAAGGTTCTGTGAGTTGCTAAGAAGAAAGTATATTCTTTTCTGTTTGGGTGAAATGATCTGTAGATATCTGTTAGGTCCACTGGATTCATGACGCCTGTTAGTTTCATTATTTCTCTGTTTGGTTTCAGTATTGTTCATCTGTCCAGTGGTGAGAGTGGTGTATTCATGTTTCCTAGTATTAATGTGTGAGGTTCATTGTGGGATTGAACCTTAGGAATGTTTCTTTTATGAATGAGAATGCCCTTACAGTTGGGACATCGATGAGTTTTCTTCTTTTGATTTTGCTGCAGTAGAGTTATTTGTTTCCTGTGTGCTTTTTTTTTTTTTTTGGTGTCTCACTCTTGAATTCAATGCAAAAATAGCTACCACCATTATCCTCAAGCTATAAGTACTATTATATCATCATTAAGAATATCTGTTGGTATTTGTTGTTGAGGTCCATAGGGTTCACATCTTGGCAGGATTCTTGACTGCTTTCTTCCCTTGGTACCTTGTGGTATTATGAAACCTAGTCATTAGGGAAGAGGTTTTCTGAGCAGATTCAACTTTGATATTCTGTATCCTGTATCTGAAGTTTATGGTGTCTTCAGCAATAGGGACTTATCTTCAACCTCTTGGAGGTTTCTTATGTCTGGTACTTGGGGATTTTGTTAACTAGTCTAAGGCTCTGGTGGGGAGTATTATCATCCCAGGTTGCTTCATTTAAATTACACAACACACACATGCACACGGACAGACACATGCACACACACACACACACACACACACACACACACACACACATGAACTATGAAATGGAGGAAGGGGAAAATCAAGGGTGGCTTCAACTGTCATTTGGAAAGTACACCGGCTAGTTTTGTCAATGTGACACAAGTTAAGGTCACCTGGGAAGAGGGAATCTCAAATGAGAAATTGCCTCCGTCAGAGATTGGTCTGAGACCATGTCTGTGAGTCATTTTCTTAATTGTTAATTGATAGAAAAGGGTTCAGCACACTGGAGGTGGTGCCATGTATGGGCAGATGGGCTTAGGCTGTATAAGAAGGTAGCTGAGTAAGCCAGGGGGAGCATAGCAGTAAGGTATCTCTCCGTAGTGTCTGTCTCCATTTCCTGCCTTAAGTTCTTGCCCTGGATTCCCTTGATGACCGACTGTAACCTGTAAGATGTAATAAACCCTTTCCTTTCCCAAGTTTCTTTTAGTCAGTGTCTTATCACAACATCAGAAAACAAATAGGACAGGGAGGAATGCAAAGGAAGAGGAAGAAAAGAGATAAATAACACTAAGGATGTTTTAAAAAGCCACAGTAAACATATTTTATAAGCTTACTTAAAATACATATACAATACACTTTTACTTATTAGTGACTGAATTTTTGTGGATTCTTTAAGTTAGCTTACTTACGAACATATGCTCTATTAGACTTCATATTTAAGCATATGAACCTTAAATGCAGATGATTCATTTATTTTCTAAATTATACTAAAATTTAAATTATTTGAATAAATTACAATATATTAAAATACAATAATATTCAATGATTCAAGTAACATCACATACGACAAACAATGTTGAGTAGTGAATAATGATCATGAAACAGTGAGTGAAACAGACATTAATTATAAGTTTCGAAAAAGTATGTTTTGTATATATTGAAGGACTAGAGAACCAACATTGTTTTCTCTGGGTGATAGAATTCTAAGATATTTTCTGCTATTTAATTTATTTTGTTATTTAATTTCTAAATTGTTTACAATATACAAGTAGGTTTTTTCTTTTCTTAACAATGTATTTATTTTCTTTTGTGTGTATTGTTGTGTTACTTGCACGTATGTCTGTGTGAGGGTGTTGGATCCTCTGAAAGTGTAATTACAGGCAGTTGTGAGCTGCCATGTGTATGCTGGGAATTGAAACTGGGTCCTCTGGAAGAGCAACCAGTGTCACAGAATTTATTCAACTTTTTCAGAAGATCAAGGAAAAAAAAA
>CAJQZJ010000953.1:4763053-4781031 GCA_907164525.1 Lophiomys imhausi
AATAAAGCTGCTATGAACATAGTTGAGGAGATGTCCCTGTGTATTGGTGAGGAATCTTTTGGATTCCATCTGCACAGGAGTGGTATGGCTGGATCTTGAGATAGAGCTATTCCAAGTTTTCTAAGATATCGCCAGACTGATTTCCATAGTGGTTGTACAAATTTGCACTCCCACCAGCAATGTGGGAGTGTTCCCTTTTCTCAACTGCCTCACCAGCATATGCTGTCTTTTGAGTTTTTGGTATTAGTCCTTCTGACAGGAGTGAGATGGTATCTCTGAGTCATCTTGAGTTGCATTTCTCTGATGATTAAGGATGTTGAGCATTTCTTCAAGTGTCTCTCAGCCATTTTATATCCCTCTTTTGTGAATTCCCTGTTGAGATGTGTTCCCCATTTTTTGATTGGGTTACTTGGTTTGCTGGTGTTTAATTTCTTGAGTTCTTATAGATTTTGGATATTAGCCCTCTGTCAGATGTGGGGTTGGTGAAGATCTTTTCCCAATCTGTAGGCTGCTGTTTTGTTCAAATGACAGTGTCTTATGCCTTACAGAAGCTTTTCAGTTTCATGAGGTCCCATTTATTGATTGTTGGTCTTAGGGCCTGAGCTATTGGTGTTAGGTTCAGGAAGTTGTCAACCTAGTTCTAAATGTAATGGTATTAAAAAGGGTTTACATTTTTGGCTACTTGCCATTTGAATAACATTCAGTATGCATCTTAGCTAATCTTGCCATTCAGGATATTAAAATTTTATTAATAAAGGTTTTGGATTGAGGCATGCGATCCACTTTCTGTAGAGATAGAATGATCACTAAGTTCATGTTCCTTTCTGTCACTCTTCTTGGAATTAAGTCTTAGACTATATCTACATATTCCCATAATATTTAAAACTGAGAAACTAAGTGTCCAAAGTAGACCTTTTTTGGTTGACAGGTTGAAACAAATATACCATTTGACAAAGGAAATAAATCACATAAAACTATTAGGTGTTCATTATGAATATTAATTTCTTGAGAATGTCATGTCAATTTATTGTGCTATATGCCTCATAACATAACTTGCCGAATTCATTTCAATCCCATTTCACTGCTACCACCCTATTTAAAAACTTTTTCACCTGGCTTATTTCAATAGTCTCCTATCTGGTCTCTCAGTCTCTTTTATTGTCCATCATTTTATCCTATACATCTTGTTTCAGTGGGTTGATGTCTCAGCCTTGAAAACCAGGCTGGTGTTGAATACATCAAAAGCTGGAGTTAGCACACAGTAACAGAAGCATGAGCAAATCCAAGTAATAGATTGAGATTCTAGGAAGTCTATGGGATAGTTGTTTGAGCTGAACCCAATGGTCGCTGTGGAACACTGAGTTATGACCAGGAGAGATATAATACTTTAGTTGCTCTGGTAGCTGTCAGAACTTCTGTACAATCTGGTATACCAGAGCATCTGGATCTCCAGGCTGTTTTGTTGTACTCTGAGTGGTTCACTCATTCTCAGTATCCTGAATGAGACCATTTTAAATAAACACTTAGCACTGGCTCTCGTATAAAGTTAGTCCTCAAAAATGTCTATAAACTACTATAATATGTTGTTATAAACACATGTATTTCTGACATGTCATATTCTCTGGCTGAATAAACTCTAAGCCAACACCATAATCACAATTGTCATCCTTTGAGTGCTAGTCAGTGAGTCTAAAAACTTGCCATATTTTTTTTAGAGCAGAGTGCAAGAAAATGTAATAAAAACTGAGATTTGTACTTACAAACTCATAGTTAATCTGGGTTTTCCTGGGCATCACTGAAAATACTAAAATAATCATATTCCCTTTAGTCTTGTGCAGCATATTAAGTTCATATTTAATGTCAAAATTGCAATACATCCTCTTCTCTTGTATCACCTCCTCTCTTCTGTCTGATTAACAGGGGAATTGAATTCTATGGTATTTGATGTTTCCAAAGGTAACTCTCCTCTCCTCAGCCATATCAGCATAGGCTCCCTGAAAGCAGTTTCATACTAAATTATACACCATCACTAGAGAAAAGGGAATATCTTAAAAGTACTGATATGATGTTAGTGTTTGGTGAATTTGTAGAGCAAATAAGTAATTGATTTATTGTAATATTGTAACAAACAACACCATTCTTAGACAGTGAGGAGTACAATAAAACAGGTAAAATAGCTTTATCTGAAGTAGATTTTGTTAAGGGCAATAGTTGTAGATCTCATTTTTTCTGATCATTGGCAATAGTGGATGATTATAATTACAGCAAAGTCATAGCATGTTAGTGCCAATTCACTTGGTTTACATATGAAAGATATAAACTCACAGCGATGAAGTTGCTTGTCATGGTCACTAGTCAGATGAGAGAAATGCACAGAGGCTTACACTCAAAGACAATTTAGAGGCTATTAGGCCTACTTCTGATCAGTAAAAATATTCCCTGTATACCATCTTGAACCTCTTGCCATCTTCTCTGCCCATTGTAATGTGCCACCAAAAAACAGAATGTAGAGTCATACTTAAAGGTATAGTGAGCAACTTGAAACAGTGAATTCAGGTTGGCTACATATTGTAGTAACACAAACAGTGAAACATTTCTCCTTTGCTTTGGTAGCAACAGTTTCTTGAACAAAGTTTTGGTCCATATGGCTCAGCTATTGTTGGATATAGGGGATAGTCTATTTGGTCTTATATCCTACCGATTTTGCCAAATCAACTATTTTAAAAAACTCATACACTTTAAACCAACATTTGGATTAACTTTAGTTTTCTCCTTCTTGCTGTTCTTGTTTTGACTTAACTGAGGCCTTCTTTAATAATTCAACATAAATATACCTCATTATGGAAGAAATGATACTAGTAATTACAATAATAACAGCTGCCACTTACAGAGGCTTTCCAATGTATCAGGCACAGTGATAAATAGGTATTTAAATGTTATCTTCATTCTTTCCTGCAACATTAAGGACAGAGTGCCTTTTATAGATAGGAAATGAAAGTGTCATTGAATAATTTGTTCAAATGTTATATGATTAGGTAATAGTGAAACTGGTATTTGAATCCAGGATTATGTGTTGCCAAAACAAAGCCCATGCATTCCCCAATATCATACTGTTGACTGAGTACTACTTATGAAATGAAAAGTAGTAAAACTTGGGGTGCAGATTATTGGTAGAGCTCTTTCCTAGCATGCACGCATCTTGAGTTCAACCCACCACACTGCTGAAAATGAAAATTAGTACAAAGTCCAAGTTACAAAACTTGAAGCTCATCAAGAGCTCCTCACTTGCCAAATGTTTTTCATTTATTATAGAATGCTATCATTACAGCAGTCCTGAGAAGTACATACTATCCTCCATTTTACATATAAGGAAACTCGATGAGCTATTTAACTTCAACTTCAGGCTAGCAAATGCAAGAATGAAAAGTATGAGTGAATACTTGGATTTCTTATCTTCAAAATCAATGCTTTTTTCTAGTACCCCCTACAATATTTCTAAGGTCATATATTTAAATAGGACAGTTGCAAATAAACTGTTTTCAGCTTGCTGGGGCTAATCACTGTCTGAACATTCTATTGTACTGTGAGTCCTTTGGAAAAACAAAGGAAAAATATTTTTGTCTCATTTGTACTGCTTTTGAGAAGCACATAACTATTCACTTTCAAATTGGTCCTTTAGATGAATTAGAGTGTTTTGTTTATTGTCGTAGTTTAATCAGGGCACATCTGTGATATGAAATGACACCTCATTTGATGTTGGAGGGCACTGAATTTTTAAAACTACTAAACAATATTATTTCCAGTTTGTTTCAGTTACATTCTATACAAAATGAGAGGCATCTGAGCCTGATTTAGCCAAAGATGGAAACCCTATTACCAGAGCCAGATAAATGTTGTAGCATCTGAGTGAAAAGTTATTAAGTCTTGCAAAAGTGTCAGACTCTTTTACACTAAAAAGACAGGTGTCACAGCCTTCTGGTCAGAAGGCTGTGACAACAGTAGCTGACTGATCAATACCATTTGAGGGTGCAGATTTGTGCTGTGAAGAAGAGGAAATCATGCACTGGGCTTTATACATTGCCTGCATGTTCACTCAAGATTTTCTGTTTTGATCTATATATTTATTAATTAATATATAGATCAAATATACTGCAAAGGAGAAAATGAAGTTTCTGAATCACTCTTGGTGCATCTGTTTAAAAGCAATTGCATGGAATTTTGGCTTGAGTTTCTTTTGTTACTTGTGGAATGATTGGGAGACTGAGTTTTTCAGTAATGGTTCAGTCTTTTGATCTGTATTAGTATTATGTGTATTCAAATATTTATTCATTCACTTATTCAAGAAATTAATTATAAAAATATAATTCCTTTAATAGATGTTTATGACCACCTGACATATATAAAATATACACTTCTCAGGACTGCAGCTGTAATAGTAAGCAGAATATGTTGTGATCTAACAGATGTCAGGGGTTATTTTAGCCAAAGAACATTAAATATAGATGCTCCTTATAGTAGAGTATGGTAACTGCTATGATAGGGTAAGTACTAAGTGCTTGGGAAATAAGACAAGCACGTACTTGAAGGGCCAGGGAAGGCTTCCTGGAAAAGATAACTATTAGGAGACAGTTTTAAGGTAAGGAAAACTTAGCTAAGAAAATTCATAATGCATGAGGGATAGCTAATGTTTCAGGCAAAGAAAAGGTAGCATAAGAGACTTTTTGACATAGATTTCAAGGAAGAAAGTGTCAGGAGGCACGATGAAAGGTGTAAGTCTGGAAAAATCTGAAAACATATCATGAGTTATGTTTAAAAGTTTCACCTTTATCTCAAGGGAAATGATAAACTATTGAAGATTTTAAGCATCTGCTTTCAACTATTATACAATTGTTTGGGAGAGTTAGTGTGGGAGTTAAGGTTAATTTGCGTACTGAAAGAAAATATTGCTATTCTTTTTTTGGTCCTTTCTCCTTAACCATCCCATACCTTGTTTTCTGCAACCAAAGGAATATCTGATTGCAAAGACTGACAAAATTATGGAGTCCTTGCAAAGAACCATTTTACTGTTAGACATCACTGTCTTGGTAACTTAAATCTCATTATAGGTACAACCTCCTCTCATCCTAGTTTTCAGCAGCAGCACTATGCAACTGCTGGTCTGTTCTGATGCTCTGGAGTTGTTCATTTTCACATTCACTATTGAGATCATGCTGTATTATCCCTCTGTAAATGTCATCCCTTCCTTTTTTTTTTGTCAGTCCAAATCTCACTTGTCCTTCAAGATAAAGCATTGGTCTGGGAAATCTTTCTGATCACTTCTGCCTCATCAATCCTTTTATTCTCTAATTACATGTACTTTGTCAATTCTCCTCCAACAGGAACTTATCTAGCACTGTTTTGTGCACCTTTTAGTGCTGTATGTGTTTTAATGGTTCACAAACTCTACTGTTATCAGAATTACTGGAAGAACTTGTTACTTGTTAAAAAGATAGAATCCAAACACCAGAGATTCTGAATCTGTAAGTTTGTGGTGGGCTCAGGAATTTGAAATTTTATAAACAACAAAGTTAGTTCTGGCAGTTGATTGCTTTGCATGGCTAATGAGGATTAATTTTTCTCTGTATCTAGTGCATGTACCTGCAAGTTCCCCTGACACCACCAAATCTCTTTGTAATTCACCCTTCACTGTAAATGGTTCCAAAAGCCTAGAGTAAACACTTACTGCTTGATTACCTTCTTGTATCATTACTTCCTAAGGTGTTGCCAGGTATTAATTATAAAGTATCATTTCTTCTAATTTATAGGTGAAGGAACATAGTGAGCTCTAAATATTTCAATACATTTGGACAAGTATATGTGTTCTGGTTGTGCTGAAATGTGGGCTCATCAACATTAAGTCTGGTAGAATTCTTAAGCTGTCTTGATGAAATATGAGCCCATATCTGCTGTCCTAGACCCCGTTTAACTTTGTACCATCCCAAGTAACACTGACATATCCAAAGAGCACAGTAAAATGGCCTTTGAAAAGTGGTAGTTTATTTTATTTTATTTTATTTTTTCATTTTTTTACATTCATTTATTTCTTCAAGTTGCATTTCAACCATAGCCCCTCCCTCCTCCCTCTCCTGGTCCCACCCTTCTACCTCTCACCCTCCTATCTGCTTTTAAAAAAAAATTTAAGGTGTATCTTTCCCCCCAACAGCTCCCCCTTTTAGTCAAATAAAAGGCTCTTTTTCTTATAACAATAAATACAATACAAAACAATAAGAATAATTAGGCCACAATTATGAAAATTATAATGTATAACATATATTCCCAATGTCCAGTCCATAAATATTTGTCAACTGATATTAATATTCTATTATCTATCTATTGCAATGAGCTTAAAGTTCTATACCTAATTCAGTTTCCATCCTAATTTGTATTACCAACTTAAAAACATCTTCTCAGACCTAGAACATCCTTTTAATTACTAAACAACTTAAAATTAACTGTGAGACTATGACTATATAGTCTTCAACCACATCAGAGACCTGATAAGAATGTTTTTAATACAGTTTAATAAAGAAAAAGTAGTCTTTGAAAGTAGCTATGTGGTTACAACCCAGGAGGGTTTTCCTGATGTGAGTTGTTGCACATAAGAATAAGCAAAATTGAAATATAAATCCTGCTGTTCCACTGCTGAAGATAGTAGGCATGTATAACATCAAATTCAACTATTTAATACTTCTAGAATATAAAAGTAAACCTTTAGAAGGTTTATTCTTTTTGTGACCAGTCTCTGTATTTAAAATTTGGGCTTTTGGCTTTTTATTTAAACATTTATTTATTACTTCAAGTTACATCTCCATTACCACCCTCTCCCTCCACCCCTTCCTGGTCCCACCCTCCCACCATCTACCCCCTCTCCCACTTATCCCACCCCTCCAGTGTGGGGTTCCTCCATGTATCAGCCCCCCCTCAATTCATTAGTCACATGAGGTCTAAGAGCTTCCTCTTGCACAGGAGTCATACATGGCAGCACCACTAGGGTAGAGTGTCCCACTAACAGGTAACCAAGTCTGTGTTCCTGTTCTTTTGGGTCTATTGATTGTTGTATGGTAATCCTGTACGATATGGCTAAAATCCAGTTATAAGTGAATATATGCCATGTGTATCTTTCTGAGTTTGAGTTAGCTCACTCAGGATGAGCTTTTCTAGTTTCATTCATTTGGTTGCAAATTGCATGATTTCTTTGTTTCTCATAGGTAAGTAGTATTCCATTGTGTAAATGTACCACAGTTTTTTTTTTAATCCATTCTTCGGTTGAAGGACATCTGGGTTGTTTCCAGTTTCTAGCTATTACAAATAAAGCTGCTATGAACATAGTTGAGGAGATGTCCTTGTGGTTTGGTGAGGAATAATTTGGATATATATTCAGGAGTGGTATGGCTGGGTCTTGAGGTAGAGCTATTCCAAGTTTTCTAACATATCAACAGACTGATTTCCATAGTGGTTGTACAAGTTTCCACTCCCACCAGCAATGGAGGAGTGTTCCCCCTCTGCACAGCATGTGCTGTCCTTTGAGTTTTTGATCTTAGCTTTTCTGACAGGAGTGAGATGGAATCTCAGAGTCGTCTTGAGTTGCATTTCTCTGATTATAAAGTATGTTGAACATTTCTTCCAGTGTCTGTCAGCAATAAGAAATCTAGAATGTCAGAGTTAAAAGAATATTTATTGGTTTTTATTTATCTACATGCCTATATATCATGTGTTACAGAAAGATAATGTATCTATAAAGAAGCAGGAAATCAGTGACTTGAAAAATGAATCAACACACACACACACACACACACACACACACACAAGTATGCAATAGAAAGCATAGGAAAGCTTAAGTTTTGAAATATAGACTCAATAATTCTAATTTACTAACACACTGTATTCTGGGTGTTTGTTTATGGCAGTTACCTTAGTTTCTCATGAAAATCTATACTTATTAACTCTCCTTTGGCAATTTTGATGAGTGACTTGCATGTGATGGTTAAAAGTTGGTTGTGTTTGGAGATATGTGTACATGCACAGGTGCCTGAAAGTTAAACTCCATTTAGAAAGGCTAGCTGTATATTTGTCCATGCACGTCTGAGGGTTGGCTGAAGGGAGTATTTCCTGTCAAATAGTGACTGATGGAAGAGTTACAGGTCTGACAAATTCTGAACATAGAAGGTAAATTTTGGCCCTATTAAGTCTGTGAAATATGTATCACAAATTGTCAGTAGCTTAGGGTATACTATTTTGTCATTATTTTCTTGATTTATATTACATAAATAATACATATATAAGTAATACCTTTAAAAAGAAGCTGTCTGCCTGTTTTTCTATCATCATCATGATCTATCAATCATATATCTATCTGAAAATATACCTTTATTTATACTATAAAAAGTGAAAGTTTATCTTCAATGCCTTCATAATATCATAATATTTTAAAGATACAATAGTATTAACTGGTGTTCATTATTACCATGATATTTTAAGTGGATTTCTCAGTTCACATAAGGAGGTGGCTAATCCTTTATCACTTGCCCAGATTATGGTATATTGATTTTGGTTCCTGTACTAAGGTTCGAGAATTTTAAAAACTTTTATGAAGCTTGTGTATTGTGCATGCATATTTGTGCATTTCAGATGAATATATGAATAATAATTTTTAAATATGTCTTTACACAAATTTTCTCAACATATATGCATTAATGAATTAAACCTTCAAGGAGTGTGGTTAGAAGGCTATTTCTTTTTTTAATTTATTTATTTATTGCTTCAGGTTACATCTCTGTCATAGTGTCCTCTTTCCACTCCTCCCAGTCCCCCCTCCCACCCTCTCCCCCCAACCCTTCCAGCCCACTCCAATGGAGTGGAGTGTCCCTACATATCAGTCCCCTGCCCCAGTTCAGCAGTCATATGAGGGCCAAGAGCCTCCTCATACACTGGGGGCCTACAAGGCAGCACCACTAGGGAAAAGTGTCTCATTGACAGGAAAAAAAAGTCTATGTCCATGTTCCCTTTGGTGCATTGGTTGTAATATAGATATCCTGTACTATATGGTTAAAATCCGACTATAAGTGAATAGATGCCATGTGCATCCTTCTGACTCTGGGTTAGCTCACTCAGGATGAACTTCTCTAGTTCCATAAATTTGGCTGCAAATTGCATAATTTCATTGTTTTTGATAGCTGAGTAGTATTCCATTGTGTAGATGTACCACAGTTTATTAATCGATTCTTCGGTTGAGGGACATGTGGGTTTTTCCAGTTTCTACCTATTACAAATAAGGCTGCCATGAACATAGATGAAGAAACTTCCTTGTGATTCAGTGAGGAGTCATTTGGTTGGATACCCAGAAGTGGTATGGCTGGGTCCCGAGGCAGACTTATTCCAAGTTTTCTAGGATATAGCCAGACTGACCTCCATAGTGGTTGCACAAGCCTGTACTCCCACCAGCAATGGAATAGGGTTCCCCTTTCTCCACACCCTTGCCAGCATGTGCTGTCATTTGAGCTTTTGATCTTAGCCATTCTGACAGGTGTGAGATGGAATCTCAGAGTCGTCTTGAGTTGCATTTCTCTGATGGTTAAGAATGCTGAGTATTTCTTCAAGTGTCTCTCCGCCATTAGGGATTCCTCCTTTGTGAATTCTCTGTTTAGCTCTTTTCCCCATTTTTTGATTGGATTATTTGGTTTCTTGGCATTTAATTTCTTGAGTTTTTTGTGAATTTTGGATATCAGCCCTCTGTCAGATATGAGGTTGGTGAAGATTTTTTCCCAATTTGTAGGCTGCCGTTTTGTTCGAATGACAGTGTCTTTTGCCTAGAAGGCTATTTCTATTTCACTCACAGTCACTCCAAATAACTTCCTTTTGAGCTTTCTTAGAATTTAATGGATATCTCCTGGTCACTTGTGATTTCTTTGAAGCTGAAGATAAACTTGGTGTTATAAAGCTCAGAGATGTATTTTGCTTTTCAGGTTTTTGCTCAATGGTCCTAGGGTATTATGATTTGTTTTAATATCAATTTACCACAAATTAGTATGGCCTGCATAGGGAACCTCCACTGAAGTAATGTCTTGATTGTTTTGAGTGATGTGGAAAAGCCTACCCTTATTGTGGGTGGCACCTTCTGGCAGCATGCTACCTTTTAAAATTTGTGTGTCAAAAGAAAGATCATCTTGCCTTTGTCTTACTTGACCTTCCTTCTTGGCTCACAGTTGATTTGTCCTGTTGTTGTTGCTGTGGATTCCTTTTTTGCCATCAGAACTAGCATTTCTAAGCTTGGGCTAGGGATCAATGGCTTTCCAGGAATCTTCGAGGCTTCTGGAGTCCTTGGCCATGTGGATGGAGTAACTTTTTTGTTCATCTATTGAGAGAGACAGCTATTCTAGGATTACACCAAGTGCTGAGGCATTCAGCTTCCAGGATGAAGCAACTACTGGGTTTTCAGTTTTGATTTGGTTGTTGTTGCTATTTTAAACTCATTTATTAAGTTCTGATACACACACACACACACACACACACACACACACACACACACACATCTGTCCCCTTGGTTGTGATTCTCTAAAGAACCTTGACTAAAACAGTTAGGGATCTTTTGAAGGAGGGACAATCATCACAACTACAGGGTTATTACAAACTTATTTCATTCACCTTTGTAAAAAATAGTGCCTTACAGGTTTTTTTTAAAGAGTAGTAGAGCTTCCAAAGGCCTTGGAGATCTCTTTACATACTAGTGGTATGTGGTGGAATCTAGTCTCTTCATTTTGACACATGTATCTATATGTCATGAAATGCCTTTACCTACAAGAATGGATTTTATGGATAGGGAAGTTTTTGAGTAACAGTTAAAAATTGTTGTGTCACTGCTGCCTCTCCTGAAAGTAAAAAAATAAATAAATAAAATGCCAACTGAGTCATGAAAAAGACCGTGTATCTACCAAACTTCCCTATAAGACTCTCTGAATGGGAGATGAAATAAGGAATTCAGAAATTACCCCCCACCACACACACATGCACCAGCTATAAGAACAACAGAACAATAATCTAAATCATGGCCTATTTTCCAGGGACCAGAGATCTCAAGAATGAGAGAATAATGACAACTTTTAGATTGCCATATTGAAAAATTTGTTATTGTCAGGTGCTAATTTGATTAGCATATATAAGACTGAGGTTATAATGAGGAGTCTGTTTTCTAAGTGGGATGGAAACACATCACACATACACATGCGTGTGCACATGCACACACACACACACACACACACCTCAGTATTCCACTTCCAATATCAATATACCAACTTGAAAACATACATCATTAATTACTTCTAAGAAGGTCCAGACATAGATTTTTATCAAAAATTCTACCTTGTTTTGAATACTTCCCCTTTGCTAGTTATTTTGTATAATATTTGATAGTATGAAGTGTATGTGAAATGGGTTCTAATTTTCAGAATGTATATATATAAATGTATCTGTATGTGAATGTATATACCAATAGCTGAGCTCACAGGCATAGTTACTAAGGCATGTTGCATATCATTATAATATTACTATAAATTTAAGTCTAAAGACATGGATAAGTTAAGATAAAAAAGAATGATAATACTTGCTTATGCTAGAAATGATTGCAAAGGCTAGGATATTAAATGAACAGAGAATAGGTAGAAAATGTTGAGTATAAGGGTAAAGAATGTAAATATACCTTGCACATTTGAGGCATGTATTGACATTATATTCAGAAAATAGCTACAGATGAGAGTTTAAAGTAGGAGGGAGCAAGATTGTGAAGGGTCTTATATATTATAGGAAGGACTGTATCCTTGTGTTGGAAACCACAGAAGATATATGAGTTTTTGTGCTGGAACTGACCTCAGGGCCTGTGATGTTTACTAAGTACATAGTTTATCATTGAGCTATTCCCCTGGTCTCAAGATATTTATAAGTATAAAGAGTTAATGTGGGCCAGTAGTGACATTTCCTGAAAAAAAAAAACAACAGGCATGCATACTTCAAAATACTATGTCTGCTCCACTCAATAAAAACTTTGCTAAGATGCTACTATCACTATCTATAATATGTGATCTTAACATGTGTTACATGTTAAGCAGAATGGTTTGTTTCAGTTTCACTTGTTACACCTAAAAGAGACACTTATCATGAGTCACTCAGAATGTCCATGAACTTGAGCTTTCCTTTGTTACTCTTGTAGGAGGAAAAATAGACTGCTCAGAAATGTTTTCATGGA
This sequence comes from Lophiomys imhausi, assembly GCA_907164525.1. Taxonomy (NCBI): domain Eukaryota; kingdom Metazoa; phylum Chordata; class Mammalia; order Rodentia; family Muridae; genus Lophiomys; species Lophiomys imhausi. The sequence goes on from CAJQZJ010000953.1 coordinate 4,775,328, forward strand.
ACTCTTGGATAATTGAGACCCTAAGCATTTCAGGTTGGGCACTGAATCCCCTCATCTTCTTTCACTGTGAGTGAAAAAAGCAAATAATTCCACTGAAAAATTTCCAGTGTAATTGTGCCTCTGTCTTTGCACCTTTTTTCCTTTGTGTTCTTTGATCTTGACAAGATATTTTATAGATGACAAAAGGACTTGATTAATACTATCTAAACTGCTTTCAAAGTCTTGTGACTGTAACTGAAGAGATTTCATTTTTCTCCATGATCAAAGCAGAAGAAATAGACTATAAATTAAAGGGCAGGACTGTGTTTGCAAATATGCTTTACATAAGCATCAATAGAGCATTTATAAAAATATACACTCTGCTCTTTACTGTGAAGCTTGTACTTCCTCTTCCCCATAAGAAATATGTTGCCAGGTCTCTGGGTAGCCATTCTTAAATTAGTGAGATCTTTGGCAAGAATTAAATATAGGAATCTATAGCATTTCATGATGACAGAGTTTTCAGACGTCACAGCTAAAACCATCAGCAAATCTGGAATTCTGTTGTGAGAAACCAGATTAAGTGGATTAAGTGCAAAATATTATATGATAACTAAGCTAATTTCACAATGGCTTATAATGTCCTTTGGAAGGGGGTAATACAAATCAATTATTTCATGATATATCACTCAATATAGTGAGAGTAAATTTCCCCAGATTTTAGAGTTCAGAGAAGGCATACTTTATGATGCTTAGATAGCTAACCGGAGTGGATGTTTAGTAGTTCAATAGTGATCTCTATTAAATGTTGCATTAGTAAGAGTTGATGGATAAGAGAGCCCACACGAAGAGATTTTTGAGTCTCTGTGAATGTTCAAAGCCTTGGACGTGTCTTAGCAGCTGATTCAAGATTAGCTCAGGTGGGTGTGGAGCTACAGATGCTCAGGGCTCTGAGAGCCAAAGTTTTCTGAATCAAAGCTGGAAATCAGCACAATGTCTCTCCGTTCTTTACATGTTCTGCAAAGAGAAGAAATTTGCAGATCTATTCTGGTCACTCAGACTCATTGAATATTTATGGAAGTTCTGAAGCGAGTGAAATATTCCCAGATATCTCTTGAAGCTGAAACAGGCAGCTTGGAAATAGATAACTGGCAGGACTGGGTTTGTCTGTGTAAGGGCAGCATATATTTAAAAAGAAACCACACAGGAATTATCAGGTGAAGTGTGATTTGGTGATTTATCATAAAATTTCTGAATTCTTCTGACTTGTGGAAGATTAAGGGGAAAGAAAAAAGAAAAAAAAGAAAGAAACCATCATTAAATACCCGTTTATCAGTGCCTGATTATTCTGCCGTTTGATTTAGCTGATCAACAGACCAGAGATTTCTGGGTGGGAATGTTGTTCAGTGCTTGAGTGCTTGGTTGGCATGGGTAAGGCTCTGGGTTTCATTAACAATACCAGAGATTCTGTTTTATCCCAATTACTTTTCATTTTGTACCAGTCTATCAGTTTTCCAATCACTGTATGATTCTTTAATCATTCCCTGATTGGAAAAACATACCAGAAATCTATTCAAGACAGCTTAGATAAGGTGCCCTCTTCTATACAGGAATTACTGCCAAGGTTATAGACCTAGATATCATTATATAGATATAGCTCTTGAGCAATGGAGCTGAGAAGCAAACTGTAATAACCTGGTTTTTATTATTTTTACTATATTATTTAAGCTAATTAACTTTACTATACTTAATATGTCTACTTTCCTTCCATCCCTTGTTCCTTCCAATCACCCTACACTATGCAGGAGAGAAACAAGGTAAGAGGGAGAGGAACAAAGGTGTCTTTGGACTACTTCCTGCTGATTAGGGTCATAGGGTACTTTGGAGGCAGTACCAGTCTCAGTAGTCACAATATCCAGAAGTCCAGCAAACCAGCAAACCAGCAAACCAGGAGACAGCAGCAGGAAGAACTAGCAGCAGTTTGGGGGAACACTGAGCAGCAACACCTTTCTTCTTTGCAGTCCTCCCCTCTTCTTTGTAGTGCCCTCTTCTTCTGGGGACCTGGCTTTTTTAACCCTCTCTCAAGTCTTCCAGAGTTAAACTTGCTTAGCTGGCTAAGAGACGCCCCTGCCAACTCATGAGGCGGCACAGTTAATCACATTTGTGATCTTAACTGCAGCAGCCTCACACCTAGGATTAAACAAAAACATTCTCATAACTGTTTTTTTTTTTTTTTTGGAACAAACAAAACTCTTACCACAGCAAAAGATAGTCTTTTCTTTCTTAAGGGCTATGGAAGGTTGATTGAATTATGTTTCTAATGAATGATCTTTCTACCTTCTCATCCTTAGCCCTGTAACCCTTTCCAACTCAGACTCTGGGTTGAGCCATTTGACATGAGGTATCAGTACACGTCATGTAAGCAGAGACTTGGAAAGTATGTGCCCAGTTCCTATCCCACTCTTCTGACTTTGCCTCGAGTTCATGCCCAGGTTAGCTAGTAGGACAATGAGGCACATGGAACAGAGTCAAGTCAGTTTGGTTGTGCTGTTGAAGCTCTATATGTGTGAAACGGTCTGGCTAATATCAACAAAAACTGTCCAGGCAATACACAATTGGCCACAGATGTTCAGGGAAACTCATGAAGCCCTGCTCAGATCAATTGAATTTCCCAGTCAAAATACAGACCTAAGAAAAAAAGTACACAATTACAATTCTATACCAAGGTTTTCTGGCTATTTGTTATGCAGCAATATCTTGGCAAATATACTGCTTCCTTATAGTCATCTACCACCTCTGGCTCTTACACTCTTTCTACTCCTTTTTTTTTTTTGCTTTTAGGTAATATTTTATTGAGTATCAATTATTTTTTAAATTATTTTTATTTCTTCAAGTTACATCTCCATCATAATCCCCTCTCTTCTCCCCCCTCCAGTACCACCCTCCCACCCTCTTCCCCCTCAACCCACCCACCCCTTCCATTTTTTTTAAGTTTAAGATATATCTTTTCTCCCCAACAGCTCCCCCCTTCAGTCCAACAAATGGCTCTTTTCTCTTATAACAATAAATACAATACAAAACAACAGAAATAATTAGGCCACAATTATGAGAGTTATATGGCTTAGCATACATTCCCAATGTCCAGTCCATACATATTTGGCACCTGACTTTAACATTCTGCTATCTAACCATCTCCATGAGTTTAAAGTTCTATATCTAACTCAGCTTTCATAGTAACTTGCATCACAATTTTAAAAACATATTCTTAGATCCAGAATACCCTCTTGATTCCTAAACAACTCAAAATTTAACTATGAGACTCTAGCTATCTAGTCTTCAACCACCTCAGAGACCTGAGAGGGATAAATATATCTGGTTAAACAGGAAGTGCAGGGCCAGCAACTTCTAAAACTAAGAAATGACATACCAGTGGCTGCCTGGACAGTTCCCAATTCCTCTCCATACATTACAGCATCAAACTTCAGGCTTTCGGCCCCGTTTCTCTGACAGACATTGATTGTAGAGCAGGAATTATGAAGGACTTGCCTACCCTGTCTTGGCAGAGCTAGGCTGTCGACTTACCTGCTTCCAAGTTTTGTCCTTTTTGGACAGCATTCTGTCTACAGTTGAAGCAAGGGATTTTTCTTGCCAAGAGATAGGCTTGCCACTAAGATAAAAAAACTCAAATGGTAGCACATGCTGGTGAGGATGTGAAGAAAGAGGAACACTCCCCCATTGCTGGTGGGAGTGCAAACGTGTGCAACCACTTCGGAAATCAATCTGGAGATATATTAGAAAACTGGGAATAATTCTACCTCAAGACCCAGCCATACCCCTCTTGGGCATATATCCAAAATTCTAAACGAAACCACAAGGTTGTTACCTCAACAATGTTCATAGCAGCTTTATTTGTAATAGCCAGAAACTGGAAGCAACCCAGATGTCCTTCAACTGAAGAATGGATTAAAAAAAACTGTGGTGAGGAAGAAGGATACAGAAAAGGAAAAGTAGGAAGTCCCTGGGGCTAACCTCCAAAACCCATTACACAGAACCATTTATCAGCTTGTAATCTCTTCCCCTAAATATCAGAGTTTTCAGTTATCCTTCAAATAACCAAAAAGAAGGGCGGAGAAACACCTTCCCCACCTTCTGGGCGTGGGACATCAATCTCTTAAAGTGACTTCCTGCTGATCTGGGTCATAGTAGACCTGTTTGGGGCCCGAACCCAAATGGAAAAAATGGTTAAAAATGTTAGTACACTCCTTTTATGTTCAGTCCTTCAGTTCTCAGCTGTTTAGATGACCTAAGGAGTTTGTAGGCAGAAGCTGATCTTGCAGGCTTCACTGAGGTTCCTGCCGGGGCATTGTGTAGAGCTGAACGGTCCCAGTGACATTGGATTGCCGTGGTTGCAGGCCCCCGAGGGAGACAGCTATTGAGGAAGTCTGCCAGGCAGAATCAAGTGGGTCACTCGTCCTCCTTGGTGCCTGATTCTGCTCTCTGCTGAGGTTTCCGCTGTCCAGCCATCCCCGGGTTCCCCAAATGGATGCTTCGATTCTCCTGGAAACATAAGAACAGAGCCCTACCCAATCCCAACCCTGGGACAATTACCCTCTTTTTTTGGGGGGGCTAGGTAGTACTGGCTTGAGAAAAATGAAACATAGACATAGCACAGGAAGGTCCAAGAAGAAGGGGCAGATTATTGAATATGCCCTTATATCTTTGTATGTTGATACAAAATTAGTAGTATATTTGGCTAAAGTGGTAGTGACCATTGTTTATTGTGCAAAAATAAGATTGTATTGGATTACATCGGTATTGATCTTTGTATATTGATACAAAATTAAGATTATAGTTGGCCACAATGTTATTGACCCTTGTATATGGACGAAATATTAAGATTGTATTGGGCTACATAGGCATTGATCTTTGTATATTGATACATAATTAAGTGTATATTTAACCACAGTTGAATAGATCTTTGTATATTGATACAAAATTAAAGGTAATGCTTCCTAATGGTATCATACCTAGAGATACTTAAAAATAAAATGTGAAGCTCTGGCCTCTTGATACCAACCGTCTAAAATGGTCTAGGATAGTTAAGTAAAACAAACTCCTAGTCATGCAAACATGTCACTTTGTTAGCTACTATGAGAGTCTATCACAGATATTCTCTAAACTACCCAGTAATCAAGTTGCTAAGAGACAAGCAACATTTGCTTATCTAAATACAAGAGATGGATAGGGCATCTTCAAAAACCCCAAGAGATCTGCAGAATATGGCATTCAAAGATGTTATCTTAAATTAAGATTTTCTTTTTTTTTGTTTGATATTGAGACATATCAGCACCTGACAGCACCCCCTATTCTACTCCAAGTAGAAGATAAGCATCGAAGAATCTCCAGTGTGAGATGGTTGAATTAGTGGCAAGCCTATCTCTTGGCATGAAAAAAACCCCTTGCTCCAACTGCAGACAGACTGCTGTCCAAAAAGGACAAAACTTGGTAGCAGGGAAGTCGACAGCCTAACTCTGCCAAGACAGGGTAGGTAAGTCCTTCATAATCCCTGCTCTACAACAAATGTCTGTCAGAGAAACAGGACCCAAAGGCTGAAGACTGATGCAGGAATGTATGGAGAGAAAATGGGAACTGTCCAGGCAGTCACTGGTATGTCCTTCCTTAGTTTTGGAAGCTGCAGGCCCTGTACTTCCTATATAAGCAGATA
>CAJQZJ010000953.1:4781131-4797398 GCA_907164525.1 Lophiomys imhausi
CTTAGTTTTGGAAGCTGCAGGCCCTGTACTTCCTATATAAGCAGATATATTTATCCCTCTCAGGTCTCTGAGGTGGTTGAAGAATAGACAGCTAGAGTCTCATAGTTAAATTTTGAGTTGTTTAGGAATCAAGAGGGTGTTATAGATCTAAGAAGATACTCTTAAAAGTGTGTTGCAAGTTAGTATGAATGCTGAGTCAGATATAGACCTTTAAACTCATGGAGATGGTTAGATAGTAGAATGTTAAAGTCAGGGGCCAAATATGTATAAACTGGACACTGGGAAGGTATACTGGGCCATTTAACTCTCATAAATGTGGCATATTTATATCTGTTGTTTTGTATAGTATTTACTGTTATAAGAGAAGGAACCATCTGTTGGACTGAAAGGGGAAACTTCTGGGGGGAAGAGGGTGGAAGGGCAGGATAGGAAGGGGGAATAGGGAGGGGTTTGTGACTGAGATGTAACTTGAAGAAAAAAAAAGTATTAAAAAAAAACTGTGGTACATTTACACAGTGGAATACTACACAGCTGACAGAAAAGAAGAAATCATGAAATTTGAAACCAAATGTGATGGATACATCACAGGATAACTATCCTACAACCCACACCCAAATAGATAGGAACCTAGCATAACTATCCTGGGAAAAATTTTACCCAACAGTGAGTCATGGAATCTGCTGCAGGTAAGTGGAACACCTTACCCTAGATGGTGTGCCTTATCAAGCCCCAGTACAAGTGGAAGCTCTTGACCCTCACATGACGCAAGATCTGAGGGAGTATGATATGTGAGGGCTCACCTAATCTGAGGAGAAGGAGAGTACCAAGTAGAGGAGCAAGGAGGGAGAGAGTGAGGGAGGAAGGGAGGGAGAGAGGGGCCAGGAGGGGAGGAGGGAGGAATCTATGTTCTAGAAGTAACTTGAGAAAACAAAATAATACTATTTTAAGAAAAGTGTTAATAATCTTAAAAATATAATAAAAATACAATATAAAATTTTCAAACTATAATTTACCAAAGGTATACTTGCCTTACTGGCATGAAAGGAAAATGGCCTTAATTTCAGATTAGAATGTTAGACTGCAGGTGGCCACATAGCTTACACAAATGTGATAGCAGCTTAAAAGTTTTTTCGATTTTTTTTGTAGATATAAAAGATATTTTCATGGTTTGGCATTAAAAAGCAGGTAAGAGTTTTAAAATACTGTAAATAAATTAAAGATTTCTTCAGTTCAACCTGGTTTTCTAAACCTCCAAGAGTTGAAAAATTTGGAGCTAAGGTAAAATAAATGAAATGCGGGATGTTAGCCCATGCCTTTAACTCCAGCAGAGACAGGAGGATCACTATAGAGTTAATTGTCTTATAAATTCTAGAGTTACAAGGAATAGGGTGGTGATGGTACACACCCTTAATCCCATCATTTGAGGTTACACCCTTAATCCTAACACACTAGAGACAGAAACCTGCAGATCTCAGAGTTCAAGGTCAGCCTGACACAAAGCAAGCTCTAAAGAGAGAATTTGCTCCAGGAAAAATATTATCTACTCCTTCTTTAACAAAGGTCTCTGAGCCTCTGTAGGAGGGAGTACAGTGTATATGGTCCATTTAGGGATGAACATTCTGTAATCTCTTGTTCTCTGTGCCTTGGGCAGTTGTTGTTCTCTGTGTTAATTAATCACTGTATATTGCAAATATAAGGTTTCCACATGAGGGTTTTGAAATATGCCAATATCTACAACTAATAATGTTAGTTAGTGAATCTTGAGGATATCTATGATAAACATATTTTAAATCTTTGATATAGTGTTATAAATGTGAAATTATTAGTTTTATGTTTCCAATTTATAGGTAGCAACTAAAGGTTAGAGATGTTCAGTTGTCCTCTGTCATACAAGAACAAGGTAGACTCTAGGTGAAGCAGACTATAGGGCCTATGTATTTTTTTCAAGGTCTCTTCATTCTTTTTCAATGATTTCAGGAAGACAGGAAAGTGATAATGTAAATTGATACCTAATGGTAGTACTTACCAGGTAATTATGAGAGAGTGCTGACTGGATATGAAAAGGTGCATTTTGCCTTCTTCTATCCTTAGAATTTTACTTGACTACATTTAAGACAATGATATCAGCTTCTATTTTATGTACTAAAATTTTGCTATCGGTAGGTAGGCAAACTTGTATTTAATCAACAATTGGTCTTAATCCTGCCTTGTTTGCTATCTGGCATTGTCATGTTCAGAGTCCCTCAGGTTCAATATATTTAAAAGAGAGACCTCTTTTCTGCTTTATAAGATGGAGTGGATTGCTAATCAGGGAAGTAGGTGGACTCTTGATGTCTAATTGTTCAGTAGAAAGACTTAGAATCAGTTTAATTGCTTTCTGTAACATATATCATCCCTGTTTTCTGTGATACCTAGTGTCTCTAAGATATGACATTTCATTTATTCTACAGGAAAAACTGTTTTCCACCTCTACAGAACACCATTCTACTCTGTAGAATATTAGAGTGTAGCATCTTCCATGCTTTCAAATGAGTTACTTCACTTCAGTTTTCAGTCTTCTGGGGTGTCTAGTCAACTGTCTCTATTGATATCTGTCTGAGGATACTTGCTTCAGAGAACCTGCATACTGAAATTATAGTTAGGTTTTGTGAGGAGAGGTGACCAGTGTCTGATTAATCACCTATTTTTATGAAAGCATCTATTTTCTGTGATCTTTTAAATAGAAATGTCTTCATTTGGATTATTCTAACCTCTGTGTGAAAACTTTATCAGTAATATTATTTACTATGAAATTCTAGCATCCAGCAAATGATATAATTTTATTTTTTCTTACAGCTGACTAAAATTCTATCATCCACATTCTCTTCATTCAGTAATCTTGTAATTGACACCTCATTTGAATCTATAAGTTGCCTATTGTTAATGTTGCTGAAATACAGAGATGCATAGGCATTTCTGCATCAAGCTTAGTTTAATTTGTAAGGCATATGGATACTCCAATACAATAATGGTGCACATACAATGAATTAATGTTAACTATATTCACCATATACTGGAACTTACTTTCCCACCCAACTGTGTTTTTGTACTGGTTAACCAACATGTTCTTTCTTTTATCAGATTCCCCTTTTTCTCTTTTATGAATTTCATAGAATATATTTTGATTGTATTCTTTCCCCTCTCAGACACCTCCTGCCAACCCCAAGTTCTTCCTTGTTCTTAAAAGAAAATTAAACCAAACAACAACAACAACAAACAAAAGCACATTAAAAACAGAGTCTGATTTGTTTTGACCAACTAACCATGAATATCAGGGCATCCCAATGTATTTCTATCTCCTTCCTCATATTCTTTTTAATTATTGTGAATTACTGCCCAACTCTGTTTTTATGAGATAAACATTATTTAGCTTCCACATTTGAGTGAAAACACATATTTATCTTTCTGTGCCTGATGTATTTCATTTGACATAATGTCCTCCAGAGTCATCCATACTATTTTAAACATTATGATTTAATTTTAAGGCTGAATATCTTTCCATTATATACACATAATGTATAAGTTCCCCTTTCTCTGTGTCCTCATTTGCATTTATTTGTTTTTTTATACTGTTGATGATATAGAAATAGGACATTGATAAGAAAGATTAACACTACTAAGTTGATTCTTGGTATATTCATAGAGAATGTAGTCCCTGCCCAAACTTTTCATCAATGAAAGTAATTCTGTTCCTGAGCCATATATAATGATTAAAACTTTTAGAGAATAAATGAACTTACTTGAATATCAAGGATACTATACATTGTTGGAATGGTTATTTAGAAGCTTTTCTTTTTAGATCACGTGTCATGAGGTAGGAACCATGTGTTTATGTAAGAAAGCATTTACTTTGAACGGTCCTGTAATAATTGTACAAGTTTAAGACCCATAAATGTGAAGAATGGTTGCTAGAATTGATGGTGGATGTGAAAAAAGGAATACATGTTGACTAAATTGTATTTCAGGTTTTTAAACAGCCAAAGAAACTTAACCAGAACTTGACAAGCTATAATAAATTCTTTACTCCATAGGCATAGAAGCTGGACATAGTACAGAAGTTTCCCTAGTAACAAGTTCCTCCACTTCCAATTTTTAAAGCAAACTTTTTAACTGAAGTATAACATACAGAGTGAAAATCATGAGTGGACAACACAATGAAATTTTGCAAATTGTACATCTACATCTGTGTAACCACCACCCAGATAGATAATGAGATAAAACATTGTCAGGACTCCATAATCCCTGGGCGGGCAACCTCCCTGTCATTACTTCCCAGAGCTAACTACTATCATGACATCTATCAGCACTGATTACCTTTGTCTGTTTTTGAAATTCATACACGCTATATTTTTTTGGTATGTATCTGGTTTTGTTCAATTTTGTGCTTGGGAAATTGATGTGTAGTTGCTGCATGCAATCAATAATCCATTCATTTCAATGTTGCTTTGTTCCTAATGTGTGAATGCATGAATACTTATCTCTCCTAATGTTAATCGCATTTTGAGTTGTTTCTACATTTTATCTATTACTAATTGTATTGTTCTAAACATTCTTGTGCAATTTTACATGTATGCACATATTTATATGTTTCCACTGCACACAAACACAGTCTATTGCTAATACTTTTTCCACAAGTATGGACTTTTATATGCCTAGTAATTTCTTACTGAATAATTTTAAAAATATAAGCTTTGAATGAGTTGCTTTTCTTCAAGGAGAATTTTTAGCTTCTGTGAGGAAGCTGGACTAGGAATGGTTCACTTATCAACAGATTAAGCTTACTTACGGTTAAGTTTCATGAACTCTTTGTAAAATTTAGCTACTCTATTAGGATAGAACACTTCAGAGGTCCTATTAATGTACTGGAATTTTTATTTATCATAATCACTCCTCCTTGGCTGGCTTTGAACTTCTAATTTTAAAATAGTTTTCTAAACTAGCTTAGTCCTAAGAGATTGCTGAGAGCTATGTATGAATTTAGGATCTGATGGGACCAGGTGTCTTGTGAATTAACAAGTGTTTCAAGGATTTTGACAGAATAGAAATAAGATAGTCCCACCGAATCCCTGGCTGGCTTGCATTGTTCCTTCAATTCCTAGTTATTTGATCAATTCATTGCTTTTTAAAAAAATCAAGGTCTTGTAGATTTTTGGGGATCACTTATGTATAGTATCATATCATCTGCGAATAGGGATACTTTGACTTCTTCCTTTCCAATTTGTATGCCCTTGATCTCGTTTAGTTGTCTTATTGCTCTAGCAAGAACTTAAGACACCTTCAGGTACTATGTTGAATAGATCCAAAGAGAGTGGAGAGCCTTGTCTTGTCCCTGATTTTAGTGGAAATGCTTTAAGATTCTCTTCATTTAATTTGACATTGGCTATTGGCTTGCTGTTTATTGTCTTTATTATGTTTAGGTATGAGCCTTGTATTCCTGATCTCTCCAATACTTTTATAATGAAGGGGTGTTGGATTTTGTCAAAGGCTTTTACAGCATCTGGTAAGAAGATCATGTATCTTTTTCCTCTCAGTTTGTTTATATGATGATATACATTGATGGATTTTTGTATGTTGAACTATCCCTACATCCCTGGGATCAATCATGCTTGATCATGGTGGATGATGTTTTTTTTTTTTTTTTTTTTTTGATGTGTTCTTGGAGTTGGTTTGCTTGTATTTAATTGAGTATTTTTGCATCGAGGTTAATGTGGAAAATTGGTCTGAAATTCTTTTTCTTTGTTGAGTCTTTGTGTGGTTTAGGCATCAAAATGTGGCTTCATATAATGAGATTGGCAATGTTCCTTCTGTTTATATTTTGAAGTATAGTTTGAAGAATATTGGTATTAGCTCATCTTTGAAAGTCTGATAGAATTCTGCACTAAAACTGAAGGAAATAAAAATTATTAAGAGACCCCCTAAGTCAGCAGTAGGGCCAGGCCAGCTGCCAGGTCCCAGGAACTTAGCTGACCATAAAAAGGGTGAAACCAAGAATGAAGGTCAATTGGGCCTCGGGCCCCCAGGGTTTCAGGAACTGGCTGACCACAAAGTAGATAACAAAACAAGATTAGATTCATTCCTGAGAAAAACAGATGTAGGATGTTTCCCGCTGACTAACTAATGGGCTGGTACATTCCACCTGTATTTCGCCTCCCCCTTGGGTTGTGGTAAACAATGGGCTGGGCTGGTACTTCCCACCTGTAATTTCCCCCCATCCCCTTAATCTGTGGTGCTCCCCTATAAAATACTCTACTCTCCTCCAAATCGTGGTCGCAGATCCTATCCCTGCGTGGGATACGAGTGGCGCCCTCAGTGCACTGAGCCCCCCCTTCCCCCCTTTCCTCCCCCCTTCCCCCTCGAAATAAACCTCTTGCGATTGCATCAAGATGGTCTCTTGCGAGTTTTGGGGTGGCAGTGATATCCTGAGTGTCGGGTGAGGAACTTCCCTCCCCCGGGTCTTTTAAAACCATCTGGCCCTGGGATATTTTTTGTGGGGGATGGGAGAATTTTGATGACTGTTTCTATTTCCTTAGGGGATATAGGACTGTTCAATTTGTTTACTTGATCTTGATTTAATTTTGGTAAAGGACATCTATCAAGAAAATCATCCATTTCATTTAGATTTTCCAGTTGTGTGAAATACAGGCTTTTGAAGTAAAACCAAATGATTCTTTGGATCTCCTTAGTGTCTGTTGTTATGTCCTCCTTTTCATTTCTGGTTTTGTAAATTTGGATACTCTCTCTTTGACTTTAATTAATTTTGCTAGGAGTTTGCCTATCTTGCTGATTTTCTCAAAGAACCAGCTCTTGGTTCATGGACTTGTGCCAGGCCCACTACACATATGAAGATGATGGGGTGCTTAGTCCTGAAATGGATCTCCTAACAATTGGAATAGGGACTATCTCTTACTTAGATTCTGTTGCCTTTCTCTGGATCACATTTTCCTCACAGATCTGGCTTATCTTGCCTCAGTGGAAGAGGAGGCACTTAGTTCTAATGTGATTTGATATGCCAGAGTGGTTTGGTACTGAGTGTGGAGTTTGGGGGAGGATGTGTGGTGGAAGTAGGTAGGATGGTGGGACAGGGAGGAGAGGAGTGAGGGAGGTTTCGATTGAGGTGTAAAATAAACAAATTAATTAATGAAAAAAATCAAGGTCAATTTTACAGAATCCGACACTTATCATCTTATAATGAAAAATTCAGGAACATTTAGTATATTCATGATGTGAAACACCTACTTTATGTTTCAAAACCCTTTCCACTACCTCAAAAAGAAACACATAGCAATTAAGCTTTAGAATAAGTTTTTTTTTATTTTATTTCACTATTCTAGATATTTAGGGATGGAAGATCTGTGGATGATGAAGTCTAAAATGACCAGAAGTAGACGTTTTTTTTTTTTAAAAGAAGTTTTTCTTTTGTTTGTAAATATTAATAATACACAATCATGTGTTTCAGTGTGATATTTTCATGCATTCACATAAATGTTTTGATGCATATTCATGCTTCAATGTTCTCTCTTGTTCCCCCCTCTACTCCCTTCCTCTTACCAATTACCTTTTTTTTTTTTTTTCATGACTCAATGAGTTTCATTAAGATTACGTTCAGGAACATGGGTACCTTATCAATGGCTACAGCTCTTTCATGAACCACGAACCTCCTACAGATCCTCAGGAATTGATGAGGGTTCAGTGCGATCTCTGACTTCATGAAGAATGAATCTGCATGTTGTGCAGATAGTCACAGTCACAAAAAGCTCAAGAGTGAAATAGCCACATCATGCCTGGATAACCGCATCCCACAACATCATATCTGATCTTCTAGCTCCTAACAGTCTTCCCAGTTCCATCTTCTGAAGTCTTCTGAACTTTGGAGAGGCTAATATAGATGTCCCATTTAGGGATGAGTCTTCGCAGTAACTGCTGCCCACTTTAGGCAGAAGCTGCTCTGACTAAAAGTGACAACAACACTAATTGTTTATATGGGCACATGATGTCTATTAAACAACAACAGTAGGTCTTAAACTAGGGACTATGACCTATAACTTTAGATCCAGGCTTTTAAACAGAGTATAAGAATTTTGTGTCTCATTTGGAGATTGCACAGTATTCAATTTGTACTGTAATCTCAAAAAATAAAATAAATATTTCAAAAGTTAATTTTATTAGTACTATAAACATTGGTGATATTTTTGTAAACAATCCAAATTTTTTTTGGTTTTTTTTTTGTTTCTTTTAAAAACTTTATTTTTTTTCTTCAAGTTACATCTCAGTCACAAACCCAGCCCTATTCCCCCTTCCTATCCCGCCCTTCCACCCTCTTCCCCCCAGACGTTTCCCCTTTCAGTCCAACAGATGGTTCCTTCTCTTATAACAGTAGTATTATACAAAACAACAGATATAAATATGCCACATTTATGAGAGTTAAATGGCCCAGTATACCTTCCCAATGTCCAGTTTATACATATTTGGCCCCTGACTCTAACATTCTACAGTCTAACCATCTCAATGAGTTTAAAGGTCTGTATCTGACTCAACATTCATACTAACTTGCAACACAGTTTTAAGAGTATCTTCTTAGATCTATAACACCCTCTTGATTCCTAAACAACTCAAAATTTAACTATGAGACTCTAGCTGTCTATTCTTCAACCACCTCAGAGACCTGAGAGGGATAAATATATCTGCTTATATAGGAAGTGCAGGCCTGCAGCTTCCAAAACTAAGAAAGGACATACCAGTGACTGCCTGGACAGTTCCCATTTTCTCTCCATACATTCCTGCATCAGTCTTCAGCCTTTGGGTCCTGTTTCTCTGACAGACATTTGTTGTAGAGCAGGGATTATGAAGGACTTACCTACCTTGTCTTGGCAGAGTTAGGCTTTCGACTTCCCTGCTACCAAGTTTTGTCCTTTTTGGACAGCAGTCTGTCTGCAGTTGGTGCAAGGGGTTTTTTCATGCCAAGAGATAGGCTTGCCACTAATTCAACCATCTTACAGTGGAGGTTCTTCGATGCTTATCTTCTACTTGGAGTAGAATAGGGGGTGCTGTCAGGCGCTGATATGTCTCAATATCAAACAAAAAAAAAGAAAATCTTAATTTAAGATAACATCTTTGAATGCCATATTCTGCAGATCTCTTGGGGTTTTTGAAGATGTCCTATCCATCTCTTGTATTTAGATAAGCAAATGTTGCTTGTCCCTTAGCAACTTGATTACTGGGTAGTTTAGAGAATATCTGTGATAGACTGTCACAGTAGCTAACAAAGTGACATGTTTGCATGACTAGGAGTTTGTTTTACTTAACTATCCTAGACCGTTTTAGACGGTTGGTATCAAGAGGCCAGAGCTTCACATTTTATTTTTAAGTATCTCTAGGTGTGATACCATTAGGAAGCGTTACCTTTAATTTTGTATCAATATACAAAGATCTATTCAATTGTGGTTAAATATACTCTTAATTATGTATTAATATACAAAGGTCAATGCCTATGTAGCCCAATACAATCTTAATATTATGTCCATATACAAGGGTCAATACCATTGTGGCCAAGTATAATCTTAATTTTGTATCAATATACAAAGATCAATACCGATGTAATCCAATACAATCTTATTTTTGCACAATAAACAATGGTCTATACCACTTTAGCCAAATAAACTACTAATTTTGTATCAACATACAAAGGTATAAGGGCATATTCAATAATCTGCCCCTTCTTCCTGGACCTTCCTGTGCTATGTCTGTATCTCATTTTTCTCAAGCCTATGCACTCCTAGATAGGAGAGGAAGAAGGATACAGAAAAAGAAAAGTAGGAAGTCCCTGGGGCTAACCTCCAAAACCCATTAAACAGGACCAATTATCAGCTTGTAATCTCTTCCCCTAAATATCAGAGTTTTCAGTTATCCTTCAAATAACCAAAAAGAAGGGTGGAGAAACACCTTCCCCACCCTCTGGGCATTGGACATCGCTCTCTTAAAGTGACTTCCGGCTGATTTGGGTCATAGTAGACCTGTTTGGGGCCCGAACCCAAATGGAAAAAATGGTTAAAAATGTTAGTACACTCCTTTTATGTTCAGTCCTTCTGTTCTCAGCTGTTTAGATGACCTAAGGAGTTTGTAGGCAGAAGCTGATCTTACAGGCTTCACTGAGGTTCTGGCCAGGGCATTGTGTAGAGCTGAACAGTCCCAGCGACATTGGATTGCCGTGGTGGTTGCAGGCCCCAACAATCCAAAAATTTAAAAGTCAAAACAGTTGAAAATTATGGATAGCACTAACATGTAAGAGTTCACTATTTTCTTTACTATAAAATTATGACTTCCTTGCATGTACTTTCCAACAATTTTTGATAATTACAACAAAGCACCCCATTTTTAGTGCCTGTTTTTTCATTAAAAGCTTTTAAAGGGTTTTCCATGTTTATTTTTGTATGCACATTTTTTAATGATGATTCTTTTAGAGATATATAAATTATCTGTTATTATGTTCACAGGTTTTTGTTTTTCAATCTTGACCTTATAAATGGACAGAAATAATAGTTTCTATCACAATTTCTGTTCTGACTTATACTAATAGGAATGAGTTTACTGGGTTAAATTTATGACTATAATTTCAAAAACTTTTAAATGTATATTTCTTCTAAAGTTGTAGTCTTTTCATTTTTTTTTTAGAAAATGATTCTTACACTAATTGCAAGTTGCATTTAGTTGCTTTCCCTGGGCTACAATTTACTCACAAAACTTTTATTGATTATAACTGAAGAATATTGCCAATAAGCACACATGTAAATATTATGTAATCTAATGTGGCATGATTAAGACAATCCTATTTTCCTATTTTTAATTATAAATTTTAAGCAACTAATTAACATCCCATATATATAGTCCTACCAAATGTGAAGGCCATTAACTGGTTTGCACCTGAAAAATCTGCAAAGCCTTTAAATGTGAATGATAGAAGATAATTAAATTCATTTTACAGATGTCAATACACTGGACAAGTTGTAATAATGTTTTCCTTATTTTTCTTGTTCATCTCTAGGTTTCCTTTCTCTAAAATCATATTCTCATAGTTTGCTACTAAAAACTAGTTCATCATTTAACTGAATTCTGAACTTTTATATAACTTAATCTTTTGTACATTTATTACTCTGTAAATGCACAAAACACTCTAAGATGACATAAGGTTTTACATGGGGGATGGGCACAATGGTTTCTAGGTAGATAATGGTGTGTGGGGGAGGGGCAAAGATTAACTCTGCTATCAGCTTTAGTCAGAGAAGCTTCCTTTTGCAGTGGGCAGTGTTGGCTGCAGACACTCAGTACCCATTTCCCTTTCTAGATCCTTGCCTCTGTCATAATTTGACCTAGTGTGTCTTCATTGATACAGTTCCCATTACAGGCAGCTTTGCCTTCCAGTTTCTGGAGGGATTCAACAAATAGGTCAAAAGTGTGACTGGAGTGACATGGAGTTTGCATTTCACTGGTGGCTAATTGATTTAATGTTAATAGTAGGTTTACAAGTCTAACACCTCACTTGTATTTAAGGCTAATAGCTTGCTTATGGATTATTGGTGAAATATTTGGAGCTTTAAGAAGTTAAGTGACTTATCCAACATGTTTGTTGAGCAAATGTCTTACAACACCCAGTGGTTCTTAGTGCTCACATGCATTGGCATCATCTATGGAGTTTTGAGCAATCTGCATCCCAGTGCATTTTGATCCTATTGCTATTTGGTGGAGCTCAGGAAGATGCAACTTAGAAACACTCCAGAAGACATTTTGGTGTGAATTTGCAATGGCCATTAGGAACAGCAACCCTGAAGGCAAATCACGGCTGTAGATGTCTTTTTCTATCTAATGGCATTGTGAATTTGTGCATAAAATTGTAAATGTCAATTTTATTTATCTCAATAGTGAGATTACAGTAGGCCTAAATTTCCCTGATGCTATGTAGATTCAAAAGCACTCATGTGCTGGACAATCCTCTTTTCCCAGTTAAGATCCTTGCCTCTGTCTTGATTTGGCTTGTATAGTTCATACCGAGAGGCAACTTTACTTCCAGCTTCTGGGGGGATTCAACGAGCAGAAGGTCAGAAGTTGGAGTGCAGTACAGATATTTATTTCTCTAGTTCCCTCTCTGCTAGTCTGCCATGAATTGACAATGATTGTTCTCATGACAAAGGTTACAGCTTCTGTCAGATAGTGCTCTCCTATTATTACCACTTGAAATTTTTCTTCAGTCCAGTAAGTGCCCCCACACTCTTGATTCCTCAGCAAAGAGGTAAAAGGCATCCAGCTATTGCTCTTCCTGGTATAACATGCCATTCTTTAACATTCTTTGCCTCTTTGTGAATAGTTTCTTTATTAAGCTTTCAATTGCCTCATTTCATCATGCCATCTGTTTTTTACATGGATCCTGACAGGTAGATCCAAGTGGTACTTCCCACCATATAGCAGATTATGTATTAATATTTGTCATTAAAGACAATGTTTTATATAATACATTCTTCAAATGTATTCATTTTGTTACCGGTTTTGGAGTATATCTGTAAAACAGATGATCTTTTCCTACTAGGCTTTGCTTTTTAGAGAAGATAAGCAATGATTTAAGGATAAATTTGAAAAAGAGAAAAAAGTTTTAGAGAATGTCCTAAAATGAGTGTATATTTCACCAGTATGAAATGGAGCTACTATAGTATACTGGACATATTTACATTAGGGAAATTTATGGGATTCCTATGTTTTTTCCTTGTAATCATATAAAATAAAATTATGTGAAATGCCTACCACAACTGAAACATAAGTGATTTCCTCTTTTCACTTTTCACTCTTCACCCCAGCTTTGGTATAGTGATGGTTCTAAGTCCCTACATCATTAGTTAACCATAGGCTTCATGTATCTTCTAGGCTGGACTTATTCAGCCAGGAAAGGAGACAATATATTTTCACATGATATTCAAAAACTAGTAAAATGACTCAACAGGTAAAGGAACCTACAGATAGAGGTAGCTTGCTGCTAAGACTGATGATTTGAGTATAATAATTGGAACCATTATGATGAAAGGAAAGACCCTACTCTCAAAGGTTGTTCTTTTATCTTCGTACATTTATCATGGTGCTGATGTCTCCCAATACTACACGCATTTGAATAAATTAATACGAAATTCAATACAAAATTCAATGACATTCAACAATGCTACAAATACAAAGTATCTGATGGAGCTCCATCAGTTTTAGGGAACACATGCTAACATATGCAGGCTGCATTTGATTTCATCATATGGATAAGACAGATAAATAAAGTGATACCTTAAAGTGACACATGATTCATTGTCTCAACATGATTCTTTCTTTGTACTATGTAAAATGAAGCTTGAAGGCACTGGCCAATTGATGACAATGATGTTTTAAATTATTTTTTACTATGATGACAATATTAAATTGTTATATAACTATGAACAATAAAACTTTCTCAATGGCTTTGATCTAATGACTAGATCAAATTGATAGGATGTGTAAATGTGTGAAGTCGACATTGATATGGAGCCAGTACCTTTTTTCCTTTAATTTATTTATTCACTTTACATCCTGATCTCAGCCCCCACCCTCCTCTCCTCCCATCCCCTCCTTCCTACTCTGTCCTCATTCTCCCTTCCTCTTCTTCTCAGAGAAGGGAAACCCCCACCAACCCGCCCCAGCAATTCATGTCACTTTAGGACTAAGCACATCCTCTTCCACTTTAGTTGGACTAGGCAGCCCAGCTAGGGGAAAATTATCTGACAGTAGGCAACAGAGTTTATGTCATGGACCACCCCTGCTCCAATTGCTATGAGATCCACATGAAGACCAAGCTGTCCATCAGTTCCATAGGTGTAGAGGGCCTAGGTCTAGTCCATGCATGTGCTTCGGTTGATGGTTGAGTCTCTGTGAGATCCCATGGGTCTACGTTAGTTGATTCTGTTGGTCTTCTTGTGGAGTTCTTGTCCCCTTCAGGTTGCCTCTATCCTTCCCCGAACTATTCCACAAGATTCCTAGGTCTCTGTCTAATGTTTG
The DNA here is from genome assembly GCA_907164525.1 of Lophiomys imhausi. Taxonomy (NCBI): domain Eukaryota; kingdom Metazoa; phylum Chordata; class Mammalia; order Rodentia; family Muridae; genus Lophiomys; species Lophiomys imhausi. Next base: position 4,795,223 of record CAJQZJ010000953.1, read on the forward strand.
GCTGTGGGTCTCAGTATCTGTTTTGATCCATTGCTGGGTAGAGTCTCTCTGAAGAAGTTATGGTAGGCTCCTGTCTGCAAGCATAGGAGAGTACCATTATTAGTGTCCTGGGTTGGCTGTCTCCCACAGAGTAGATCTCATGTTGGTTCAGTCATTAGTTTGCCATTCCTCAATCCCTGTTCCATCTTTATCCCTGCATATCATATATACAGGGTAGAATTTGGGTCAAACATTTTGTGGGTGGGTTGGTGTTCCCCTCCCTCCTGTCATAGTACTACCTAGCTAGAAGGAGGCCTCTTCAGTCTCCATATTCTCTGCTGTTAGGAGTCTTACCTAGAGTCACCTCCATATCCTTCCAGGAACCTACCCTGTCCTAGTTCTCCAGTTTGTCCCAGAGTTCCCCCCCCCCACCAATTTTCCATCTCTCTCCCAGCCCTACTACCTCCCACACCTAATTTCCAACTCCTAATTCCCACCTCCGTTCCCTTCCATATCCCCTCTCCCACCCAGTTCCTCTTCTTCATCTACTTCTGCTGTTTATTTTATTTCCCCTTCTACGTGAGATTCAAGCATCATTCCTTGGGCCCCCCTTGTTACTTAGCTTCCTTGGGTCTGTGGATCGTAGTATGAGTGTTCTCTACTATATGGCTAATATCCGCTTATAACTGAGTACATACTATATGTGTCTTTCTGGGCCTGGGTTAGCTCACTCAGGATGATCTTTTCAATTCCATCCATTTCCCTGAGAAAATCATGATTTCCTTGTTTTTAATTGCTGAATAGCATTTCATTCTGTAAATGTACCACATGTTCTTTATCCATTCTTTAGTTGAGGGACATCTACTTTGTTTTTCAGTTTCTGTGGAGCCAGTAGTTTTATTAGCTTTAATTTTATGTCATAGCTAATGTTTTTCTTGACAATCCTGATGTTAGTTTTTAGATATATATTACACGACATAAGGAAAATGATTTACTTTGTATATTAAAAATATCCACTGTTCAAAATGATTCATAAAAATATCAAATGCATTTAGGTGTTTGATTAGTGGTTCATTGTGGAAGTTAAATTAAAAATTAAACTACTGAGGGTTACTGCTTTTGGGTACGGACTCCATGAAAACCAGTGGGCAGCAGAATTGTAGTAGTCAAGCTATTACAACAACAAAATATGTGAGACTTCCAGTTGTAAGAATTTATTTTAACTCACATGGAAGTTACAGTTCTTGATGGGGTCACTATGCTGACTTGGGTATTTGGAAAGGAACATGTTAATGTAGGAGTATTTGACAGAAGAAAAATGCTTCTCTTGTAGCAGTAAGCAAAAGGAATTAATGGAATGTCTGGGTTCACACTCTTCTTCAAAACTATTCCCCTAATAATCTAACCACCTCTCATTAGATTATACCTATTTAAGGTTATCCTTTCTCCAATTTATGCTATCACAGTGACAAATATTCAACACTTCAGCCCTTGGAAGATAGGATGTGGGGAAAGGGGAGAAAAAAAGAGAAGACAATGACATGAAATGAGGAACATTTTGAAGGGAGGAAGTTAACCAGTAAGGCAGGAGCTGAAAGGAGAAAAGAGAACATTAGTGGAGGAGAATAAATAAAAACAAAGTAAAGTTACATACTGTAATGAGTCCTATCATTTTATATGCTAACATAAAAAGGTAAATTCACTACTTTTTAATAACAATAATAACAAAACAAATTTGAAACTGGAATATGTTGGTGCAAGCCTGTAGTCTAAACAACTCAATAGTTTGGAGTTTGAGGCAAGAAAATCAAAGTTGATGCCATCCTGAATTACATAGGGAGACTGCCTCATTAAAACAGAAAAGAAAAAAAATATTCATTCTTCCTGACTCTCAGATATTTAAACTCCATGTAATCCCTCATTTGTGTGATTCCTTTGATCTGGCCAATATCACAATGATCCTTTATATATCTGTTCTTACAGATTCTCATGTACTTACTGCTAATCATTTCCTTTCATCACCAATATCCTAAAATCTTCCACTGCTTCAATCAACACCCTTTTCATCCTTGTCCTGAGGGAAACCCACACAACCCTTACAAATGGTAGCCTCATTTTCTTATGTGTCCTACATTTGTTATGTTTTTCTTTTTTATCCTCATTTAAAAACCTAATTTCTGTTGAACTTCCAGTAATC
>CAJQZJ010000953.1:4820956-4851431 GCA_907164525.1 Lophiomys imhausi
TTTTTGGACAACCAGTCCAATCTGTTCTACCCATGACTGACAACCAGTAAGTAAAGGAACCATTTAGAAAAGTGCATATGAAGGCCAAATGTGGCAACACTGGAATGAGAGTAGTTCACGAGAAATAGGCTTCCTAGATTAACCCTCAAAGAGTATCAAACTGACTACTTACACAACCAGGAGAGACGTATGGCAGGCTTCCACCTAGCTTTTGATTTCAGGAATCACAGCACGGAAAGTTTTACCAGTATAGAATTTGCATCACTGCAGGTTCAATCATAAACAACAAACAGGGATCAACCATTAAGCCTCACATTGAACCAATCAGAAGCTTTTTGCTGAATCATTAACAGGCATGCATTTACTTGTTTTCCGAATAGCATAAAGGTAAGTATGGGCATCCGGAGTTCACCAAGGCTTGCTTTGTAGTTGTTGTGACTGGAGCAAGACCTCTTGAAACAGTGGTTTATGGCTTCACAAACATCATGGCTATAGATTTCCTTGATTTTGAATGTAATTTCTTTAATATATCTTTCATATATTCAAAGCACCTAAGGTGATATTATAATTGTTGGGCTGATAACCAACAGAGGAACTGTTCGATGACTGTTTCCTGGTCAAGGCACCATTATACAAGGGAAATGCTTAATTGGTGTCTATCAAAGGATTAAATCATGCTGATCCCCAATATCTCAGCTTACTTGAAGGAAAAGATTAAAGAGGACTTTCAGTGAAAACTCATTCTTACTATTAATGTTTTTTATATTTGTTTATTACTTCAAGTTACATCTCCCTCACAGTCCCACCCTCCCACCCTGTCCTCCCTTTCCTACCTATCCTACTCTACCTGAGTGGGGTGCCCCTACATATCAGCCCCCCTCGCTGAGTTCAGCAGTCATAAGAGGGTCAAGAGCTTCCTCTTGCACTGGGGGCTTACATGGCAGCTCCATTAGGGTAAAGTGTCCCACTAACAGGTTTCAAAGTCTATGTTCCTGTTCGTTTTGGTGTGTTGGTTGTAGGATAGTTATCCTGTACTGCATGGCTAAAATCCAATTAGAAGTTAATAGATGCCATGTGCATCTTTCTGTGTCTGAGTTAACTCACTCAGGATGAGCTTTTCTAGATCTGGCAGTAAATTGCATGATTTCCTTGTTTCTGATGACTGAGTAGTATTCCATTGTGTAAATGTACCACAGTTTTAGTTTTTTGTTTTTTTTTTTAAATCCATTCTTTGGTCGAGGGACATCTAGGTTGTGTCCAACTTCTAGCTATTACAAATAAAGCTGCTATGATCATAGTTGAGGAGATGTCCTTGTGGTTTGGTGAAGAATAATTTGGATATATATTCAGGAGTGGTATGGCTGGGTCTTGAGGTAGAGCTATTCCAAGTTTTCTAACATATCAACAGACTGATTTCCATAGTGGTTGTACAAGTTTGTACTCCCACCACCAATGAAGGAGTATTCCCCATTCTCCATAGCCTCGCCAGCATGTGCTGTCATTTGAATTTTTGATCTTAGGCATTCTGACAGATGTGAGATGGAATCTCAGTCATCTTTTCTCTGATGATTAAGAATGCTGAGCATTTCTTTTTTTAATGTGTATTTATTACTTCAGGTTACATCTCCAACACAGTGCCCTCTTTCCACCCCTCCCAGTCCCACCCTCACACCCTCTACCCCCCATCCCCTCCATTCCATTCCTCTGGAGTGGAGTGTCCCTACATTTCAGTCCCTCACCCCAGTTCAGGAGTCATGTGAGGGCCAAGAGCCTCCTCATACACTGGGGGCCTACAAGGCAGCACCACTAGGGAAAAGTGTCTCATTGACAGGAAACAAAGTCTATGTTCTCGTTCCCTTGGTGCATTGGTTGTAGTATAGTTATTCTGTACTATATGGTTAAAATCTGACTATAAGTGAATAGACGCCATATGCATTCTTCTGAGTCTTGGTTAGCTCACTCAGGATGAGCTTCTCTAGTTCCATCCATTTGGCTGCAAATTGCATGATTTTGTTGTTTCTTTTTTTTTTTTTATAAATACTTTATTTTTTTTTCTTCAAGTTACATCTCAGTCACAAACCCTTCCCTATTCCCCCTTTCTATCCCGCCCTTCCACCCTCTTCCCCCCAGCAGTTTCCCCTTTCAGTCCAACAGATGGTTCCTTCTCTTATAACAGTAAATACTATACAAAACAACAGATAAATATGCCACATTTATGAGAGTTAAATGGCCCAATATACCTTCCCAATGTCCAGTTTATACATATTTGGCCCCTGACTTTAACATTTTACTATCTAACCATCTCCATGAGTTTAAAGGTCTATATCTGACTCAACATTCATACTAACTTGCAACACATTTTAAGAGTATCTTCTTAGATCTATAACACCCTCTTGATCCCTAAACAACTGAAAATTTAACTATGAGACTCTAGCTGTCTATTCTTCAACCACCTCAGAGACCTGAGAGGGATAAATATACCTGATTATATAGGAAGTGCAGGGCCTGCAGCTTCCAAAACTAAGAAATGACATACCAGTGACTGCCTGGACAGTTCACATTCCGTGTAGTATTCCATTGTGCAGATGTACCACAGTTTTTTTTTTTAATCCATTCCTCAGTTGAGGGACATCTGGGTTGTTTCCAGTTTCTAGCTATTACAAATAAGGTTGCTATGAACATAGATTAGGAAACTTCCTTGTGATTCGATGAGGAATCATTTATAAGTATACCCAGAAGTGGCATGGCAGGGTCTTGAGGTAAAGCTATTCCAAGTTTTCTAAGATATCACAAGACTAATTTCCATAGCAGTTGTACAAGCTTGCACTCCCACAAGCAATGGAGGAGTGTTCCCCTTTCTCCACAACCTCGACAGTATGTGCTATCATTTGAGTTTTTGATCTTAGCCATTCTGACAGGTGTGAGATGGAATCTCAGAGTCCTCTTGAGTTGCATTTCTCTGATGATTAAGAATGGCTGAGCATTTCTTCAAGTGTTTCTCAGCCATTAGGTATTCCTCCTTTGTGAATTCTTGGTTTAGCTCTGGTCCCCATTTTTTTTGATTGGATTATTTGGTTTCTTGGTGTTTAATTTCTTTATAAATTATAGATATTAGCCCTCTGTCAGATCTGGGGTTGGTAAAGATCTTTTCCCAGTCTGTAGGTTGCTGTTTTGTTTGAATGACAGTGTCTTTTGCCTTACAGAAGCTTTTCAGTTTCATGAGGTCCCATTTATTGATTGTTGGTCCAAGAGCCTGAGATATTAGTGCTCTGTTCAGGAAGTTGTCCCATGTGCCAATGTGTTGGAGACTTTTCCGCACTTTCTATTCTATTAGATTTAGTGTGTCAGTATTTATGTTAAAGTCTTAGATCCACGTGGACTTAAATTTTGTGCAAGGTGATAAGTTTGAGTCTATTTGCATTCTTTTACATTTTGACATCCAGTTAGACGTCACCATTTGTTGAAGATGCTGTCCTTTTTCCACTGTATGGTTTTGGCTTCTTTGTTGAATATTAAGTGATCATAGTTGTGTTACTACAACTGATAAACACCTTCAGCAAGGTGGGTGGATACAAAATCAATTAAAAAATATCACAAGCCCTTCTTTATCTAAAAGATAAATGGGTTGAGAAAGAAATTAAGGAAGCAACACCCTTCACAATAGCCACAAACAATATAAAATACTTGGGAGAACCTCTTACCAAGCAAGTGAAAGACCTGTATGACAAGAACTTCAAGTCCTTTAAGAAACAAATTGAAGAGGACATCAGAAGATGGAAAGATCTCCCATGCTCATGGATAGGTAGGATCAACATAATAAAAATGGACATCCTACCAAAAGCAATATACAAATTCAATGCAATTCCTATCACAATACCAACATAATTCTTTACAGACCTCAAAAGAACGGTTTTCAACTTCATATGGATTAATAAAAAACCCAGACTAACTAACTCAATCCTGTACAATAAAAAAAATCTGGAGGTATCACCAACCCTGATTTCAAGAGAAATAGTAATAAAAACAGCATGGTATTGGTATAGAAACAGACCAGTGGATCAATGGAATCATATTATTAATGTTTTTAACACTGTATGTTTCTAACTCCAGACAAACACACTTAAGAACAATTCGGTTCCCCTGACTCATTTTAGATTTGACTTTATTTTCTTTTTTGTTTTTGTCCTTTTTTAAAATTAAAAATAGATTTTTTCCAAACAATATATTTTGATTATGGTCTCTTCTCCCCCAACTCCTCCTACATCATTCCCAACCTCCCCACCCATGCAAATCTATATCCTTTCTTGGTCTCTCTCATAAGAAAATAAACAGACATCTAAAACAGAAAAAATAATAATATAATATATTAATATATAATAAAATAATAATAAAATAAAGTAAAACCAGAATAGGACAAAACAAACAAATGAACAGAAAAATAAAGAGTCGAAGGAATAGTACAAGAAATACATATAGATGCAGAGCCAATGACCATAACAGAAATCTTATAAAAGCATAAAATTTCAAACCATGATACATAAGCAAAAGACCTGTAGGATAAGGAAAAAAAGCCCAGATAAAGCATTATGTGACAAAAACAAACAAAACTAACCAACCAAGCCACCAAACAATGACAATACCCCAACAAAACAAAACAACAACAAAAAACCTTCACAAAATATCATCACACCATTGAGTTCATTTTCTCTTGGCCATCAACTGTTCAGTATGAGGCCTGGTCTTAAGAGTGATTTGTGTACCCAGTGAGCTCAGTTGAAGAAAACTCATTTTACATTTTCAAGTAGTTATGAACTGGAAATAGCTTCTGAGTTAGGGATGTGGGCTTCTGTCTACTTCTTCCTCACAGCACTAGGACCTCATTTGTCTTCCAACAGTGAAGTCCCTGTGCAAGCTGCCAAGGTCATTGTGAGTTCACATGTATATTAGCCCTGCTATGTTTAGAAGACCTTGTTCCTTGATTTAGTCCATTCCTTGGGCCTTCCAATCTTTCTACCTCCTCTTCTGTAGGCTACCCTGAGATGTGAGGGGAAAGAATTGATAGAGATATTCCATTTAGGACCGAGTGTTCTGAGTGTCTCTTTTTCTGCATATTGCCCATCTGTGGGTCTTGTAGAGCCTTCTCTGATGATGCCTGAGAAATAAACTGATCTATGAATTTAGGATAATGTGATTAGGAGTCATTTGGTTGTTACATTCCTTTAGCAGAACAATAGTATTTGGTTTTTTTCTCATGTCACTAGCCATCTCGTTTCAAGTTCTTAGCCACCTAAGTAGTGTTGGGAAGGAGTTCCATCTCCTGGAATGAGCCTAAAACCCAATTATATATTCCACAAACTTTGTGTCATTATTGTACTAGTACATATTGTATACAAGTAGCCACCATTGTAAATGAAAGGGTTTATAGCTGGATTGATGCTTACCTTTCTGTTTTGGTAGTAGGTAGAGTACCTTCCAGTACCGGGAACACTAGTAAATATGAGTGAATGCTCTAAGTAGGCATAATCTCAACTTCCCCCTGTAAAATAATCCATTTAGCTGTTGTCATTAACAATAGGGCCTTAATGTCAGTTTGTGGAGAGCAACCAATAGCCTTGGCAATAGTCTTGATTGAGATTCCTATGAGGACTCTTAAGCCAAAACCTTGATTAGATGTAACTCATTTCTGGAATTGGAGTCTTCTTTTGATGATAAGAGATGTCCAGTTGGAGTTTCTTCTCCTTTGTTATTTGGCAATTCCATGTAGATCATCTTTGTATTTGTATATATTTTAATAAGCTTCTACTGTGTTAAATTTCCATATAATCACTTAAATGTCTTTAAGTTTTAGCTGTCCCTCTCCATATCCCCCTGTTCACCTTCTCTTTCTTCCCTTTCCTGTTTTATCCTCCTGTTTCAGCTCCTCCCCATTCCTCTATAAGTGTATATTCTATTTTACCTTCCTAGGGTGACTTAATACTCCCTTTGGTATGATCTTGTGGTTATATAGATTGAGACTGCTTATTGAAGACAATAGTTAACATCCACATGTAAGCAAATACATACCATAGTTATCATTTTGGGTCTGAGTTATATCATTCAGGATGAGGTTATTTTTTTTCTAGATCCATCCATTTACCCATGAATTTCATGATTTAATTTTTTTAAAAGCTGAGTAATATCTCACTGTGTAAATGCACCACATTTTCTTTATTCATTCATCTATTAACTGACATCTAGGCTGTTTCCAATTTCTGGCTCTTACGAATAAAGCAACAATGACCATGATTGAGCAAGTGTCACTGTAGTAGGATGTAGAGCCCTTTGGGTATATATTTGCCCATGGGTAGTGTAATTGAATCTTGAGTTAGATATATTTCCAGTTTTTGAGGAACAACCAAAACTATTTCTACAGTGTATGCAAAATTTTGAACTCCTACCAGCAAAGGATTAATATTTCCCCTTAATCTATATCCTTGGTACCATGACCTGTCATTTGTTTAATTGATCTTGATCATTCGACCATGTGTAAGATAAAATATCATAGGAGTTTTTTTCTTTATTTTTTATTTCTTCAAGTTACATCGCAATCACAGTCCCTTCCCTATTCCATCCTCCAGTCCCACCCTCCCAACCTCAGCCCCCCATCCTCTTCCCTTTTTTTAAAGTTTAAGGTATATCTTATTTCCCCCTACAGTTTCCCCTTTCAGCCCAAAAAATGGCTCTTTCTCTTATGATAATAGATACAGTACAAAACAATAGAGGTAATTAGGGCACAGTTATGAGGGTTATATGGCTTAGCGTACATTCCCAATGTCCAGTCCATATGTGTTTGGCACCTGATTTTAACATTCTACTATCTAACCATTTCCATGAGTTTAAAGTTCTATATCTAACTCAACATTCATACTAACTTGCAACACAATTTTAAAAGCATCTTCTTAGATCTATAACACTCTCTTGACTCTTAAACAACTCAAAATTTAATTATGAGACTCTAGCTATCTGTTCTTCAACCACCTCAGAGACCTGAGAGGGATAAATATATCTGATTTTATAGGAAGTGCAGGGCCCGCAGCTTCCAAAACTAAGAAATGACATACCAGTGGCTGCCTGGACAGTTCCCATTTTCTCTCCATACATTACAGCATAGATCTTCAGTTGTTTGGCCCCATTTCTCTGACAGATATTGATTTTAGAGCAGGGGTTATGAAGGACTTGCCTACCCTGTCTTGGCAGAGCTAGGCTGTCGACTTACCTGCTTCCAAGTTTTGTCCTTTTTGGACAACATTCTGTCTACAGTTGGAGCAAGGGGCTTTTCCTACCAAGAGATAGGCTTGCGACTAATTCAATCATCTCCCACTGGAGATTCTTCGATGCTCATCTTCTACTTGGAGTAGAATAGGGGGTGCTGTCAGAAGTTGATATGTCTCTATATAAAAACATCTAAAGTTACGAAACAATCTTTGAATGCCATATTCTGCAGATCTCTTGAGGTTTTTGAAGAGGCCCTATCTATCTCTTATACTAGGATAAGCAGATGTTGCTTGTCTCTTAGCAGCTTTATTACTGATTAGCCTAGAAAATAAATATAATAGGCTGTCATAGTACCTAACAGAATGACTGGCTTGCATAAATATTAGTTTTCATTTCTTAATTGTCCTAAACAGTTTATGACAATGAGTAGTAAAAGGCTGAAACATTACTTTTCATTTTTTTTCTTTACCTCCTAACCCTTCCATCCCATTTCTCTGGGGTGGGGTGTCCTTATATAATAGTCACTCATCTCAGTTGAGAGGTCGTATGAGGGCCAATAGCCTCCTCATTCATTGGGGGTCTACGAGGCAGTACCATCAGTGAAAAGTGTCTCATTGCCCAGGAGAGAAAACTACTAAACAAACAAACCAATAAGCAGACAATAGATAAAAAAGAATAAAAAATAGAAAAAAATAAAAATATATAAAAATAAATAAAAAATAACAACAAAAAATAAAAAGTCTATGTCCAAGTTCCCTTTGGTGTGTTAGTTGTAGTATTGATATCCTCTACTATATAGCTAAAATCCTACTATAAGTGAATAGATGCCATATGCATCCTTCTGATTCTAGGTTAGCTCACTCAGGATGAGCTTTTCTAGTTCCATTCATTTGGCTGCAAATTGCATAATTTCATTGTTTCTGATACGTGAATAGTATTCCATTGTGTAGATGTACCACAGTTTTTTAACTCATTCTTCTGTTGAGGGACATCTGGGTTGTTTCCAGTTTCTAGCTAATACACATGAGGCTTTTATGAACATAGTTGAGGAAACTTCCTTATGATTCCGTGAAGAGGTGTTTGGGTGTATACCCAGAAGTGGTATGGCTGGGTCCTGAGGCAAAGCTATTCCAAGTTTTCTAAGATATCACCAGACTGACCTCCATAGTGGTTGCACAAGCCTGCACTCCCACCAGCAATGGAGTAGGGTACCCCTTTCTCTACACCCTCGTCAGCATGTGCTGTCTTTTGAGTTTTTGATCTTAGCCATCCTGACAGGTGTGAGATGGAATCTCAGAGTTGTCTTGAGTTGCATTTCTTTGATGATTAAGGATGTTGAGCATTTTTTCAAGTGTCTCTCAGCCATTAGGGATTCCTCCTTTGTGAATTCTCTATTTAGCTCTGTCCCCCATTTTTTGATTGGATTATTTGGTTTCTTGGCATTTAATTTCTTGAGTTCTTTGTAGATTTTGGATATTAGCCCTCTGTCAGATGTGGGGTTGGTGAAGATTTTCTCCCAGTCTGTAGGCTGCCATTTTGTTCAAATGACAGTATCCTTTGCCTTACAGAAGCTTTTCAGTTTCATGAGGTCCCATTTATTGATTGCTGATCTCAATACCTGAGCTGTTGGTGTTCTGTTCAGGAAGTTGTCACCTGTGCCAATTAGTTGGAGGGTTTCTCCCACTTTATCTTCTAGTAGATTTAGTGTGACCGGCCTTATGTTAAGGTCTTTGATTCACTTGGACTTAAGTTTTGTACAAGGTGATAATTATGGGTCTAACTTCATTCTTTTCCAAATGGACATTCAGTTGGACCATCACCATTTGTTGAAGATGCTGTTCTTCTTCCATTGTGCCGTTTTGGCTTCTTTGTCAAAAATTAGGTGGCCATAAGTGTGTGGGTCTATTTCTGGATCTTCAATTCGATTCCATTGATCTACTGGTCTGTTTCTATACCAATACCATGCTGTTTTTACAACTATTGCTCTGTAGTACAGCTTGAAATCTGGGATGGTAATACCTCCAGATGTTTTTTTATTGTACAGGATTGATTTAGCTATTCTGGGCTTTTTGTTGTTCCATATGAAATTGAGACTAGCTCTTTCCATGTCTATAAAAAATGGTGTTGGTATTTTGATAGGAATTGCATTGAATCTATATATTGCTTTTGGTAGGATGGCCATTTTTATTATGTTGATCCTACCTATCCATGAGCATGGGAGATCTTTCCATCTTCTAAAAGCCTCTTCCATTTCTTTCTTCAAGGGCTTGAAGTTCTTGTTGTACAGGTCCTTTACTTGCTTGGTTAGAGTTACCCCCAGGTATTTTATGTTGTTTGTGGCTATTGTGAAGGGGGTTGTTTCCCTTATTTCTTTCTCAGCCCATTTGTTTGTTGTATAAAGAAGGGCTTCTGATTTTTTTGAATTAATTGTGTATCCAGCCACTTTGCTGAAGGTGTTTATCAGCTATAAGAGTTCTCTGGTGGAATTTTTGGGATCGCTTATGTATACTATCATATCATCTGCAAATAGGGATAATATGACTTCTTCGTTTCCAATGTTTATCCCCTTGATCTCCTTTAGTTGTCTTATTGCTCTAGCAAGAACTTCAAGTACTATATTGAAGAGATATGGTGAAAGTGGACATCCTTGTCTTGTCCTTGAGTTTAGAGGAAATGCTTCAAGTTTCTCTCCATTTAATTTGATGTTGGCCACTGGCCTGATATATATTGCCTTTATTATTTGTAGGTACAGCCCTTGTATGCCCATTCTCTCCAGAACTTTCAGCATGAAGGGGTGTTGGATTTTGTCAAATGTTTTCTCTGCATCTAGCGAGATTATCATGTGTTTTTTTCTTTCATCTTGTTTATATGGTGAATGACGTTGATAGACTTTCGTATGTTGAACCATCCCTGCATTCCTGGGATGAAGCCTACTTGATCATGGTGTATGATACTTTTGATGTGTTCTTGAATTCGGTTTGCTAGTATTTTATTAAGTATTTTTGCATCTATGTTCATGAGGGAGATTGGTCTGAAGTTCTCTTTCTTTGTTGGGTCTTTGTGTGGTTTAGGAGTCAGGGTGACTGTGGCCTCTTAGAATGAGTATGGCAATTTTATTTTGTGAAAGAGTTTGAAAAGTATTGTTGTTAGCTACTATTTGAAGGTCCAGTAAAGTTCCGTGCTAAAGCCATCTGGCCCTGGGCTTTTTTTGGTTGGGAGATTTTTAATGACTGTTTCTATTTCCTTAGGGGTTATAGGGCTGTTTAATCTGTTTATCTGATCTTGATTTAGCTTTGGTAGTTGGAATCTATCAAGAAAATTGTCCATTTCACTTAAGTTTTCAAATTTGTGGAGTATAGATTGTTAAAGTAGGATCTAAATATTCTCTGGATTTCCTCAATGTCTGTTGTTATTTCTTCCTTTTCATTTCTGATTTTGTTGATTTCGGTTTTCTTCCTCTGTGTCTTTTAATTAATTTGGCTAAGAGTCTGTCTATTTTGTTGATTTTCTCGAAGAACCAACTCTTGGTTTCATTGATTCTTTGTATAGTTCTTTTTGTTTCTACGTTGTTGATTTCAACCCTAAGTTTGATGATCTCCTGCCTTCTGCTCCTCTTGGGAGTGTTTGCTTCTTTTTTTTTCCAATTCACCCATTTTAGCTGTTAAGTTGCTAATATGAGCTGTCACAATTTTCTTTTTGAAGGCACTTAGTGCTATGAACTTTCCTCGTAGCACAGCTTTCATTGTGTCCCATAGGTTTGGGTATGTTGTGTCTTCATTTTCGTTGGATTTTAAGAAGTCTTTGATTTCCTTCTTTATTTCTTCCCTGGCCCGGTGGCCCTCTAGTAAAGAGTTGTTCAATTTCCATGTGTGTGTATACTTTCTGTTGATTCTTTTGCTATTGAAGTCCAGCTTTATTCCATGGTGGTCTGATAAGATACAAGGGGTTATTTCAATTTTCTTGTATCTGTTGAGGCTATCTTTGTGTCCAACTATATGTTTGACTTTGGAGAAGGTTCCATGAGGTGCTGAGAAGAACGTGTTTTCTTTTGTGTTTGGGTGAAATGTTCTGTAGATATCTGTTAGGTCCATTTGGTTCATGATCTCTGTTAGACTCATTATTTCTCTGTTTGGCTTCTGTCTTGATGATCTGTCCATAGTTGTGAGTGGGGTGTTGAAGTCTCCCACTATTAAAGTGTTTGGATCAATGTGCGATTTAAGTTTTAGAAGCATTTCTTTTATAAATGTAGGTGCCTTTGTATTTGGGGCATAGATGTTCAATATTGAGATGTCCTCTTGGTGGATATTTCCTTTAATGAGTATGTAATGCCCTTCTCTGTCTTTTTTTTTTAATTAACTTCAATTGGAAGTCTATTTTGTTTGATATTAGGGTGGCTACTCCAGCTTGTTTCCTGGGTCCATTTGCTTGGAAAACCTTTTCCCAGCCCTTTTCAAAGTAGTTTTGATTTACTTTCCTTGCTGAGTAAGGATATTGAACATTTAAGTGTTTCTTAACCATTCATGATTCTTGTTTTGAAAATATTCTGTTTAGACCTTACCCCATTTTTAAATTGGGGTATTTATTTTCATTATGCACACTTTGAGTTTTTCCTTTTTAATTAATTAATTTGTTTGCTCATTTTACATCCCAATACATGGTCTGGTCCTAGGCCTCTCTACACATATGAAAAGAAGCTAATGCACTGTTTGGTCTTCAAGTAGATCCCCTAATAATAGGAGCAGGGGCTGTCTCTGAGTTGGACTCTGTTACCTTCCTTTGGATCCCTTTCTGCTAGCATGGGTGCCTTGGCTGGCCTCAGTGAAAGAGGAGGTACTTAGTCCTGAGGTGACCTGATTTGTGTACCAGGGCAGGTTGGAATGGGGTGGGGAGGGAGGGAGGAAGTAGGTTTTCTTAAAATATATTTTAGATATTAGTCATCGATCAGATGTATAGTTGGTAGAAAACATTTTCCATTCTATTGGTTGCTGATTTGTCCAAATGACAGTGTCCTTTGCCATACAGAAGCTTTTCAGTTTCATGTGCTCCCATTTACTAATTGTTTTTCTTAGTGCTTGTGTTATTGGTGTTCTGCTTACAAAGTCTTTGGCTCTGCTAATGAGTTCAAGGCCATTTCTCATTTCTCTTTTAGCAGATTGATTGTATGTGGCCTATTGTTGAGGTCTTTGATTCATTTGGAGTTGAGTTACATGCAGAATTATAAGTCCATATCTATTTGGAGTTTTCTACATGCAGTCATCTTGTTTGACAAGCACCAATTGTTGAAGATGTTATTTTTTTTACCCAGTGTGTATTTCTGACTTATTTATCAAAATCCAGGTGTCTATAGTTGTGTAGATTTATATGTGGGCCTTCAAATCAATTCCATTGAAAAATATGTTACCTTTTTATTCCAGTATTATATCATGCTGTTTTTATTACAACAGCTCTGTAGTACAATTCGACGTCCAGGATGCTGATAATTCCTTTAGTTAGTTTATTATCAGGATTGTATTAGCCATCCTGAGTCTTTTGTGTTTCTTTGTGAAGAACTGTGTTGGGATTTTGATGGGGACTGCATCGAACCGTATATTGCATTGGGTAGGGTGGACATTTTTAAATTTTCATCCTATGGATCTATGAGCATGAAAGAGGTTGCATGCTCTGATATCTTCTTGAACTTCTTTCTTAAATGTCTTGAAGTTTTATCACACAAGTCTTTCACTTGCTTGGTTAGAGTTATCCAAAGGTATTTCTATATTATTTGAGGCTATTGTGAAATGTGCTGTTTCCCCGACTTCCTTCTCAGTCTGTTTGCCATTTGTACATAGAGGGCTTCTGATTGCTTTGAGTTAATTTTGTTTTCAGCTACTTTGCTTAAAGTGTTTATCAGCTATAGGAGTTTCCTGGTACAATTTTTAGGATGACTTATACACATGATCATATCATATGATAATAAAGATACTTTGACTTCTTCCCTTCCCATTTGTATTCCCTTGATCTCCACCTGTTGTCTTATTACTCTAGTTAAGACTTGAAGCACCATATTGAGTAGGTATGGAGAGAGAGAGAGAGAGAGAGAGAGAGAGAGAGAGAGAGAGAGAGAGAGAGAGAGAGGATATCCTTGTTTTGTTCCTGATTTTAGTGGAAATACTTTGTGTTTGTCTATTTAGGTTGTTTTGGCTATGGAGTTGCTGTAAACCTTTATTATGTTGAGGTATGTCTCTTGTATACCTAATTTCACATAATGTTTTAGAGAAGATAATCTGAAAATTCTTATCTTAGTACAAGCTACAAAACTTCTGAATTCATGAATAAAATTGATATAGTTATTTAACAAATGCTATTTATACCCCTATTACATGTAACAGTATTTGAGGTGATACCTTCCTTAGTGAACCTAGATTTTTGATCATGGAATTCTCCTTTGTTAGAACACATAGCATTTTAAGGCACAGTACATTTTCAAGGCAGAAAGAACATTTCCTAAGGCCAAAGTTAAAAAAGAGGTATAATCCAGAGTGGTGTCCATGAGTTAACACTTTAGTTTCCTGGGGATTGTTGGAGGTTTGATTATTTATAACCAAGGCTTGTGTTTTAATATCCATGTATGAGTTCAGACCAAGTCTTCCATGTAAAATTGCATATTTCTAGTGCATAGAAAGACTGTATTAGGAAATTATTTTATGTTACTGAGAAAAAATGGCAAAGGAGTTTGTCTTAGGCTGTGTTCTTTGCAGAGAAAAATGTGCCTCCCCATCTGTAATCACAGACCTGCTTTCACATGTCTTTTAGATTTGAATTTAGACTCTACTTATCATCAAGAAATCTGTAAATGAAAAATTATATCATAAGACTTTTAGTATTTGCGTTCAGGTGTTTTGTATATAAATATTTTTGATGTCAAAATCTCATCCTGTAGGAATAAGAACAAAGAAGAAAGGTTGACATACCCATGTGATAGCTGGAGTTTTCAAGCATGAAGTGGAAAATTACAAAGCAACAGATAATTCTTGATAATCAAGGGACTCTCATACTGTTTTCCTACCTTGAAGTAAGGGAGCAATGTGTTTCTATTTTGTATACTCTCTTGATACTTGTAGCTGAGCCTGATACTCAACTAACATGAATAAAGCAGGAATTTTCTTACAGAAAGTTCGTCACTGATAGAACTATTAATGGATGTACTTATGAAGGGATACCTTTGAGAAAGCAACCATGAGTCTAAGAGAGAGAATATATATTTTTGAACTACCAAACAGTGATTAAATTCAGGTTTCACAATTTAGTTTACTTGAGACTCAAAGTAAATTACGTAATTTCTTTGATCTTCAGTTTCCTTATTTATAAACTGGGAGAATTAAAATAAAATACATATATATATACATATATAAAACAGTTATTTGTATACTATAAATACTTTCTGTTAGATTGTTAGATTCCTGGTATTGTGCAGAATACATAGACTTAAAATACCAAGAGATATAGACATCCAAAATATGTTTACTAGATGTCACAACTTACATTGGAAATGTCTGCTACTTTTCGGCCATCTCTGAAAATTTTCCAAAAGAAAAGATTAGTGCTTTGTACTTTATTTTGGGACCTAGCCTTTGGAATATTTGCTTATGCATGTGGAAATCTGAGAACACCAAAGGTCGATATAGAACTAAGAAGAAGATGCATACTAATTATTCTCACTAGACTAATACACAAACTGTAATATTATGATATATAATAAATGTATTAATTAATTTTAACTTGTTATATAAACAATAATGATTTTTGTATGATTAAAATTTCTCTACTTTCAGGATAACCTTCATGGGGAAATAAGTAATTAGAGTAAATATTAAGTCAAATAAGTTTTAGGGCTGGAGACTTGACTCAGCAGTTAAGAGCAGTTGTTGCTCTTTAAGAGGGCCCATGTTCAATTCCCAGCACCCACATGGCTCCTCATAACCTTCTGTATCTTCAGTCTCAGGGGACAAAATGTCCTCTTCTGACTTCCATAGACACCAAGCACATATGTGGAACACACACAAGATACTAATATATATATATATATTAGATACTAATATATATATATAGAATTTGATACTATATATATACTAATATATATATATATAAAATCGAATCTAAAAAGAAATAGGCTTTATAGTATAATCTAAACATCATCTTTTTCCAGGTAGATAGATATGGGAAAGGAAACTAAGTTGAACTGTATAACATTAAGCAAATCACTTAACCATGATACTTGATGATATTTGAATCAGGTCAAGATTTGCTTAAATGAATATTTGAATATATAAAAGTAAGTTAGAATGACACATCTCAAACAAAACTATGTATTTCTGGTGGGAATAATACATTTTAGGTCTACTATCCAAAATTTTCTTTATTAATCATTATATTTGGTATGGAAGATCTTATTAATATAATCAGAATGCAAAAAGAATGCTTAAGTGATGTTTCAGTAGTTATTTCCAAAGATCCATGTTTATTGAGTATACTTTCCTGCTTCCATTTGCAGAATTTTCTCTTCTCATGGAAGACAAACTTTTCTTTCAATGCATATATAGACCTGATAAGAATGAAGTCTAATTTTAGTGGTATTCAGAAATTTGGTTTCTTGAAAATGGTGTTGTTTACCCTTGTTCTCATTTACTCTATGTTGATTTCTTAATTATGAAGGCACTGTGGTTGCCTTTTTCAAGTTCTGGTTTGTGGGTGGGTGGGGGGCTAGTATATTTTATGATAGGTAGGCCCCTATATAAAGTTGATAGTGTGGTTTTACCACTTTTTTATGCATTCAATTAAAATGCATTTTTACTTCAGCTCATGGCTGTGGGACATATAGGTGGCATATACTTTGCATTGTTCTTTCAATACTCAACAATAAATTTGTACTGAGCTACCCATATATTTGTTGTCAAATATCAATTGCTAGATATTTATAAGTCTGCAGCAGTTCAGACAAGTAGAGGAAAGATCAATTCCAAGAACTAAGATGACTGAACCGCCTGGAATACTGCACTATGTAAGAGGCTCAATAAGATCTGATCTGAGTACTTTTGGCTCATTCATGAGAAATGGTAATCAGAGATCAACAGTAATGTCTAAGGATGATCTTATTATGTGCTTGGCAGTAGGATATGAGTGAGTGATACCTCAATTCATAGAAGAGGCAAAGCCACATTGAAAAACTCTTTCAGATTTAAAGCACATCACCAGGCTGTATCTTTGAGACAATTTAGCCTCTAAATAAAATAAGCTGATAAATTTCCAAAAGGGAATCAAAATGCTAGTCAATGGTCCTGGGATTCCTACAATGTCTTTTTGAGTATCATTTAGTACACATTTACCCATCTTCAGACACAGAAAGATATATTAGATACTATCAAGGTGGTTCTGGTTGAATTTCCATGCCATGATAGAGTAAATTATATAATTTAGAGTACAGAGTAAATTATGTGGTGTTTTAGCAATATAATTCTATTGTTCTATTTCTGGTCAGATGACCTCCATAATAAAAATAGAGTTACAAGGAGAACACTATTTCTTCATTTTATTTTATATTGACATATAAAATCACACGTGTTGAATAAAAGTATAAGTGAAACTGTCTAAGGGAAAAAGACATTTAATAACAGAAGAGATAGGAGAAAGGGGGAAATAGTAAAATATATGCAAGTAGTAAAGTATATCCTTGTATATACTTTACTATTTATATCCAAGTACATCCTTGCATGAAGATGGCCTTATGTAATCCTGCATAACAAAGTGCAAACAGGAAGTTGTTTCCTGACATCCAAATAATATATAACAGAGTACAAAAACATGAGTGAGCTTCAGAAGACAGTGATAAAAAATGCAAATTTTTATATAGTCTGATTACCTCTCCTATTAGATACAGACTTCTAATTCCTGTAATGAGAGGTGGCACAGGCTCACTTGATTTTAAAAAAATGCATGTTTCAAATTGGTTTTAAGAGTGAACATATCTATGATTGCAAGAATGTCCAGAGTAGATGGCTAATAAGAAAAGGACAGCTTGAATTATTTTTTTATAGTTATAGTTATTAAACTTCATCTAAAGTGATCAAAAATATTTTTGAAGAAAATCCTTCCCCAGATATTAACTTTGACTACTATTCATCTTTATTTAAAAATATGGAGTTGTACAATCCCAGACTGTGGGTGGTGCTACTAATAGACAGTATGGCTCTTCTCAGATAAATGTTTCGGCAAACAGCCTCATAGGCACACCTCTGTAAGAGTAATGATTTTGATCTGTTTTATTTATTATGTTTTCAGGACATAGAGCAGATATTGACAAGGTATCATATATTCATGAAGCATATTTAATTAGTAAATGATCAATATTTTCTAGCTTCTTATCCAGAGGATTGTAAGTTTTACCCTCTTTTCCTTTATTATCTTTACATGTATACATAAAAAATACAACATTCTAAATCCATTTCAAATTCCTCATATGTAAATGTTTTTAGACATATAGATGATCATTTGATACTAGATAAACAGGGGACTCCATTTTGGAGAAAACTGATTCTCAACAATCCTGAATTGCCTGTAGTCTTTGTCTTGGGATTGGGCCTTGTGAGATTTTTACCTTACACATTGGCATATCAACTGATGTTGTCATTGTTCATGACTATTTAAGCTAGCATATTGTTCAGCTTTCATAAGGGCAGCTTCCCTGTTGTAAACAGAAGACACAATTTCACAGCAGAAGTCCTGGTCCTTGGTTCTTACAATCTTTTTTTTTTTTATAAGGCTTGGCATGCATTCCCAATATCCAGTCCATATGTATTTGGCACCTGACTTTAACATTCTACTATCTAACCATCTCCATGAATTTAAAGTTCTATATCCAACTCAGCTTCTATCCTAACTTGCATCACAATTTTAAAAACATCTTCTTAGATCCAGAGCACCCTCTTGATTCCTAAACAACTCAAAATTTAACTATGAGACTCTAGCTATCTATTCTTCAACCACCTCAGAGACCTGAGAGGGATAAATATATATGGTTATATAGGAAGTGCAGGGCCTGCAGCTTCCAAAACTAAGAAATGACATACCAGTGGCTGCCTGGACAGTTCCCACTTTCTCTCCATACATTACAGCATCAATCTTCAGCCACTTAGCCCCGTTTCTCTGACAGAAATTGATTACAGAACAGGAATTATGAAGGACTTACTTACCCTGTCTTGGCAGAGCTAGGCTGTCGACTTACCTGCTTCCAAGTTTTGTCCTTTTTGGACAGCATTCTGTCTACAATTGAAGCAAGGGGTTTTTCTTGCCAAGAGATAGGCTTGCCACTAATTCAACCATCTCACACTGGAGATTCTTCGATGCTCATCTTCTACTTGGAGTAGAATAGGGGGTGCTGTCAGGAGCTGACATATCTTGATATCAAAACATCTTTTAATGCCATATTCTGCAGATCTCTTGAGGATTTTGAAGACGCCCTACCTATCTCTTATATTTAGATAAGCAACTGTTGCTTGTCTCTTAGCAACTTGATTTCTGATTAACTTAGAAAATAACTATGATAGACTGCCCTAGTATCTAACAAAATGACATGCTTGAATGACTATTACTTTGCATAACTTAACTATCCTAAACAGTTTATGACAGTTGCTAACAAAAGGCCAAAACTTCATATTTAATTTTTAAGTGTTACCTAGGTATAATACCTTAAAAAAAGTTAGCCCTAATTTTGTATCAATATACAAAGATCAATATCAATGTAGCCACATATAATCTTAATGTTGTATCAATATACAAAGATATAAGCACATATTCAATAATCGGTCCCTTTTTTATCATTCTTATATTATCTCTATATCTCATTTTTCTCAAGTCTTTTCAGCCCTACATAGGAGAGAAAGAAGGATACAGAAAAAAAGAAGAGAGAAATCCCTGGGTATAACCTCCAAACCCTTTTTAATAAGACAATTTAACAACTTGTAATCTCTCCTCCTAAATTACAACAAGTATGTATAACCCATCAAATGACCAAAGTGGGAAAAAAAAATCACCCACCCTACCTTCTGGAGATGGGACATCACTCTCTTAAAATGACTTCCTGCTGATTTGGGACTTTATAAACCTGTTTGGAGCCCAAATAAGAATGGAAAAATGGTTAACCATGTTAATAGCATCATTTGATGTTCAGTCCTATTATGCTCAGCTATTTAAATGTCCTAAGAAGTTTGTAGACAGAAGCTGAACTTCAGAGCTTTACTGAAGTTCTGGCTGGAGCAGTCTGTGGAGCTGAACAATCTTAGTGATTTTGAGTTGTTGTGGTTGTAGATTTTTGAGGAAACAGCTATTGAGGAAGCCTACGAGGCTGGATCATCTGGGCTACTTGTCTAATCTGTTCTCTTCTGAGGTTTCAGTTGTCTATTTGTCCCAGGATTTCTTAGATGGATGCTCTTAAACTCCTGGAAAGATCAGAACAGAGCCCTGATCTAATCCTAACTCTGGGACACTATTTGGGGGGGGGGGGGGCAGGAGATATTTTTCCTGGAGCAAATTGGGTTTTTTGGCAATATAAAAAGTATTATCTTTCAATTAAGTTTAAAAAATAAATTATTTCAGAATGAAATTCACTTTTAATTTCAGCATGCCTATTGTGAGTGGCTTTTAAACTTAAATCATTCCAAATCCTATGTGCCTGTCTCTGCATTCTAAGTATTGGTATCAAAGGCATGTGCCTCCAGACTGATGGGATTAAAGATGTGCACCACCACCAATGGATCTACGTTTTTTCTTTATTTGGAGCTTGCTTTGTGTCAGGCTGGTCTTGAACTCAGAGATCTGCAGGTTTCTGTCTCCAGTGTGTTGGGATTAAGGGTGTACTCTTAAATGATGGGATTAAGGGTGTGCACCACCACCCCCCAGTTCATTGTAACTCTAGAATTTACAAGACAACTAACTCTATATTGATCCTCCTGTCTCTGGAGTTAAAGGCATGGGCTAACACCACCCTTCTCAAATATTGTACCTTAGCTCCAAATTACTTCAACTCTTAGAAGTTTAGAAAACAAGGTTGAACTGTAGTAACCCTTAATTTATTTACAGCATTTTAAACCTCTTAACTGCCTTTTTAATGCCAAACAATGAAAATATCCTTTATATATACGAAAAAAAACTTTTAAGCTGATATCAAGTGTGTGTGAGCTATGTGGCAACCTGCAGTCTAACATTCTAATCTGAAATTAAGAGCACTTTTCCTTTCATGCCAGTAAGACAAATATACATTTGGTAAATTATAATTTAAAAATTTTATTTTTATTATATTTTAAGCTTATTTACCTTTTTAAAATTAATTTGTTTGACTCTTAAAATCTTTCTGCTCCTTCTTCTGTGATTTTCCCTGAACCTTACATGTAGAGACTGCATTATATTAATTGGAGCTGGGCATGAGGCAGTCAGTTGTTCTTTACATTTTGATCACTTTTGTCCTAAAAAAAATAGTCTGTTTTCTGCCATAGTCTGCTGTTCTTCACATTTTGACCAGTTGTGTATTTAATGGTCTCTGTTTGCTTCAAAAAGAAGCTTCTTTGATGATGGCTGAAAGCTACAGTTACCTGTGGGTATAAGGGTATTTAAAATGTAAAATTGGCAGTAGTAGGTTCTTCTCTTGAGTTCATGGCTTCACTGCCATGGGTAGTTAGCTAGTTTTGCAGTTCCAGTCATAAATTCTCTTCTATTTAGGAGACATTTGTAAGCTGCCAAGGGAGAAAAACAATCAATAGTTTTATTCAGGTATGATGCCTATGAACCACAATGATGGACAATATTGCAATATATCTTTAAAGGTGCAATAGAGGCACTTATATCTTAAGGGTAGTTGAAAGTCTCCCAATTGTAGAGAAGACTATAAGTTTTAAAGACAGCATTCATGCCTATATGTCTTTGTTATTTTATCCCCACTAGTTTGAAGGAGGCTTAGGATATAGAAGCTGCTTAATGAGCAAATGATGAATCTAATCATTTGCATTGGTTTCTAGATTAGCTCGTTCTTGATTCATTTTTAATAAGGTGGAAAGGAAAAGACTTACAGAAAAGCCCTAGAAATTGAACAAAACTAAGGTTCCTTAAATCCTAACTACTACACAAAATATAATTAGTTCTTTCTTCTATCCCACCTTTGACACTCCCTTTGATTGCTCCTACCTAAGATTAGTAATTTCCAAATCAGATAGATTTTATTTTTGGACCACTCATTCATTTCTACTCCCACTGACACTTTGTACAGATCTTTATCAGCCTTTCTCTGGTTTATTACAGAAACATTCTAACATCTTTCTGCCTCTTATCTTTGTTCTCTTCGTAGCCATTCAGTGGACAGAATGCCATATAAATCTTTTGGAGGTTTCCATTTAGTCATATCAATTCTTTACTCAGTAACATCAAAATGTGCAAGATAGGTATGACCCTGTATAATTGAAGCCTTTTTGTCAAGTTAAGTGTAGATTTTTTTACTCTAGGATTCAAATTTCTCTTTGTTTTTCTGTTAGTCACATTTAAGTTCATAAAATAATAAATATGAAATAATTGGGCTATAATGAGTAAACATTTATTTTCACTCTGTTTTTTAAATATTATTAGAATATATTAATTAGCTAGGCAGTGGTGGAACACACCTTTAATCCCAGTACTTGAAAGCCAGAGGCAGACTAGTCTCTGAGTTTGAGGCCAGCCTATTCTACAGAGCTAGTTCCAAGACAATCAAGGCTACATCAAGAAACCTTGTCTTGAAAAACTAAAAATGAAAGAATACATTATACAGAATAATGGATTCATTATGGCATTTTACACATGTATGTAATGTACTTCAATCATATTCTGCCCACATTACACTCACTTGTCTCCCTCTCACTCCCACTTATCCTCTTCCTCTTCACAACTAGTTCCACTCCTAATTAGATATCTTATTATAATGACCCAATGAGTCTAATTAGGGTTATATACAGGATCAAGGGTGAGGAGTTATTCACAAGGTGTGGTCAACTTACCAGTGGATGCATAAGTGAAGAAAATGTCAACCAGCCACCAATAAATACCTATAGATATTTGGGGAGAGGTGTGACTTAACGACCAACTTTTTAGCAACAATTAACTGCCTATAAATCCTCAGGAAGGGGAATGACCTCATGAATCCCTACCCTTCCATTTTGGAATGTTGACAAGCCTGATGTTCTGCAGGTCTTGTTGGCTTATAGTTTTGGAGGTTTCAGGACATGACAGTAAGTGCTTATGCTACAGTAAAACTTACTCAACTCATCGTCAGAAAAAGAAGATGTAGAGATTGGGAGAATCCTCTTTAAGAGCTTTTCACTTCCTGTTTATTCAGATATATTTATCCTTCTCAGGTCTCTGATGTGGTTGAAGACTAGATAGCTATAGTCTCACAGTTAAGTTTTAAGTTGTTTAGGAATTAAAAGGATGTTCTAGGTCTAAGAAGATGTTTTGAAATTGGTAATGCAGTTAGGATGGACATTGAGTTAGGCCTAGAACTTTAAACTCATGGAGATAGATGGATAATAGAATATTAATATCAGTTGCCAAATATGTATGGACTAGACATTGGGAATGTATGTTATAGCATATAATTTTCATAATCGTGGCCTAACTCAGTGTACCTTTCAAAGATTGTACTACATTCCAAGAGTACTACCATAGAGACCAAGCTTTTAACCCATTCTAGATCCTAACTGCAGAACATATTCTTCCAATCATATTTTCAAGCTTGGATTTTATTGTTTGCCTCATGAATCCTACTGTACTTAGAAAATTAGCTTTGTAGATCTCAAACTCATAACTCTTGTCATACTGTTTATTTCTAACTAAAATGCTTCTTTGCCAGGCTTCTTTGGTGATTAGTTTCAACTTAATGTTAGATGTCGAGTATTCTATTAAATACTTATCTATGAGTAACATAAGGCAATATTCAAATAAACAGTTTTCATTCTAGGTGAACTAAAAAGAGTTGTACCTCACTTAAAATAAGCCACAAATATCTGTGGAATGAAAAGTTCACTAAGGTGAGGGAATGTACTTGTATTCACTCTTATCTAAAACAATTTCTGAATACTGTATAATAAGTAGAAATGTGATAAATGAATATTGAATGATGCATAGGAGTGTCTTAGGATTCTATTTCTCTGATAAAAGACCATAACAAAAGGAACTTGACTTGGAAATGCTTTACTTAATCTTAAAACTCTCAGGTTAGAATGTATCACTGAAGGACATTAGAGCAAGAACTCAAGAAATGAACCTGGAGGCAGAAATGAATGTAGAAGCCATGAAGTAATGTTGTTTACTGGCTTGCTACCCATGATTTGATCAGCTTGCTTTCTTATACAACTGAGGACCACCTACTCAGAGGTAGCACAAACCATAATGAGCTGGGTCTTCCCACATCAATCTTTAACGAAGAAAATACCCTTTAGAGAGGCATTTTTTCAACTGAGGTTCTTCTTCCCAAATATTTCTGTTTGTGTCAAGTTGATAAAAAGACAGGACAAGAGAGAATGATTATATTCCTCATCATATGGTTTTTGAAGACATGGATTTATTTTTAAACATATGCCTGTCTCTTGAAGGCCTATGATGCTCAATAAGAGTTTGTTAAACCTAATGGAAAACATAGTTTCTTGTTTGCTTTTCTGTTTTGATAGGATACTGTGACCAAAACAACTTATAGAAGAGTTTATTTGGAAATTAGAATTAAAATAGGTTAGAGTACACAATGATGGAGCAAATGCATGGTGGCAGGAATCTGAGACCATGATATGAAAGATAATAGGGAGGTTGGAAGAGACAGAGAGAGGCGGGGGGAATGAGCTGGGAATAGCATAAGTTTTTTGAAACCTCAAATCCAACCAAAAGTCTCACACATCCTCCAACAAAGTCACACCTTCTATTCCTTTTCAAACTATTCCACCATGATGTGGGGACCAAGTATTCATACACATGGCATAAACTTTTCACAGCCATTCCCATTCAAACCACCACAATAGTGCTCTATACACAGTATCATTATTTGAATGCTGATTCTCTTTGAACTCAATTTGTACTAGACCAGTGTCATTAACAAGATGTAAGTCTGGGAGAAAATGATGCATTGGTATTCTACTAACAGATTCAGGTAGGATGGAGTCAGAGAGGCCAAACAGAGGCCTTTGCAGAGTTAATTAAAATCTCCACATAAAGATGATTGACTGGAAAACATTCAAAGGGCCAAATAAAGTTCCAGAAAAACAACCAGCCCAATGAAATGTTACTTTTCATTTTTTATCATCCATGAATCATTTCAATCAGTTGTGTTGATAGTTAAAAGAGCTTCAATTTGATGCCATTTACCTATATCTTAGACAAGCCACTGTGAGACAAACAACAAAAAAGTATTATAGAATTGTCTTGTTTCCTTAACAGATTCATGAGGTCGCTATACTGACTCTTTTTGTGGTACTCCACATCAGGCAGCATAATCCATTTATTTGAGACTTTTCTGATATACTTTTTCTAAATATCCAATCTGACATGTTCCCAACTACATAGAATCTAGTGTGGGAAAATAATAAACTAGAATGTTAAGTGATTGCTTTTAGTTTTAGGTATAGCATACTTAGATTGTAATGGTCTTCTAAAAGCAAAAATCTTACCTAATAGCAAATATTAATCAGGTGTTTTAAATTTTCAAGGCAGGTTAGAACAAGTCATGAGAAATTTATAGTGGCCCATAGAAACTGTAATCCCCTGAGAATCAATTGCAGTGGGCCATTATTCTCAGAAGAAAAAAAATGATATTGTCACTTGTCATTGGATTATTTTGAAATATCATTACAGCAGTTAAAACTCATCAAAGACAAGTATTGTTACTTGGAATTAAGAGTAACAGCATAGAGCAATAAAATAAAAGTACCACTTTAGGAAGCATATGGTACCCACATGTATACATACCATTTCCTTAGAAAGTGCTGCTGGTTGAAAAAAGAAAAAAGTGTCAAGGGCTGAGAGAAATTCTCAGACAGTAGATCATAGCCTACATGGTTGTGAGTTTCTTAAGGGTATGCCATTCCTGACTATTTAATGTTACTCTAACCTCATTTGGGTGATAATAAGACAAAGAAGAGCTTTTCATGAAGTCTCATCTCAGGTTTGGCTTTGGTGGTACTGGACATGTGATGTCTGTGCAGCCATGTGCTCTACATCTGAGCTACCCGAACTCAATTCGTTGCCACCACTCTTTCTTTCTGTTTTCTTTTTACAAACATTAAAAATTCACCCTCTTGAATGGATTAAAAAAGAACTGTGGTACATCTACCCAATGGAATACTACTCAGTCATCAGAGACAACAGAATCATGCAATTTTCAGCCAAATGGATGGAACTAGAAAAGCTCATCCTGAGTGAGCTAACCCAGACTTAGAAGGATGCACATGGAATCTATTCACCTATAATCAGATTTTAGCCATATAGTACAGGAAAACTATACTACAACCAATGTACCAAAGGGAACATGAATATAGACTTTTTTCCTGTCAATGGGACACTTTGCCCTAGTGGTGCTGCCTTGTAAGCCCCCAGTGTATGAGGAGGCTCTTGGCCCTCATATGACTGCTGAACTGGGGCAAGGGACTGTCCCAGAGGAGTGGGATGGAAGGGATAGGGGATAGAGGGTGGGAGGGAGGGGCTGGGACGGGTGGGAAGATGGCACTGTGATGGAGATGTAACCTGAAGTAATAAATAAATATTTTTAAAAATTCGCCCTCTTCCCACTTCCAAATCCAGGAACTTTTGAAGTATTTTCTTTATCTGTCCTAGAATTTTGAATTCCTACAGTCATATTGTCCAACAGAAACTGCTAGAGTGGAATCTGGAACCCAATTCTGACTTCAGATCTATGTGTTTTAGTACTCAGTTAC
Organism: Lophiomys imhausi; assembly: GCA_907164525.1. Lineage (NCBI taxonomy): Eukaryota > Metazoa > Chordata > Mammalia > Rodentia > Muridae > Lophiomys > Lophiomys imhausi. Next base: position 4,847,179 of record CAJQZJ010000953.1, read on the forward strand.
ACCAATTCTTCATTTGTTCTTTCAAGTTTATATTGTCCTCAACAAAGAGTAAATGGCATTGTTTATGGAAAGATACTGGCACTGATTATACTGGGATCTCTAGAGACTCAATGTGAACACCCTTCTCCCACCTATTGTCTCATTTTTTTCTTTTCACTCACCTTTTAGTCATTTCTCCTTCTAAAAAAAAATGTATATTGTAAGAAATAATCATGAATTATTAGTTGGTTTCTTCTTTATTGAGGCATGGTCTCATGTAACCTGGGCTTACTTCCAATACTGACTTTGGCCTTCTGACCCTTTTGCTTTTATCTTTTAAGTGCCAGGGTCAAAAACAGGTACAGTTGTTCCAAATTAAAAGTACACCATGCTGGTTATTGAGTATTTGGGACTGAACTTAAGTTTTGTGCCTACTTCACAAGCATTATACCAATTAAATTGCGTTCCTAGCCCCACTGACTGATGTCTTAAAGTCACACACACACACACACACACACACACACACACACAGTTCAATCAATTTTCCTTCAAGTCTCTCTTTGGGCAAATATTGAGGAGTGTAGATATAAAGGAATCTTGACAAATAATAGCAGTGCTTTAGAGCAGAAAACAGGGTTATTTTGCATGTTAATTCTCTAATCTCTAAAATCACACCAATATTATGGTTTAATAAGATAATGCAAAGACGGATTGTTGCCTTCATCCATCTGTTTCTATTCATCTGTAGTTTACTACATTCTCAAACCTTTTATGTTATTGAATAATAGATATTTTACCTGCAGATCTATCTCGTTCAGCATTTTCTAAACTGATATACTGTAGGAATAAACACCTTTAGTAATAAATTATGCTTGGAAACTACTGAATTAAAACTGCTGAGCAGAATTCTTTAAGGGGGGACTTTTCAAATTTTCAATGTAAGTAGAAATAAGTCATTTTTCTGCTCAGTATGATTTATTCTCAACCAGACTATACCTTACATATTTCTACATGAGCTAAGCCCTGCTTTTCTTTTCAGCTTCATCTGGCACCATTCTTCTTATAATATCCTACTCTAACCATATTGGATCTCATATTTTACCTTGAATTTTTTGTTATCTCCAGATAAGACATATTCCATTTTCTATGCCTAATCTTATCTTGCTGTTGTAATGGAACAGTCCATATGTTTCAGATTATAGACAGCTGCCTTGGAAAGCCCCTTCCTGGTGATTCTACCTGAAGTGGTTCCAACTTGTTCCCCCAAGAGACTCAGTCTTATAATCTCTGTTTCATTTCATTCAAATCATTTTTGCTATCTAAAATTATTTTCTGTTTTTATCATTAAATTATATACTTTCTGTCTTCATAATTCAGAATGATATTAGGTTTATGAGGTCAAGGGCCATATCTGTCTTATTCATCATTATATCTTCAGAGTTTTGTAAAAATTCCTGAAGACCAATGAGCACTTAATATTTGCTTAAATTGCAACCATAAATAAATAACATTGTAAATAATTAAAATGATTAAAACCTATTAAATTAGAAATGATAACTTAAATATAATATTTTGTAAATGTTTGCCAAATAATGTTTCAGTATGGTGTTTTCCTCCTAAAATATACCTAAAATGAAATAAGAATGCATAGTCTTTAGTACACAAGAGTAGAAAAATTATAATCTAAGTTTTTCTAAGATTTACAATTTAATGTTGTAAAGTTGATAATTCTCATAAAAATTATTACTAATACAGATGTGAACAAATTTGACCAAAATTAATACCAAGAAAACCAAGCTAGCTATTTCTTTCCTTTTTTATCTTCTCCCACCTCCTACCCAATCATGTTTTCCCATAAACTTACTCCATGGAAACTTACCAAAATATCATAACAATAAAAATAAATAACAATGAATAGCTTTCTCTGGGTATAAAATTATAGCAGACCATAATAGGGATAAGAGAATAAATCAGAAGATTTCTCAACTTGCTCAAAATGTCAGTAAAATGAAATAGCACTTCATAACATCTCTACCTGTGGGGAAATAGGAGACTTTAACTAACAGGACTAGCAAGTTGGCACACCAACAGTTTTAATTTCATCTTGTGAACAGAAGGTGGCTAGACAGATGCGTGGTCCAATGTGATAATTACAAGTGTCTGCTTTGAATATAAACTTTCTTCTGCATCATTTTCTCTCCCAGTGAATGGGTTTAAAGAGTGTTTCTTGAGATTTTTAGTTAGGTTTCTGCCTTTCTGCCAAGGATATTACTTACTAAATATTTCATAGAATTCTTGAAGTTGACTTTTAAAAATTGTATGCAACCAGTCTGCATATTCATACGTCCTAAAATATTATATTAATATAATTAGAAGGGTCTCTGTCTGAATGCAGTTATAGAGGTACTGATAATTTAATTTTTTAAAAGGAAGCATCTGAATATAGAACTGATAGGCTAATGATTTTCAATAAATCTTCATTGAATTCTTAGAAGATTCTAAATAATAGATGAGAAGCACTGAGAAAAATTCTGTTGGTCCCTAGAGTCCCAGGATGCATCAAGGATTACATATACCAAATTAATTTTGTTGTTTTTTGTCCAATAATATTCAAAGGAATAAAATATTTACTGATTCTGGGCTTTAAGCACTAGACTTATGGGCTTAAAATTATAGTTCTACCATTTAGAAGTTATAGAAACTCACACAATTGACATCTTGTTATTTCAGGTTTTTTTGATCTACAAAATTAGAATAACAGCACCTATTTTGTAAATTATTATGAAGGTGTGTCATTTGTATAAGTGTGATATTCTTAAAACCTTATCTAAGGACTATAGCACAATATCTAATAGTTTTTCAATACACGTTAGGTATTTTCCTTTGAGTATCTGGACTTTGAACCTTGTGGGTGATATTTTAGGTGATGGTATAACTGAATAATTCCTATATGATAATGCTAATCAATGAGTTCAAGTCAATTAGAAGGGTAATTATACTATTAATGAATTCATAATTTTTATCTCAGTGAATTCACTGAAATGTACATATCCTATCATTTCTATAAACATCAAAAGGTTTTTTTGTGTGTTTTAAATGAAATAGAATCACAGTAAATTCCCTTTCCCTCCCTTTCCTGTTTCTTGGCTCTCCCAGGTATCCTCTCTTCAAACCTTCCTATGCTCTCCACACTCAAGTTGGTCATCTTTTTCTTTGACTATTATGTTATATGTGTGTGTGTGTCTGTACAAACACATATAAATACAACTTGCAAAGTCTTTTTTTGTTGTTTGTGTGTATATAGTTCTAGGGATTACTACTTTATATTGAGTAACTAATAAGAAGGCTCATCCCTGGAAGATGATAATTCTCCTTCTATCAGTAGTCATTATTGCTTATGGTTCTTTGTCTAGGGATGGTACCCTGTAATATTTTCCCTCTTCAATGATAACACGTCTATTGATACTGCCATTGCTTCCATCCTGTTATGCAGCTATTTTTAGAAGAGGTTGATTCACAGCAGTTGGTAGTTTGGTTCTTACAACCTTCAGCTCCACAATGTTTGCTGAGACATAGATGCAGATGTTATGTAGATGTGTTTGGGGGGGCTGGGCTCCCCACAATCCATTGATTTATGCATTGTATCTAGTTGTGGTTTGATGTAATAGCCTGCATTTGCTATAAAGGGAGTCTTCTTTGATGAGAGGTGGCAGCTATGCTTATCTATGCATATAAGGATAAGACTTAGAACCTGCTGGTCCAGAAAAGTGTTAGTAGTTGATTCTTTGCTAAGTTTCATGGCCTCACTATCCTCAGAAACTGATTAGGTTTCCAGTACCAGGAATAATTTTTCATTCTACTGAGTGAGCCTTAAATCCAATTAGACAGCTATTGGTCACCACCGACAAGTCAAGTGCCACTTATTGAAACTTTATGGATGTTTTGCCCTGCTTGTTGTTGTTATGGTCCATAGTTGTTGCTGCTGGGTAGGATTGTTTAATTGCTTCTCTCCCTTGACAGCTTATACAGTATTTTCTGGAATCACAGAGAAACAATCTTTCAGGTCAGATGCAGCTTGAATCATCCAAGTTCAGTGTCCTAAGTATGCAATCATCTTTAGCAATGTGGGCCTACCTTTAACCCCTGGGAGGCCACCAAGGGCTACATTGATAGTCTATATTGTTTTGGAAGTCTCCTGGACTATCCTGTAAAAGTATTTAAAGGAGGTTTCTCATGTTTTGTCTTGGGTTTTTTGTTTTATTTTATGTTAGTCT
>CAJQZJ010000953.1:4851441-4875807 GCA_907164525.1 Lophiomys imhausi
ACACACACACAAATACATGTACTGTGCATCGTGATAAATTTAGTCTAATTTCATTCTTCTATATGTGGAAGTTCAGTTTTCCTAGTATTATTATTTGTTGAAAGTGCTGTCTTTTCCATACTGTATGGTTTTACCACTTTGTCACATATTGGATGGCTGTAGTTACAAATACTCATGTTTTCATTTTTATATTATGAAAACGTAAGGTTGGTTCAACACATGAAAATCAATAAATATAATAAATCATAGAAATAGACTTAAAGACAAAAGACATCACATACTCATGTCCAGAGATGCAGAAAAATCTTTTGACAAAAATCTACCCTGCTTTTATGATAATATTACTAGGTAGAATAGGACTGGATGGAACAGACCTCAACACAATGAAGGATATTGTGGTGGTCTGAATGAGAATGGCCACCATAGGTTCATATGTTTGAGTTCATGGTACTCAATTAGTAGAACTGCTTGAGAATAATTGGGTGGTATGGCCTTACTGGAATAGATGTGGCTTATTGAAAGAGTTGTGGAATTAAAGGTTTCAAAAGTCCATGCCAGGTGCAGTGTCTCTCTTTCTCTGCCTGCCTGTCTGCTTGTGGATCAGGATGTGCGTTCTCAGCCTTTCAGCCTTCTCATACTGCCAGCCTGATACCATTCTTCCTGCCATAATGATAATGGATTAATCCTCTTAAATTCTAAGAAGTCTCCTGATTAAATGGGTCTTTTAGAAGAGTTGTCTTGGGTCATGGTGTCTCTCTCCACAGTAATAGAACAGTAACGAAGATAGCTATATGTGTCAAAAACACATCTAATATTATCCTGAAAAAGGTAAGATTTGAATAAATTCCATTAAAATCTAGAATGAGACAGGACTATCTAAGCTCCTTTTCAACATAGTGTTGGGTGCACTGGCTGGAACCAAAAAGCAAGTGAAAGAAATTGAAGCAGATACAAATAGGAAAAGAAGAAGTCAAATTATCCTTCTTTGCATATGGTATGATTTTATATGTGAGAATGTTGTGTAACAAAATTTTTCCTGGGGAGATGTCACACAATGTATATTCCATGGCAGATCAATGTAAGGATAAAACCAAAATTCAACTTAGGGAGCCAATTAATTTGATTGGGGCTACTTACAGGAATATGGGTGAGCAGAAATTACTCAAAGATAACTTCATCACCAAAGCCCAGCCCATCATGGGTGACAGCTCACAAAAGTTGGCAACATGGAGCCTATTGCACAGCTACTGATTTTATAAATTGATTTTATTCTCTGTCACTTAGCTGAAATTGTTGACTGTTTCTAGAAATTTTCTGTTGGAATTATTGGGAACTCTCTGTTGTGTGACAGTTTTCACAACAGGTTGAGGTAGCTCAACAGGTTACATAATATCCTTCCAGTTGTTCTAAACCACTTCCAGTCATCTCAGCTGGATTCTGCTTGATGCAAGCAACTTGCTCTTGACTCAGAGTCTTCTTTTGATCTTTGTTGCTTTACTCTAGAAGGGAGGGGGCTAGTGAATCTGATTAGTTTCAGGGAGTTTCTGAAGGAATTTTACGTTGTTTAGCTCTCTGTTTAAAGAGCTTCTCCGGAAGATGGAATGTTTCAATATTGGGGAAAACTGTTACACAACAGATAGATCCCAATAATTCCTAAAGAAAATTTCTAGAAACAATCAGCAATTTCAGCAAAGGGACAGAGAATAAAATCAATTTATAAAATCAATAGCATTTTTATACACCAATAGCAAAACACACTGAGAAATAGACCATGGACAAACTACTTAAAATCGCACCAAAGACAAAGACATGTCTTCAAATAAACCAAATGAAGAAGGTGAAGACTTCTACAATGAAGATCAAAATGTGAGCTCTTACCTGCTCCTTATGCCAACCATGTCTTTGCTCTGCCATCATGGAGTTCAGCCCTGTGAAATAAATAGTAAGTCCAATTAAACCTTTAATGTAGTAAAGAAAGAAAAGAAAACTTCAAATCTCTGAGAGAAAGGCACTATAAAATGGAAAGACATTCTGTGCTCATGAGTTGGTAGAAGTAATATCATAAAAATGACAATCCAAACTGGGCCGTGATAGTACATGCCATTAATCCAAGGACTCAGGAGGCAGAGGGTGGTAGGTTTCTGAGTTTGAGGCCAGCTTGGTCTACAGAGCGAGTTCCAGGATAGTCAGAGCTCAGAGAGAAACCCTGTAACAAAATAAACAAAAACAAAACAAAAACCTCCATATGAGTTTTTGAAGTATTTGGCGTTATTTATTTCTTCAAGCTTCCCTCTTATACTCTATTCCTTCACTGAAATTTATCATTTTCAGTTCCATAATTCCCTTTTAGCTTTTTGAATCAATGAGTCTGTCAATCTTGTTTATCTTCTCAAAGAACTAACTCTTAGATTAGTTGATATTTGTATTGTTTTCTTTGTTTCTGAAAAAGGGGTGCAATAAAGAAACCAAAATAGCTACACTGTAGGTGAAAAGGGGAATGTTCATTCCAAATTGCCAAGGCTGTCTCCTGGGAAAGTAGAGAAAAGCAACCAGATGTGTAGGGGAAATCTCCTTGTCTATACAGGAATGGGTACTTGGGAGGAAGGCAACCTATGAATTATATTGGGAACAGAGGGAGCCTACAGGCTAGCAAGGATCTTGGCACCACAGTCATATGTTAATGAAGAAGTCCCTTTAGCAAGAGATTAGGAGAATGGCTTCTTTTAGCTGTTAGGAATTTTCTTCAAGCACCTGAGGGAATGCTGGCTTTGTGTAAACACTTGACCCTGGGAAAAAGAATTTCTTGGGCCACCTGATAGTTTCTATTTCACTGATTTCTGCTCTGGTTTTAATTATTTCTTCCTATTAACTAGGTTTAGATTTGGTTTGTTCTTGTTTTTGCAAATGTTTGAGTTGCATTATTAAGTCATTTACCTGCATTTTTTCTAATTTTTTTATTGTAGGCAATTAGAGCTATAAATTTACCTTAAAGGACTGCTTTCAATACATCTCAGAGATGTTTTCTATATTTTCATTTTTATTCAGTTCCAGGAAAAAATTTAATTGCTTTCTCAATTTCTTCTTGGACCCATTCAACATTCAGTAATGAGTTGTTTAATCTCTATGAGTTTGTGTATTTACCAGAAAATGGTTTGCTGTCAATTTTAAGATTTATTGCATTGTGGTCAGATAAGTCACAAGAAGTGTGGTAGCTTGAATGAGAGTGTCACCTATAGGCTCATATATTTGTATGCTTAGTCCCCAGTTGATGAACTGTTAGCAAAAAATTAGAAAATGTGGCTTTCTGGATGAGGTGTGTCACTGGGGGCAGGCTTTGAGGTTTCAAAAGTCCAAGCCAGGCTCAGTATCTCAGATTGCAACTTGTGGATCAGATGTTTGCCCTCAGCTATTTCTTCAGCACCATGCCTCCTTGACTGCTGCCACAGTCCCTGCTGATGATAATAAACTAACCCTCTGAACTGTAAGCAAGCTTCAACTGTTTTATTTTATAAGCTGCCTTGGTTATGATGTCTCTTCATAGCAATAGAACAGTAGTAACTAAAGGTTTATTTAAATATTTTTAAATTAGTAAAGATTTGTTTTGTGTCCTAGGATAGGCTCTATTTTAGAAAAACTTCCATGTGCTGCTGAGTAGAATATGTATTCTTTGGTGTTTGAGTGAAATATTCTGTGAACATATGCTAAATCAACATGATGTATGATGTTATCTAATTCTGGTATTTCTTTATCTTTTTATCCAGATGATCTGTCAATTGGAGAAAGCAGGGTATTAAAATTGCCTACTATTAATGGATCATTGTTAATTGGTGTCTTTAAATCTAGTAGCACATTTTTTTGATATTTGACATCCCAGAGTTTGGTGCATATATGTTTAGGATAGTAATATCTAACGGTTCCCTCAATTAGAATAAAGTGTCCTTTATCTTTTTGAATTAGTTTTAGTTTGATGTCTATTTTGTCAATATTAAGATAGCAACATCTGCTTGCTTTCTCATCCATTTTGCCTACCTTCTTTCTCTAAGGTGGTAGTTATCTTAAATGCTAAGATTTATTTCTCGTAGAAAAGAGATAAATGGATTTTGTTTCTTAAACCATTCAGTCAGCCTGTGTCTTTTGATTAGAGAATAGTGGTCATTTATATTTAATGTTATTATTGAGATATTTGTATTGATTGTATTCATTGTATTGTTAATTTTTGATGTTATTTGCATTCTCTTTGTGTTACTTTGTGTTTTAATAAACATAACTTCCTATTTCTTTCCAAAGTCTCTTTAATATGCTCACTCCCTGTTCAGCCACAGGCAGTTAAAAAAATTAAGTTGTTGCTCATGCCATGGAAAGTTTTTCTTTCTCCTTCAATCATGGCTGAGAATTTTGCTGGGTCTGTTAGTCTAGTGTGGCTATCATAGTCTTTTAGGATGTTGAATGCATTGCTCCAGGATCCTTCTACTTTCAACATTTCCATTGAGAAATAAACTGTTATTCTGATGGGGTTTCCTTTATATATGACTTGTACTTTTTCTCTTGCACCTTTCAATACAGTTTCTTTGTTATATATATTTAGTGTTTTAGCTATGATATGCCATGAAAATTTTCTTTTCTGTTCTTGTCTGTTTGGTGTTCAATATTTTTCTTATGTCTGTATGGTTGTGTCCTTCCTTAGTTTCATAAAGTTTTCTTGTGTCACCTTGTTGAGGATCTAGTCTATGCCATTGACTTGGCATTCTTCTCCCTCATCTATGCCTGTGATTTGAAGGGATTTTTTTCAGGGTTTCACATGTTTTCTGTATGTTCTTTTCTTGTTTTATTTGTTTATTTTAATGTTTATATCCCTTGTTTATTTGGTCTAGATCCTGTAGCTTATATTCAGGTCCCGTTATATTTGTAAGGCTCTCTTTTGAGTATTTGAGATGGGTATTTCAATTCTAACTTCATTGAAGCTTAAGTCTTCTTCAATATTTCTACCACCTTATTGAATTCCATTTTCAAGTCCTAGATTGTCTTCATCATTTCTATTAGCCTTATGTTTGTGTTTTCAGGCATCATTGATGCATTTATTTTCCTTAAATGTATCCTCATTACTTTCACTAAGCTGTTGTTTTGTGTCTTCTTAAAACTCTTTGAGTTCTTTGGTGAAGTTAATGGTGGTTCTTTAAAATTGTGTGCCCTGGAGTCCTTCTAGGTAATTCTCATTGGCAAGTACTTTCCACAGGGCTAGTAGATTTTGGAGAAAAGATACTGGATTAATCTTTTATATTTTTGACATTTTGTGATGAGATCTGGGCATGTGCACTTCTTTTTAGTTCTAAGTTTGATATGGATAGATCTGTTTGGGGTAAAAGAGAATAAATGCAGGGATGTAGGGCCTAGAGATTAGAAGTAGCCTGGGTAGAATGAGGTCAAATAGACAGAGGAAACTGGAATTCTGTATATGATGTACTTCCTGGTCCAATCCTGGAGTGTGTGGGGAGGTATGGTTGGACAAAAGTTGGATATGGTGTGGGAGGGTTCTATAGGTTGGGGAACAGGTAGTGAAGTTTTACACTAAAGCCTAGAGATCATTTGCAGCTCAAGCATGGAAGACCAGATTAGCATGGCACTGGATGTGGGTCCCAGTTTAGTTATGGTGGCTTGGGGAAAAAGGATGGATGGGGAAGTCAGGGAAACTAACTAGGTTAGAACCTGGAAATAAGGTAGGAAGTCTGGCCAAGTGGAGAGATTGGATGCAGCTCACTACTTATTTCTCAACACAAATCTTGAGAATCACTTAGCATTAACAATGGTCAGAGTAGTAAGACTCTTAGGAAGCATATAAAGCATTAATAGATAACGACTTTTAAGGAAGAGTGAAACCAAAATGTATTGTACTAAGTAATAAAATATAGGGTCTTCTTTAATTATATGGAGATGGTATAGTTTCAGTTTAAAGACAAGAGTTATAGGGAGTACTCTCCAAATGGTACCATGGCCTATGGCTCTAGAATTTTCAGTTCATGTTTTGTCAGTGACCCACTTCTGTTTTTTTTTTTTTTTGCTCAGACAAAGAGCTGACTTTATTCAGACTGCTAGGAAACCCAGCCCAAAGGGCAGGGATCCAAACTGGCCATCTCATTGTACTCTGTGTCACAAATGTTTTTGTTCACTGATTATTCTGGGGGGTTGTAGCCAGCAGGAAAAAGCACCCCTTAACTCAAATCTCCATTCCACAGTACCAACCAACCTGATAACAAGCAGGTAAAGTCTTGTGATGAGGTTCCAAGGCAACATCCCATCCTGATATGCAGTTTTGACAGGATCTCCAATACGTCCTCCACCTTGGACACAGGCAGATGGAGCCTGTCCTATACTATCAGGCCACTGGTCATCCTTTGTCAGAAGATGCCTGCTTGTGCTCCCTGCTCAAAGACTGTAGAGGTGACTGATGTTCTCTTGGAGGACCAATAGAGTGTGGGAAAGTGACTCCTTTTTGACTCTGGCAACCTCTTGAACTGTGTGCAAGGCAAGGCCTGGATGAGCATACTGGCAAAGACTTCTAGGCACCTGGTGAGGGAAGAAGTAGGGTGCATGTGTTTCCACATGATCCTCTCCAACGAAATCTTGTCTAAGGGCCTCCCAGGCCTTCCAGACAGAGGAGTAGGCCAGCACTGCTGTGAGGTCCTCCTACATGTTAGGAAAGTATGTCAACAAGGGCTCAATGATTGAGTAGCTGCCAGTGAAGCAGTGTATATGGATCTTGTAGTCAGAAGGCATACATTTTTTCATAATGTCCAACAGATCTTCATTAGCTTCATGGTACTGAATGACCAAGGGCTTCTTGAGAGACACAGCCAGCTGCAACTGTCTCTCAAGCACCTGGTGCTGCTTGGGAACTGGTGTGGTGCACTTGTGAGAGTAGTCCAGGTCCATCTCCCCAAATGCTACAGCTTTGGGCTGCAGTGAGGCATGTAAAAGCTTTCTTTCTTGACTCTATATATATAGTAGTGTGCAAAATGAGGGTGACAACCAAAGGCCCCCCCAAACCAGATCTTCTTTCAGAAGCTCCTCCCATAGGCCATCAGTCAGTTTCCCTGGATCACAGCAGTCAGAGATGCAGCCCTGAAACTCCTTAGGGAAGGAGCTGATATAAATCTTTCTGAACCTTGTAAAGGTCCCATTGAAGGACAGCTTGGGGTAGCTAATGTCCAGGTGGCAGGGGTTATCAATAAAGCCCTCCTCCAGTGGCTCCTTGGTAAAGAGCCAGATGCGTGTTCTCTGGTGTGGCAAGGTGGTGTCTCCTCTTGGAATGTCCTTTTCCCCTTCACCTCCTCCTCCTCCTCTGTGCTTCTGGAGAACTGAAGTGAGTGGGAATTCTGGGACCTACCTTCCTGTGCAATGTCCAGACCTTTGGAGAGGCTCTGGGTGCTCACTGTGAACTTGGGGGAGTGAACACTCAGATGATCCTGGCTGCTCTTCCCAGCCTGTGCTGAGTCATGGCTGCTGGATTCTACCAATGGATAACCAGCTGTCTTATGGCTGCTAGTCCAGTAGCTGGCATAGTCACACCATGGGCTACTATAAAAATGAGGAGGGTATATAACATAGTCAGTGGGTAAGGGAGAGGATTCTGGAACTGTTGAGTACTTCAGTGAAATAGGCTCCTCTTGGGAGAACCTCACAGTGGCCAGCTCATCCACATCTGACTAGTCACTCCTAGAAGAGGGATGTTCAATCACAATCTCTCTGTCTGTGTGCTTTTGATTGTCTGCATGAGGGTCAGAGTTATCAAAAAATTCTAGGGCTGGAGAAGGTTTGTCAATGATTGTTCTTCAGTCACCACACAACCCCTCATTAGTTCTTTTCGCGGAGTCTGTAATTACTCTTCTGTCACAGAAGTTGCTCCTGTCTAGAGCAGACTCTTCTCTCTCCACCCAGACCTTCATATGTGACTCTTCGTTCTGGGACACAGTGACTTTAACCTTTCCAGCTGATCCTCCAGTACTCTTTCCAACACTCTCGTCCAGTTCTTCCCGGCCTTGGCCTGTCTTTCTTGATTCTTGGCCAGTCCTTTCACACTCTTGGCCAGAGTGACCCACTTCTTATATATCATTTGTATCCACACCAGTCCTCAATAATCCAAAATAGAATTGGTAAAATAAAATTTAGTTGGAAGGTACTGGAAAGTTAATTATTCCTAAACCTTTATCTTAACCTTGTGATCTTATGTTGGTTTGAATAGGTTTGGCCCCCATAGATTCTAGTGTTTGAATGGTTGGCCATAGGGAATGGCACCATTAGGAAGTGTGAACTTTTTGGAGGAAGTGTGGCCTTGTTGGAGGAAGTGTGTCACTGTGTAGGTGGGTTTGGAATTCTCCTATGCTCAGGCTCATCCCAGTGTGGAATCTAATCTCCTACTGGTTGTCTTTGGATCAAGATGTAGAACTCCCTACTCCTCCAGCACCATGTCTGCCTTCACGTTGCCATGCCTCCTGCCATGATGATAATGGATTAAAACCTCTGAAACTGTAAGCAACCCTCAATTAAATGTTTGCCTTTTAAGAGTTGCCTTGGTCATGATGTCTCTTCAAAGCAATAAAACCCTAACTAATGCAGAAGTTGGTACCAGGATTGAGGTATTGTTGTGATAGGCCCCATGCTTTTGTTTGGAGGTATGTGGATTTTGGGACTTTGGGTTACGAAAGCAGTGGAATACTTTTAAGTGAGAGCAATGGGCCACAGTAGCAGGAACACGGAAGGCAGCGGTGCTCTGAGTGATTTGAACTGTGGGGCCTAGCTCAAGTGGTTTCAGAGTAGAAGAATTTTAGTATGTTGCCTAGAGATCATTCTTATGATATTTTGGTGAAGAATGTGGCTGCTTTTTGTCCTTGTCCAAAGAATCTGCCTAAAGCTAAAGTAAAGAGATTTAGATTAATTGCATTGACAAGGGAAGTCTCAAACCGGTCTAGTATAGGCTCTGTCCTGTGGTTCACTCTTATGAAGACCGTTTTTGATCAAGCATAGCAAGCTGAGAAAAGAAAAATACAAAATATGTGGTTCCAGGGGTAAAGGGGCACCAGGAAGTAGAATGGAGCTAAATTCTGTGTTCATGGATATTAAATGGATTTAAGGGAGTGGTGACCTCAGGGCAAAATCCCATCCAGCTAAGCTTTCATCTTGTTCAAAGGATGCTCTCCAAGGGACACTGCTACCTATTCTAAATTTATAATGCATTTGTGTTTATATAAGGATAGTTATATCATGTTAGGTATTATTATGACCTGGATATTGTTTTCACTTGGCTATAGGAAGATATGGTTGTGTGTCAAATTGGCAAAGGGTGGATTGTGATGGCTATTATCAAGTGTCAACTTGAACATATCTGGAATGAACTACAATTCAAAAATGGAGGGCACACCTGTGATCTAGATCTTGAGGCTGGAAGACACAGGTTTTTGATCTGGATCTTGAGGTAGGATGACACACACATTTGATCTGTACTGACACAGGCCTTTAATCTAGATCTTGAGTTAGTGACCAGGCTTAAAATGATCTATAATGAAAAGGAATTAAGGAAAATCTTAGGTCCATGCATGGTGGCACACACCTGTAATCTTAGCACTCAAGGGATATAGGTATGCACATCTCTGAGTTCAAGGTCAGCCTGGTCTTGAGAGCAAGTTGCAGGACAGCCAATCTTAGGCAATGAAGGAAACCATGAAAAACCGAAAGCTCATGAAGATGTAATTGAACAAGAGAGCCATATTCCAGACCCAGAAAGCAAAAGAACTTGGCAACCTTGGCCAGGTGACTCTGGCATTAGAATCAAGAATAGAAGAGGTTAAGCCACTGAAGCCAGGTGTATGACAAGAGTATCCTAGCATGAAGGCCCAGAGGGTCCATTGCATGAAGCTGTGACGTTGAAGTTGCCTTGGAGACCCCAAGATCATATAGATGCCAGAGCTATGAGATACCTGCCATAGAAAGCCAGATAAAGTAGAACTTCACAGCCCAAGAGAAGGAAGTGAGTTTCACTAAACAAAGCTGAAAGGAGTTGTAGACATGGAGATGCAGAGTTTGGAGTTTGTCCAACTTAGTCTTGCTTTGGTTTAATATGTCCTCACTGTCTTCCTTACATTTTGGAATGGTAATGTATATTCTGTGCCATAATATGTTAGAAGTATGTGGTTTTGTTTTTCATTTTGTTTTCATAGGGGATTACAGTTAAGAGATTGCATGAATCTCAGAAGAGACTTTGAACTTTGTACTTTTAAACATTGTTGACACTGTGATGGACTATGGTGACTTTTGATGTTGGGCTAAATACATTTTGCATTATGTTATGGGTACAAACCTATGGGGGCCAGGGAGTGGAATGTGGTGGTTTGAATAGGTTCTCCCCCGCCCCCATTCATGTGTTTGAATGCTTGGCCATAGGGAGTTGCACCATTAGGAAGTATGACCTTATTGGAGGAGGTGTGGCTTTGTTGGAGGAAGTGTGTCACTGTGAAGGTAGGCTTTGAGATCTTCAATGTTCATGCTCTTCCCAGTGTGGAATCTAATCTCCTCCTGGCTGTCTTTGGATCAAGATGTAGAACTCTCAGCTCCTCCAACACCATGTCTGCCTGCAGGTTGTCATGCCTCCCATCACGCTGTTAATGGACTAAAGTTCTGAAACTGTAAGCCAGCCTTGATTAAATTTTTTGCCTTATAAGAGTTGCCTTGGTCATGCTTCTTCTTCACAGCAATAAAACTCTAACTAATACATATCTGTATACTCAGATGTACTTTTTTGGTGAAAAGAGTTAAGTGGAAAGTGGATGAGACATGGAGCCAGATAAAGTAGAACTTCAAGTTTTTCAACCAAACTACCTTTATAGAGTGACATACAGAGACTGTGGAAAGACTACCAGGTTTGTTCCTGAGGCTGGAAGGTAAGAAGAATAAAGTACAGGAGATCACTGAATCTTCACAAATGCTACAGACCCCAAAGTGCAGGTGACACAGAAATATGAACAGCCTATTAAATAATAACTCTACGTAGTTTCAAGTGGGGCATGCTCCATGGGATACATAGCAAATCCCCTAGTCTTAGCAGACAGACGGAGGGATTTGTAGAGTACAGTGAAATTTCTATCTGCAATAATCAAAACCTGGAAATTTTTATAATATAGTAGCAATATGTTTTCCAACAGATGAACACAATTTCTGGTAGGAAGCATCAGGAAGAAAGCATGGCAACACCTTTGGGAATGTGGATATTGTTTGCCAGCAAGGATCTTACTTGAGAAAAAAGAAATCTGTCCATGAGGTCTCCAAAATGCATTGCAAGTCTTTAGATTGTGGAAGAACAGGCCAGTGGCAATGCTCCCTGATTTATCAGATTGGAGTTTTATGGTTTTGTAATCATTTTTATCAGACCCAATCACTTTTACAAAGCAGGATGTAGTGTCAAGCCAGTGGTTCTTCAGTGACCTTACAGAAGATATCCCTGCTGTTCCTCTTCACTCTTTGGCATTTAAATGAGTCACTCTCTACCACAGAGAAGAGCAGGCCATATGTTTCTTTTATGAATTTGGCTGCAGTTGTTTGGAGCTATATCTCAGCTTCAAACTTTAAACCAAATTCCTCCCACAAATTTTCTTTCTTTCGGAAGCAGACTGAGAATTGGTGCAGCCTAATCAGCTTGTCATCACTGAGTGCCACCTATTCTTATCTTTGGCAAGCATTCATTCTGAAGGGCATCATGCAAAGCTCATGATGCCATCTTCATTGAACTCATACTTAGAAGAAAAAAATAAGGGGCTATAGAAAACTTATTTTTAAATTGAATTGAAGTAGTTTTGCCACATTTTAAATGTCAGACGGAACTGTTCCATAGCACCAATCTGCCAAGTCTATGCGGGCGGCTGTTTTCAATAGGACTGTTCGTGCCCTATTGTATTAATCTTTTTTTAAATGTACACCTTGCTGGAAAAGGCCAAGAACGCCCACACAGGCAGTGGGCACTGTTACTTTTTTTCTTGCTCCAAGTGGATGAATAGGTTCTTATTCCATTGGGTATGTTGCACTGCGAAGTCTTTCCCAATCGCTTCCCTCCCTTGATGGACACTGAGTCTTTTTTGGGACACAGCAGGCAACAGTGCCTGTACTCTCCCACATGGCCATATACTCCTCCACCCATCTGCCCATCTATCTGCCTCCCCGTGATCACCCTTCCCTTTCTCCCCACAGATATTGGTTCTCTGTTAAAGATGATTAGAAATTAAAATGCAGTGAATGAGTGTGGGGTTGCTCTAGTGAGCCACAGCCCCTTTACTTTTTTAACCATGAGTACTAAAATTCTTCTGGACATAGTAAATGTACTTTTTCATGTTAGCCAGGTTACCAAAAGTGACACAGCCTTTGAAAACTTGTGAACTTCTTAGGATAGTAGCCTTCCTTTAATAAAGTAGTCTTATTGTTTTATAAATCAAAGTGATCTAGGCTTAAACTCTAACTCCTTGGTCAGTTATATGACTCTGGAAAATTCATATATTTCTCTGAGACTCAACTTTCTCATCTCCAAAAGGGAGTGAGCGGTACCTGTAGCACAGTGTAGTTGTGACAAAATGGTGTCATATATGTCAAGTACTTGGAAGACGGTCTGCCATATGGTAGACACTCATTGTATGCATTAACAATAGCATACATTTTAGTAATAGCAACTACAATAAAATAATAGCTATGTGACATATTATTTAATCATATTACTCTAAATCCCCAAGTTACCATATTATCGATTACTGATTACTGATTCTATACTTAATAATGTTATGTAATCAACAGATATTTTGGAAGATTCTCCTTTGTATATAAAAGATTATCAGAGAGAACACAGAAAGAAATTGGCATATCTCTAAATGAGCTTTTGTTACTGTGAGAATGTTAAAATAGTTGGGTGCATAACAAGGTGGGGAGGAGCTGGGAGGAATTGGGGGAAGGAAAAGAATATGATCAAAATATATTCTATGACATTTGAAATAAACATGAATTTAAAAATTTAACAAATTGTATATACAAATAAAACTAACAATATTAGTACTAGACACATAATATAAATATTATATTTATTATAAACAAAGGAAAATGTATCTGTGGACTAGTCTGGAGGTTTTACTGAAAAACAATTTTGGGAGATAGCTCAGTGAGTAAACCATGTAACCTGGAGGACCTGAATTTGATCTCTAGTATCCACATACAATTTTGGCATAGCAACTTTCATCCATAACCACAGTATTGGGGTAGGGAGAAGACAAGTAGATCTTGTAGGCTCACTGGCTAGCCATTCTAACTAAAAAGATTAAGACCTGCTTTAGTAACAGGTACCTTCTCAAAATATAAGAAATAGAGGTCACCTGACATAGACCTCTGACTGTCACACATGTGTGCACAGACATCCTCATGCACACATGTGAATATACCACATACATCCATGCACACACACACACACACATACAGATAAAAAGACAATAACAAATAACAATAATGGTAAATCACTGTTTTTAGGAACCTGATGTTGAGCTATGACCTTACCTTTGTAATGTCATATTATACTCCTTCAAAGTAGGTAGCATTAATAGTCTCATATTTCTAGCAAGGTAATTACAGCTTGAAGAAACTAATCAACATTAAATAAAGACATATGGGTGTTAAAGGGCAGGTCAAAAATCTGAACAATGGATTCTTGACTCTAGAACTCATTCTACTTTCACCATACCAGAGTAGCTTCTGCTGATCACGGCATTTTGGTACCATGTGGCAGAGCAGATGATGCCAGCAAAGGCATAGAGACATATAAACCATGCTAGAGGAAGTTGGCCTCTGTCCTATAGATGCCAAATACAGAAGACAGGGATCACTTTTTTTTTTTTGCTGTTCTCATCCCTTATGAGTGGTGTTTAAATCAAATATGAATTAGGATGTTGATTTTGCCTATTGGGAATATCATTTATATTGTCATACTTGTGAACGTTTGAGGTGTCCATATGTGTGTATGGGACACACACACACACACACACACACACACACACACACACACACACACACCTTATTAAAGGTTCCATAGGAAGGTGTGTATATATATGTGAGATACTATTGAGAGTTTGACAAAATACACTGGCTTATCAAAGACATTTTGTTATATACCAAAGCTTCTACTTTGTCACAAAGATGTTGGTTTGTACTTCTCACTGTGTGGTGGTAAAGATGGAAATGATTTGATTTTTTTTCTGATTAAAAACAATCTAGATCTTCTCTAGGATATTGTTTTAAAAGCTGGGAAGTCACCACTTGTATAACATAGGTACATCCTGACATGCAAATAGGTTAACTTCCAAAGGTTCCTCTATCAAGCAGTTTACAGACATTGAATACCAGATGGCTTGGAAGCAATGCTATATAAACTACAGGTACTTAGGGGTTTTTTTTTTAATTTTCCTGTTTTTCATTGAGATGACAGGCTATTTAAGCTTAGGAACTTGATGTATGATCATTGTTCTTTCAAAAGAGAGAATGAGCCGGAAGATCCTGATTCCTAAGTAAGAAATGCCATATTCTTTCATATGTAATTTGATATTGCCCACATATTTAAAAGAAAAAAAATAAGAGCCCGTTAGAGAAACTTCAGATTTCCCATGGATTTGTCCCAATATTTAGACTATTTTTATAAAGCCTGACTTAGTGAGTCAATGTTAGTTGGTTCTTTTTTAGAACATTCCTTTTCTGCACTAAAGTACTGCTACTTTTATTAAGTAGAGCAGGAGACCACCTATAGTGTAGATTAGAGGACACTACTATTATATCCTTATATCCCAAGTAAAATTCCCACTATTCTACCAGAGTGCCTGAACATTTTACCATTGCTTTGCATGTTGTAGAATGTCATTTTTATCTTTAGTAAGTAAAGTAGGGACAATTTTATACAGAACATATGATGAAAATACTCCATGCAATCAACAACTCAGCATGAGTTAATTTATCCCGTAGAAAGTATTGAGGGTAGTGGACAGGAAAAAGGTAAATTTGATACTAGATGTATAGAATTGGAAATAATGTGTTCAAGTTCATAAAAAGTCTAGGCAGTACAGGCTTAGGTAAAGTTAGAAGAAGGAGTCTGTGTGCCCATACACTGGTTTCTTGATAGAGAAATTTTCAGAGTTTAAGAGGGTTTTCATTATATGGAATATGTGCCACCAAATCGCAGCATGAACAGGGGAATTAAAACTTGTGATTTGTTGGTGAGAACTTTTTTAGATTTCTCGTCTTCTTTGGTTGTTGTACTGATTTTTTCAATTGAATCTTCCACATCTATTATTCACTTATAATTGGATTTTAGCCATTATAGGATAACTATACTACAACCAATGCACCAAAAGGAACAGGAACATAGACTTTGTTACCTGTTAATGAGACACTTTGCCCTGGTTGTGGATCATCTTAATTCTTCTTTTTTGTCTCTATTGGAATAAAAATTACGAAACTCTGATCTGCTTGGGGTAACACTTAAGTATATATCAAAAAGTGTATTTTCCTGAAACAAGTCACAAAAATGGTGTTGCTGAATCAAGACTGGACACAAAAGATCCATTACTTTTAAGGAATATACTAGGAATTTGACAGATTTTGGAGGCGGATCAGCATGTAGAAACTGGTTATCTTCACATGTAGAAAACTGGTTATCTTCATATCAGTGAGCAGAGAGTTATTGTCTTGAATGACAAGTATTATTTTATTCCTTTTCCCACTGAGTGTACTTTGTTGTTAAAGGTGTTAATTTTGCATGGTGCATATTCAGAGGACTGTGGTTTTGTCTGACCTTATGGCACAGAAAAAATGTCATAAACTTGACCATTCCACTTTCCCAACATAACCCATTCTTTGCCTATAAAGATATCTTAAAGGAATAGACTTTGGCTTCAGAATAGAAGAACTTCTGTACCAGGTAAGACTAATTAGAGGAGTCTGCTTAGCTCAGAAATAGAATCAGAGAAAGAAAGAGACTGTCTAGTTTTTGTTTGTTTGCAAAGCATATCTGGAAAAGACCATTAATAAGAGTAGAAGTTAAACTAATGAAAGTCACAGAAATCTTAGTGAAATCGTAATAGGGCTTGTACAATTAGACTTAAGGTCTGATCCCCAGCACAGTAACTTATCGTGAATTCAATTGTATATGTGTTGTGGTACAAACCCAATTAATCACTCAGTGAGATAGTAGTTGCAGATCTTCCTTCCTTTGATGACCTTAGAGCCTTTGCTTGACAATTTCAAAGATGACTCTCCTCAAATCACCTACTGTTGCTATTCATGTTGTCTAATCCCTTTCCATTCAAAGCTGAATGGGTTCACTATTCTAACAAATAGAATATTCAGAAATAAAGGGGTATGGTATCACTTTCTGGATTAATTCAAAAAATATTCTGTCTTTTGTCACTGATGCTTACTCAATCTCTCTTGTTTACTTACTATGAAGTAGGGCTATATTTGTCTAATCCTCAGGTTATCTTCAGTATAAGGCTCAGTCAAATCTCTCTGGGTACATGCTGAGACATGTAACTCAGGTCGGAATGGGGACTCAATATCTGAGTTAAAGGTTTTAGTTGCTCGCACATTGCTCAAATTTAGTGAGCCTGAAGTTTAGCCGAATGTTTTCCTCATATTATATTTTGAATTTCCCAAAAACTTCAACAGAAATTATTATATTCATTGCCTAGATGAAGAAACTATGGTTCACAATGTTAGCTTATGTGCTAAAGTTTAGGGGGCAGAGATCTAAACAAAAGTGTTATATCTTGAAAGATTATTCCTTGGAGTCAGGAGATTTGACCTCCTTATCTCTTACTCCATTTAAATAGAGTTACTGACTCTATTTATATATCAAAAAGTGCATTTTCCTGAAACAAGTCACAAAAATGGTGTTGCTGAATCAAGACTGGACACAACAGATCCATTACTTTTAGGGAATATACTAGGAATTTGACAGATTTTGGAGGTGGATCAAGACCCACTGACCCTAGCTAAGTAGAGACACATAAACCTATATAGCAAACTACCAAGTGACTATTAGCAGGTAATAATTACTCTTTAGGATTTAACACAGGATGATCTCTGATTTCTGTTCCTACTAATTCAAGATAATTCAGACCACAGCAAAGACCTTAAACAACAGGCCAAACTCTGTCATTTACTAACCATAAAATTTTGCACAAGTTACTTAATATCTTTGACTCATGTTTGCCATCTAAAAATGACAGTATAGTCAACTGTGTAATATTGTATTATGATGATACATAATGAATACAAAATGTTCATTATAATTTATATATAGTAGTAACTCAATACATGACAGAAACACTAATCTTCAATAATAGAATTGTAGCCATAGGTAATATTTTAGGATTACAATAGGTATACAGGTGCTTGAAGATTTTCCCTGAGTTTGCTAGGATCAAGCAATTTTTAAATGGATACATATATCTAAGAGGAAGGCAGAAGACGAGCCATGTAGCTTAAAGTCAATGTACTCAGTTTCCATTCTTATCTCTAACAGTAGCTACTGTGACCTTGGATATGTTGTTTACCTTGAATCATACTCTTCATCTGCCAAAGTTGTATCAGTTAATGCTATTTAGAGAAACACAGAACACAGAGTGAATATTTTTAAAGGAGTTGCTTTATTTGATTGTGGGTGCTAGCACATTTGAAATGTGCAGGGCTGCCTGACAGACAGGAAACTTAAGCAGGAGTTGGTGCTGCTGTCTTTAAAAAAAAAAAAAAAAAAAAAAAACCTCATCTTTACTTTTAATGTCCCTGAACTGATTGTGTAATGTTCACCTATATTATTTATTAAGGATAATCTTTTTAAAGCATACCATGGCATAACCAACCTGTAGGCCATGTGTCGTTGCATGCTAATAAGGACACCCATGAATGTGGCTCAACATAAAATTATTAACTTATTTAAAGCATGAGTTTTAAAAAACTTGATTACAAAGTTTTTGAGCATGGATTCTTTAGATGATCACATCATGTCACAATATCACGTAATTGGGCATACCTTAATGTTGATGACATGGACAAAATATTTTCTCAAAGAAAAATAAAAATTTAAAGGTTAATACTTTTGTCCTAAAAATTAAGTATTATACACTGGTCATATTGAGACAAAAAGTAGCTCTCACAGGTGAGTAATAATAAGCTCTTTTTCTAGTTTTGTTTAAAAGTTTACATGAAATAATCTTATGTAAAAAATTGTATACGTTTGCACTGCACCAAGTCATAAAGACAGTAGTATTGCATAAGTTCTTTGCTTCTTGAAGGCAATGGAACTCAACTTTGCTGATGTGGAAGTCTTTACCTGAGTTTCTGTGAGCCAGAGTCAGATATTGTATGAGTCAATCTCTGATTTATTAGGAAAAATGTTGTTCTGGTCTCCTAGCTAAAATAGTTTCCCTGAAGCATCTCTCTATGTCTCAAAATACTCAACAAGGTCCAACTATTGTGTCTCGTAGAACAGGGCTACAAATGGTTTGTCGAGGGCTTGTAACTGGTAATGAATTGAGCTAGAGACAGCAGCAAAACTAAGAAGAAAGATCTGCAAAAGAAGATTCAGGGACTCTGGTCTGAATGTTAAAAGAAGAAGACTTTTTGACAACTTACTTCCTGAAGCTCCTTCCCTGGTCTGTACAGCTATCATCTTTCAACTTGGTCTCCTTGCTTCTTTCTTTGTCTAAATATAGAACGACCAAAATGGTCTTATACAAATTTAAATCCTCTATAACTTTTTGGCTCAAAAACGGAGGAGTGGGTTGGGTGGGAGAGGGAGGAGAGGGTGGGAGCGTGGAACCGAGAGGGGTAGAAAGAGGGCACTGTGATGGAGATGTAACAAATAAACATTATAATAAAAAAACTTCTATTAGGTGTCCTATATAACTCAGTAAAATGCAATGCTCCCCCAATGATCTGTGATTAGACTCTTGATCCATATCTATACCCCTGTTATTTCTCTGTACTTCACATCACTTCAAACATACCACCTCCTTGCTGGTCTTTGAACACATCAAGCACAGTCTTATTTTAGGTTCTTTGTCTTGATTCTGCCTCTTGCTTATGAGGTTATTCCCTTCAGGTATCCACATGGGTCCCTTTCTGGTCTTCTTTATGTCTTTGCTAAAGCACTACATAAGGAGAGGTCAACTATGACAAGCGACTAAAAATTCATAACCCTTCGTGTAATATAGCATTCCTCTTCTCTGAGCTGGCTTATGTGTATAGCCTATATCAGAATATGTTATTATCTTTGCCTTTTAAAATATCTGCATAGTAGCTTCATAATAGTAGGGGCCTTATCTATTTTATTGCCTAGTGTACCCTTACGAGATTTTTAATGAATATTTGTTGAGTAAAAGAATAAAGGGGATATGAATTTTTGCATCAGTGTTTCAGAGTTGGATCAAAAAAGTGAATCTTTAAACCAGTATTTCAGTCTTCTCAGAAGGAGAAAAGACTCATAAGTATTTAATCACATGTCCAAGATCCAAGTAGAAAGCCATTGTTAATTCTGGATTTGCATGAGTTATGTCACGGATTCTTTGGATACCCATATCCTGGAACAGCTTTCTCATGAGCAAATGTTTCAATGGTCATCAGACTGAGTGTCTAATTGGATAAGACAATGAGTTATATTTGTATTAGGACAGTGCACATAAGGTGAGTAAACCCAAGGAGAAGCTAGGCAATTAGGACATGTAATTACTTTAATGTTTGAGTTCTGCTAGAGAATCACTACTCTTTCAAGGTACTTGGTGGACTACAATCGTATGTTGAAATCTTGTGTTTAGGATCAAAGAGATTTTAGTAGTGGGAAGGAGACTTGAGATTCATACCCTAGAGTCATGTGAATGAAATAATCATATTAAATTAATTAAGATAGTATCAGAAATACAACTAACATACATTTTATATTATATGAAGTTCCTTGAGTTTGTACAGACATGTAAAAATTATTTATGTATACATGATACAAAAAGTAGAAGTAAAACTTTCTAGTGTGAACAGAAAGGACTAATGGGGAGGTTGAAGGAAGTAATGGAAATGTAGGAAAGTTTGAGAGGCCATATGCTCAATGTATAATGTAGACTTATGTAAAAATGTACTTATGTAATATATAATATAGTACTAAATTGTACCATTTGTCTAACAAATATAATGGAAATTCAAAAAAATTGAAAGAATATGAGACATACTGACTTAAAAGGAAGAACAACAATAAAAAACAAACAAAAAGCAAAAACAAAACCCAGTATTAAAGCAGAGGCAGATCTACAGGAAGAAATGGTGAAAGTAGGTTTCTTAGCTTCCTCTTGATTAGGATCCTGATGGATCTGAAATTATGGTATACTAAGTACTTTAAGATCCTGACACGTTTAGACGTCTTTGTGGAAAAGTGATTAAGTTGCTACATTGGATTATTCACAGTCAGAGAATTAATATATCTTCCATATGGTATCCATTCTTCTTTTTTAGTTGTGTCCCTTCATTCAGTCCTTGTGATGAAGATGAGGCCTAGAGTGTAAGAAAGTGCACACATAGAGAGAACCATTTGGTTCTCTACTAGCTTCTCAGCAGGGACCCTTATATCAGTGGTGTTTGTTATTTTTTCTTGTTATGATCATGGTGATATAAGCAGTCAAAAAGTAATAACTATCTTACAACCAACACACCAAAAGGAACAGGAACATAGACCTTGTTACCTGTTAGTGGGACACATTGCTCTTATAGAGTTGCCATATAGGCCCCAAGTGAAAGAGGAAGCTCTTAACACTCATATGACTGTTGAACTGAGGGGAGCTGTTAATAGGGGCAACCCACTCCGGAGGAGTAGGATAGGTGGGAGAGGGGGGAGAGGGTGGGAGAGTGGGACCAGGAGGGTGGAGAGAGGGGAATGTGATAGAGATGTAACTTTGAAGTAATAAATAAATAAATAAAGTTAAAAAAGTAATTTCTTTCAGTTCCAAATCTGGTGAATTTGTGCTGACAATTGGAACAAGTATTTTATGATTTCTAGAAAAGGTGGGACTAAGGATGGCCACAGGTAATGGCATTTACAGATAAAGGATAGTGTGCCAGAATGACAGTTTGCATTGACAATCATCAAACTGTATTCAGGCTACTCATGCCATTCAGTAATTTGTTATACATGGAAATGGGACCTGACCTTGTATAATGGGATTATTTTTTTCATGCTTTGGTGGGCTTTACTTTTTAAATTTATTTATTTATTGCTTCAGGTTACATCTCCATCATAGTGTCCTCTTTCCACCCCTACCAGTCCCGCCCTTCCACCCTCTACCCCGTATCCCTTCCTTCCAACTCTTCTGGAGTGTCACTACATAACAGTCCCCCGCCCCATTTCAGCAGTCTTATGAGGGCCAAGAGCCTCCTCATTCACTGGAGGCCTACAAGGCAGTACCACCAGGGAAAAGTGTCTCAATGACAGGGAGAGAAAACAAACAAACAAACAAACAATAGTCTATGTCCATGTTCCCTTTGGTGCATTGGTTGTAGTATAGATATCCTGTACTATTTAGCTAAAATCCGACTATAAGTGAATAGATGCCATGTGCATCCTTCTGAATCTGGGCTAGCTCACTCAGGATGAGCTTCTCTAGTCCCATCCATTTGGCTGCAAATTGCATGATTTCGCTGTTTCTGATAGCTGAGTAGTATTCCATTGTGTAGATGTACCACAGTATTTTAATCCATTCTTCGGTTGAGGGACATCTGGGTTGTTTCCAGTTTCTAGCTATTACAAATAAGGCTGCTATGAACATAGATGAGGCAACTTCCTTGTGATTTGGTGAGGAGTCATTTGGATGTATACCCAGAAGTGGTATGGCTGGGTCCTTAGGCAGAGCTATTCCAAGTTTTCTAAGATATCACCAGACTGACCTCCATAGTGGTTGCACAAGCCTGCACTCCCACCAGCAATAGAGGAGTGTTCCCCTTTCTCCCCACCCTCGCCAGCATGTGCTGTCATTTGAGCTTTTGATCTTAGCCATTCTGACAGGTGTGAGACGGAATCTTAGAGTTGTCTTGAGTTGCATTTCTCTGATTATTAAGGATGCTGAGCATTTCTTCAAGTGTCTCTAGGCCTTTAGGAATTCCTCCTTTGTGAATTCTCTGTTTAGCTCTTTCCCCCATTTTTTAATTGGATTATTTGGTTTCTTGGCATTTAATTTCTTGAGTTCATTGTAAATTTTTGATATTAGCCCTTTGTCAAATGTGGGGTTGGTGAAGATTTTTTTCCCAATCTGTTGGCTGCCGTTTTGTTCGAATGACAGTGTCTTTTGCCTTACAGAAGCTTTTCAGGTTCATGAGGCCCCATGTATTGATTGTTGGTCTTAGATCCTGAGCTGTTGGTGTTCTGTTCAGGAAGTTGTCACCTGTGCCAATTAGTTCAAGGGTTTCCCCCACTTTCTCTTCTAGTAGATTTATTGCAACCAGGCTTATGTTAAGTCTTTGATCCACTTGGACTTAAGTTTTGTACAAGGTTATAAGTATGGGTCTAATTTCATTCTTTTACAAGTGGACATCCAGTTGGACCAGCACCATTCGTTGAAGATAGTGTCCTTCCATTGTGCTGTTTTGGCTTCTTTGTCAAAAATTAGGTGACCATAGGTGTGTGGGTTCATTTCTGTGTCTTCAATTCGATTCCATTGATCCACTGGTCTGTTTCTATACCAATACCATGCTGTTTTTACTACTATTGCTCTGTAGTACACCTTGACATCTGGGATGGTGACACCTCCAGATGTTTTTTTATTGTACAGGATTGATTTAACTATTCTGGAGTTTTTGTTGTTCCATATGAAGCTGAGAATAGCTCTTCCCAGGTCTATAAAGAATTGTGTTGGTATTTCCATAGGAATTGCATTGAATCTATATATTGCTTTTGGTAGGATGGCCATTTTCTTTTTTTATTTTTTATTTCTTCAAGTTACATCTCAATCACATAATCCCCTCCCTACTCCCTCCTCCAGTCCGACCCTCCCACCCTCTTTCCCCTCAACCCCCCAGGGTGGCCATTTTTATTATGTTGATCCTACCTATCCATGAGCATGGGAGATCTTTCCACCTTCTGATGGCCTCTTCAATTTCTTTCTTCAAGGACTTGAAGTTCTTGTTGTACAGGTCCTTTACTTGCTTGGTTAGAGTTACCCCCAGGTATTTTATATTGTTTGTGGCTATTGTGAAGAGAGTTGTTTCCCTGATTTCTTTCTCAGCCCATTTATTTGTTGTATACAGAAGGGCTTCTGATTTTTTTTTGAATTAATTTTGTATCCAGCCACCTTGCTGAAGGTGTTTGTTTATCAACTGTAAGAGTTCTCTGGTAGAATTTTTAGGGTCACTTATGTATACTATCATATCGTCTGCAAAAAGGGATAATTTGATTTCTTCGTTTCCAATTTGTATCCTCCTGATCTCCTTTAGTTTTCTTATTGCTCTAGCAAGAACTTCAAGTACTATATTGAAGAGATATGACAAAAGTGGGCATCCTTTTCTTATCCCTGAGTTTAGAGGAAATTCTTCAAGTTTCTCTCCATTTATTTTGATGTTGGCCACTGGCCTGCTGTATATTGCCTTTATTATTTCTAGGTACCGCCCTTGTATGCCCATTTTCTCCAGAGCTTTTAGCATAAAGGGGTGTTGGATTTTGTCAAATGCTTTTCCGCATCTAGGGAGATAATCATGTGGTTTTTTTCTTTCATCTTGTTTATGTGGTGAATTACCTTGATGGGTTTTCATATGTTGAACCATCCCTGCATTCCTGGGATGAAGCCTACTTGATCATGGTGTATGATACTTTTGATGTGTTCTTGGATTCGGTTTGCTAGTATTTTATTAAGTATTTTTGCATCTAGGTTCATGAGGGAGATTGGTCTGAAGTTCCCTTTCTTTGTTGGGTCTTTGTGTGGTTTAGGAATCAGGGTGACTGTGGCCTCAAAGAATGAGTTTGGCAGTGTTCTTTATGATTCTATTTTGTGAAAGAGTTTGAAGAATATTGGTATTAGCTTTTTTTTTTTGAAGGTCTGGTAGGATCTTTCTATCCTTTGAGAAGCAATGGACTTCTTTTGGCCTCTCCTGTTATTTATGAACTCTCTGTAGAAGGTGTCAATGTGTCTTGATATTTTATGAGGCTGGTTAGCTTTGTAGTGTGGGAAATCTGTACTATGTTTTGTGATCAAATAATATTCTTGCTTCCTCCTGCCAACTCACATCAGAAGAGGAGAGAGAGAGAGAGAGAGAGAGAGAGAGAGAGAGAGAGAGAGAGAG